>OY390737.1:36189238-36789238 GCA_959613385.1 Geotrupes spiniger
CCTCTTCAGTCGTGCCTCCTTCCCATTTCATTCTCACTCCCGTCCAATACACACCCCCTTTCCTAAATACCATTATTTTGGTTTTGTCCATGTTTAATTGTAGCTTTTTTTTATCAAACCTTTCTGCCATTTGTCTTAATCATGTCTCTGTTTCCGCTAACGCAGCTATATCGGCCGCGAAAGCTAATTTCCCAGGACTACTCTTCCATCCTAGTCTTTTCTCAGCGCCTTCTCTAGTTCAGCCGTGTAAATTGCAATGGGCTTAACCTATATCCCCCCATAAGTCTTTTTGTTCTTGTGAACTCTTTTGTCACCTATTACCCCACCCTCACCTTGCTCGCATATTTCTGGCATTCTGTCGGCCAGGTCCACTGATACTCTAATTATCACCAAGGCCTCTTCCAGTATTTTACTGTTGATGTTATCGAAGGCCATCGGTGACCAAGACATATAGTCATCCCTTCTTTTTCACCCGTACCCTCTCTGCCTTTCCTATACCATGCTTGCCCCTCCAGTATTACTCCTAGCCTCTCAATATGAATAATAATTGCGGACAAAGATCTGAAATGACTGGATCACCTCCACAAATGAACACGGATAACAGAGCTTGAATCCAGGGGAAAAATAGGACAGGTTAATCGAGTATATTATTGCAAGAACAAGTGAAGAACAACATAAAGGAGATTATACATGTAATTGAACACCTAACGGCGGAAGAACATGTAGATTAAGATAAGAACGTTCTCGAATATATTTTTCGTTCATTAACAAAATGCTCCTCTACCGCTATAATTAATTATATTAATTTGATTCTACAATTTCTTTCCAAAAAGTTAGCGGATCATTATAATGTGTTTGCTAACATTTCACCGATGTGCGTCATATATAGCTTCTTCCGTTTTTGGTTGAGTTCATTCTGTAATAAGATTGCCATCGAAAATGTCTTTGCAAATCGAACAAAAGTTACATAACGTAAGTATAGTTGTGTTGCAACAGGACAACTTAACCCTGAAAGTGCATGTTATGAGAAGCATATTAATCGCTTTGGCGTGAAGGCTGCCGCGATTCCACTATTCTTAATTTAAAATATGTCATGAAGCTAATAAAAAATGACAGTAAATGAATTGGCATGATACGTTTCTTGTTAACATAACTTCTTGGCGTTGATGTTCGCTTCTTTGTCCCTCCTTATCCGTTTTCTAGATTCCTTCGTTTGCTGTGTGTGTGAAGTTCTATGTCGCCAAGATTTATGTCCCAATTGTTGATTGACATATTCGTAAAAAATTACTACATAATAAAAAAAAATCTTGTTATATGGAATCAAGCAACGATGAGATTGCATAAACTGTATCTCTGTGTATGTGTAAAAATATTAGCGGATTTGTTTTATAGCAATATTTGATCACATAATTCTCAGTGACGATGATATACTGGTACATCCAGTTGTTTTCTAAATCGTTTAAGACTTTTGCAGTAATAGAATTGAATGATTATATAATTCTTTATAAATTGTTGTACATTTTGAATATGTCCTAGCTTTTATTCTTTGAAAATTGTTACGCGACACGACATAAAATTACCTTTTCTCTTGATATTTTGTTCGAACGGTATTTGATGTACAGAGCTTCGAAATTGAATTTGTTCGGAGATTTATATTATGTTAACATGTTTTATGGAAGTTTATGTAAACTCATTGAACAATTGTTACCATAAGCGGTATCCCGCAACACGACCATTATTCAATGATACAGTCTTGAGATTAAGAAACAATTTTTACATTTTTGGTCATTTCATGCAAGGCCAAAATTATGGATCTCAAATCAGATATATAGACGAAGTTTCAGGTTGACGAGATGCGGATAATAACCGCGAAAGTTTTAGGCAATTGCCGTACGCATTTAGAAAAAAAATTCTACTACTGCTCACACATTGAATGTATATGTTTCGGCAGAAAACAGACATATCTAACTGTGCCCAATTTATTATGTGTGTAAGGTATAATACAAATAATGGCATTAAAAAAGATATTTTATTTTGTTCCCCACCAATTTTAATCCAATAAAATAGTTCATTTAAACTGTCACTTTTTGAAGTATTGTAAAACAGTTTTTAATGAAATTTTAACACCATTTGTGAACATGCTGCACGACATTGTGATGTCGGTGGTGGCCATATAACTCATCTTATTTGATAATTACTATTGGTTGTCATGATTGAAATGTATTATTTAAAATTTTATTGCCAACATAACCTCAGTTTTTACAGCTTTGCCTGCAGTTTGATTTAATCTAAATTCAAGTTACCGGGAAAAGGGTAGGTACACCTGTTAGTAACAGCGAGTAGTTCTATTACTCAAAATTAATCTAAGACATACGCGAAAACTTCCAAAGCCCTCCCTGAATCACAATTCCGTTGCTCACACGTTATGATATTAACTGGATGAAATGCATTGCTGTATGCACAGATGGCGCTAAAGCCATGACTCGCCATCATCATGTGGTCTTAGCGTCAGATTACATGGAGGAATTGTTTTTTACGAGAGGCTTTTGCGTCAAAAGTTTTACCACCTGAAATGGACTCTATGTGTGTGTGTGTGTGTGTGTGCGTGCTTTTAACATATTTGCAAGATCATTTTAGCACCCAAAACAGTGCTAAAATGAAAATTCGAGTGTTAAAATGAGTCTGATATAATTTTTTTTCTTTATCTTGGTATCGGTTTTGCAGCCCATAACGTCAACGAAATGTCAGTTGTAATTAATAATCGTTGCATTGTTTTTGTTTCACCATTCTTCGAAATATCTATATTTTTGTTCTTATTGAGAACGCGACTTGTTCGGAAGTAAATTCCCAATCGTAGTGTGCAATTTCCCGTATTTCAGGTGGAGTACATTGCAGGTCTTCGCAACTCATATTGCGTCATAGAAAACTGACATTTCAAATTAAATATTCGACCGCCTCCGTATTTAATTTCACACAAACCTTACCAACTCGCGCAAATATCCCTAAATGTTGAATTACTTAACGAAGTTTAATTTTTCACGTAAAAAGGGCGCAAAGTAGAAAAAATAGTATACAATACTCGTACAGAAGGCTATTGAGGGCATTCATCCGTTCAGCCACTCGCCTTCGCGGCTCGTGGCTGAATTTCGGACTCATGCCTGAAACAGTGCCTTTTGTAACTTGTTTTTACTTTCTTATACTTCCTGTATAAGTAAGTATAGGAATCATGAAAATTTTCGAACTCGAGATTTCAACGTTTTGAGGTCCCCTGAATCGTTTCCGACTATTTTCGGAATGACGTCTGTGTGTCTGGCTGTGTGTCTGTGCGCGCTCTACGGCCCAAATGATTAAAGCTAGAGCTCTGAAACTTTAAACTTAACATTTGTATGTAGCAAGAAGGAAAACGTCCTATTTTGAACGCAATCTCTCAACCGGAAGTGATGGTTTACTCTTATCACCTTTTTCCATATCTCGAAAAGGGTACACGTTACGGAAAAAAATATTCTTACATAAATTATACATATTGATATCTTAAACAACTTTCATTTGAGAAGTTTTTTCGAAAAACGTAGTATAACTAAGTATAAGAAAGTTTCGTGCGGACCACCGCGGATTTGTACTTTCTTATACTTTCTGTATAAGTAAGTATAGGAATCATGAACATTTTCGAACTCGAGATTTCAACGGATATACCCGTTTTGAGGTCCCTTGAATCGTTTCTGACTATTTTGGGAATGACGTATGTGTGTCTGTGTGTCTTGCGCGCTCTACGTCCCAAACGATTAAAGTTAGAGCTTTGAAACTTTAAACTTAACATTTGTATGTAGCAAGGAGGAAAACGTCCTATTTTTATCGCAATCTCTCAACCGGAAGTGATGGTTTACTCTTATCACCTTTTTCCATATCTCGAAAACGGTACACGTTACGGAAAAAAATATTCTTACATAAATTATAGATATTGATATTTTAAACAACTTTCATTTGAAAAGTTTTTTCGGAAAACGTAGTATAACTAAGTATAAGAAAGTTTCGTGCGGACCACCGCGGATTTTGTAATATTGCGGTCGGGCGGCTAAACATACGTGTGGCTGTGCGCGCTCCAAAACCTAACTATTGAAGGTCACACTATAACACTTTAAGGTTAGGATTAATATATAGCGTAGAAAAAAACGCAATATCTCAAACTGATGGTTTAATCAAATCAACGTTATCTATATCTCGAAAACGGTTCGCAAAAATTGTTCGTATAAAGGTTATATACTGGAATTTAAAAAAAAACATTTGTTTGAAAAGTTCTTTCAGAAATAAAGTATAAGAAAGTTTCGTGCGGACCACCGCGGATTTTTTAATATACTATTATGATCGACTTCAATTAGCAAAAAGATTTATTCCAGTGCATTCAGGAAATTATGGAAGATTTATCCAATTATAGTGTTACAAATTTTGAACAAGTATTTGCAGGCTTGCAAGTTCAATTTAAAACAAAAGCTCTATGATTATTTTCCAGAAGAAATTCAAAATAGTTACCACAGTTACAGATGGACACAGAATGAGTTTTTTGATAATTCCTTTCAACGTATCGAAATACCAATAAACATGAAAGAAAAACTTGAAATATCAAGTGATGGAATGTTGAAGCTTGAATTTGTTTCACAGAACGAATTTTGGACCAAGAGGATGCAGGAATACCCTCCTTTGGCGAATGAAGCTATTAAATGTTTGGTTCCATACTTGCTTGTACTTGCTTAAGGAGCTGAACATTTATGATAAAGTTGCAGTTTTAAAGCATCGACAAATGTACATGTTTGGTTGGGTTGGAAATCCCTTGTAGTTTATAATACATAGTATAAAAGGCGCCAGGACCGGACCTCATAAGCAATGAAATGTTCAAATATGGTGGAGACACCCTAAATGCTGAATTTATAAAACTGTTCAATAATATACTAAAAGAAGGAAACGTTCCAGAAGAATGGAAACACAGTACCACAATCCCCATCTTCAAAAAGGGGGAACGCACGAAACCGGACAACTATAGGGGAATAACTCTGCTTAACTGCATCATGAAATTATATACCAAGCTTATAAAGGAAATAATAAACAACGATATAAATATAGCGGAGGAACAACAAGGTTTCAGGTATAGATCCACCGTAGGCGCAATTTTTATTCTCAAGCAGATAGTTGAAAAAAGGCGATTGGAGTTCAAAAAGCCGCTTACCTCTGTTTTGTAGACAAAGGCTTTCGATAGAGTCCGCCTAAACGACATTATAACCATCCTGAGAGCATCAACTGTGAACCACGGTATAATAAATAGCATCATCAACATGAACACAAACTGTAGAACATCAGTAAAGGTCGGCAAGAGCACGTCAAAGACAATAAGAGTAAACGATGGAGTGAGACAGGGCGATTCATTGAGCCCCATGTTGTTCAACCTCATAATGAACAAAATAATAGAAGCATAATCAAGGCTACAAAATGGGAACCTACGAATTCAAAGTGATATGCTATGCAGATGATGTCGTCCTCGTATCGGACTTCGAAAACAACCTACAGCAACTGCTTCATGCGTTCAACCAGAAAAGCAAACAACTCAACATGTCTATAAATAATGATAAAACCAAGTGCCAGGTAATATCAAAATGTCCCACAAGGTGCAAGCTGGAACTGGACGGTAGAATTATAAAACAAGTAATGCAATTTAACTACCTGGCGATGAGTATCCACAGCTACGGGAACCTACATGCAGACGAGGGTGTATGCACGAGTTAATATGGAGAAATAAATACCTGAGACCGGAAGTGAAAGTCAGAAGGCAGTCATCAGACCGGTAATAATCTATCCGACAAAGACGAGGCCCACACAACAAAAGCCATACAGATGATAAGGACGGCAGAGATGAAGATTTTAACCATGGGAAAACACTACTAGTAGGGAGTAGAAAAAGAGAATGGAACAGACATGTCGAACGAATGGCCGACGAATGGAGAACAGCTAAAGCGGCCAAAAACAACAAACCAAGGGGTAACGGAAATCCAGGAAGGCCCCCAAAAAGATGGAGGGAATGTTGGACATCAACAGCGGAGGCTGGGTAATCAAACACAGGCAACAGGTTACGGACACCATCTGGTGGTCGAGAGTCTTCAAGATGTACAAATTCACATTTCTTTCAACTATTTCGTTAAGGACTTTCAGAAACTTGCTTGCATAGCAAATGATATTTAAAAAATATATCAAAAAACAAGTTAATAAAACAAATATCAATGTGATAATATTTTACTCATTAATTCATTCGTTGTCCCGCATCTGACCGGTCAACATGGTAACATTGTGCTCAGTTGAAAAAGTCGTAGTTAGTCCGTTCATTAAAAAGCATTTGTTTTGGTCTTTGATTATTGAACTGCGGTGTGATTTAATAATAAATCGCGTGTAGAGCTGGGCAAAATTAGAAATCATTGAATTTGCAACGCAGTTGAAAAAATCAGCGTTGGACCATCCTAAAATATGAGCGCGGAAAGACGGTCTAGGTGCGCTAAATGTAACTCAGCTCTACCAATCAATGGTGGTTGCGTCTTTTGCAAGGGGTGTAATGGCAGCTACCATTATGAATGCTTCATTAAGGCGTCCACCCACGAAAGTAAAAGTGGAACAGACAAGGCCAGATGGAGGTGCGAGACATGCAGAACGGGTATCACGAAAACCCAGGTAGAGGAAATCACACCCATTGAAAGGCAAAAGGATTTAGGTGAGCTAGCTCTAGAAAGGAGTTCAAAGGAAACTCCAAAAGTCAAAAATTAGTTGCGGATCAATACGATGAGATAAGGAAAGGTCAACAAGAGATAGGAGACTACATTAAGAATTTAGAGAGACAAATTGCACAATTGGTAACGACATGTCCGAAAAAAGATAGAAAAATCAGTTCGTTACAGGGCAGAATCTGCGAAATGGAGTAAAGGCAGTACGAGAAAAACTTTGAAGTGCATGGCGTGAAAGAAATGGACTGAAGCGGACATTGATGTTGCCTCACGATCGGAGAAGAGAAGATGAAAGAGCGGGAAGAACTCGACCAATAATCGTGATGTTGAAATCAAAGACCAGAAACGAAGTAATTAAGAAAAGAAGAGTGGCCGTTTTGAATAGTGAAATAGTAAATCCCAAGGAAGTAGGAAAAATCTATGTTGTAGAACAACTGTCATCGTATGTACAATTATAAACAGAGAAGATGTCCCTGTAATAAAACAAGCGAGCGGTTCGAACTATCCCCTTTAAAGAATATACATCGGGCGGCCTATCATAAAATGCAAATATGCTACTACCCCAACTGCGATCGCATTAAAAATAACAATTTAGATATTCGTATAAACGTGAATATATATTCGTTTGCATTTAAAATGTAATATATGAAATCTTATACATTTTTGTAGACATTAATTTCATCGTTTTTTGAAGAATAATAATAGTAGTGCACAGAATTAAATAAATGCAATTAAGAACGATTCCATGCTTACACAGCAAGTAATGTAACGTGATATTGACCAATCGTCGAACTAAGTAGGTGCCCATACTAATTTCAATATTGCAGTTCTTCAGCATACATCGGCTCGAATCAAAACAGTGTTGTGTTAGCCTGCAGTAAACGAATATGTAGTTATTTGACAATGATTGTTTTATGCTGAACTAATATGCAAATGTTACAAAGATTAATAATGTTCAGGTAAAACAAGTTCGTCATTGGGTGCAATGGGGGCAAAATGTAGGTGATCGGCCTTTGGAGACCATCAGAACGGGTGTCCGACGCATAATGACACCACTTGAGGATGGTGTCATCGTGACGGCGGTTGAGAATAGCCCATTCATTACAGGTGTCAGAATAAGGGAAGAATTACATTTGAATTGCTCCACCATGACAGTAAGGAGACGCCTGCGTGAAAGCGGTTACCACGCCAGACAGCCTGCCCGGAAAATTGAACTGTCCGAGGCACATGCTGCAGCTAGGGTTCGCTTTTGCGAAGCGAATATCGACAGGGATTGGCAGATTTTTGCGGATGAAAAAACTTTGTCATCTTCGCAAGATGCTCATGTAGTGTTACGGCGAAAGAACAAACCCAATATATTCGGGAACATGTTAGGCCAAATGCAACAAGCGGTCGCATAACGGACGGATTTTGGGGGTGGACGACAGCTACCGGTCCCGGTGAATTAATACCAGTTTCGTCCCCACGCTTCAATTCGCAGCGGTACATTGGAATACTTGAAGATATTGTGATCCCTTCAGTGAGAATTGTCTACCCAGAAGATGAAATTGAGGTGATCACTCTTGTACAGGACAACTGTCCTATACATACATCGGCAGCAGTTATGAATTGGTTTGATGATCAAAACGATATTGAATTGTTGGATTGGCCGGCAAAATCTCCGGATTTGAACCCCATAGAGGAAATGTGGGCGGCAATAGTGAAGTCTTGGGAGCATGTGCCTGGATTCGGTGTCAGGGAAAGAACAATACAGCAGCTGACAAATCATGTTAACACGGCATGGGAGAGAAGTTTTGCAGCAACACCGTTTAATCAGTAAGAAATCGCCTAACCGAATGCATTGGAAGCAATGGCAAATATTACACAAAATATTAATTTGTATATGTTGCCTATATTATTCTTTGAGACAAATATATGTCACGATTTAATAAAAAAAATTGCATTTTTATGTGGTACTTCTTGCAGCAGGCGCTTTATATTGCATTTAGTTGCTTTTTGTCGCTTTATTCGAACACGACAAGAGTAGCTTTTCTACGTGTGTACTTTGAGATATATTTCAGATTACTGATACATTTTTAGAAATCTAGTATATCCATTGGACAAAGTTTCATTATTATGAATTAAATATTGGACGAATCCTGTACAGTTCCCGTGTATATAAAAAAAATGCATCGTCATTGCATAAGTTGCAATAATTTTATTATTCATAATTAGGCGCGACGTGAACAATATGTAAACTATATAAGATTTTATTCGATTTGTGTACTGTACGGTTTGTCATAAGTGTAAGTTGTATTACAATTAAGAATAACTGAATAAAATAATTACTTGCGATATATGAAATTAGAATAAATAAATAATTCAAAGAAATATTTAAAATAGACGAAAAATATACATATTTCTATGTTTTGAATATCCAATTACGATTTTTTTTAACAGTTGGAATGATATCAGAAGAAGGAGAAGTTAATAATTGGAAGAAATACTTTTAAACAAAAACTGATCCTAATTGCGTTTATTAGAAAACTTCATTAAAGGAACATCTAGTTCGTATTCATTAATATCGTATGTGACCCCCAACAGAATATTAACGGTATTTTCAATCTCTCAAATTCTTATTTCGTAACAAGTAACTGGCTTTTATATTTTGATGTAGGTAAGTTTGTATACTGATCAACCCGGATTTCCTACCGTCGTTATTGTGAAGAATATACTTTATCTAAGAAACATTGTAGTTTTACGACAAGAAAAAATTCAGTATCTATGTCATATACGAATGCAAAATGCATGTAGCAATTGAAGCAAGTGATGACATTATGCAATCAGAAAAACAAATATTAGGAGTACAAGATATAGTTTAAATGCATACTAATATGCAATTTACTTTCATATGTTTTACTTTGATGTGAATCACTGTATGCTTAAGAACAGAAATATTTTAAGCTATACCCAATGTACTAATTGGCTACAGCTTAAACAACTTAAATCACCGTAGTAGATGATCGAAATAATTTTATCATTCTTCACAAAAGTACAAATGAAATTAATGGTTAGAAAAGTGTGCGAGACATATATTTTGTATATTTCCATGGTGTGTAAATTTACCTAACATCTGAAAGGTTTCACGGAATTATCATATGTAATTATATTTGTATTTACGTAATAGATGAAATGATTTCAAAAAATAATAAATAAATCAAAGCAAACATTTTTAATACAAACTAACACATATTTACGGTTTTTCATTAAATAAAATCTAAGTAGTATTGTTAAACGCAATGCCAAACCCCGGGTAGATGCGACCGTAATACATATTTGCATTTTATGACCGGTCCTGGTTTTTAAAGGAGATAGATCGAACTGTTCGCTTGTTTTACGACAGGGACATTATTTCTGTGCATGATAGTACAACAAAAGTCTGCCCCGAGAAGCAAAAACAAAGGCAAAAGAAAAGGAATGGAAATTCATCTGGGTGCAGAACGGCAATGTGTTCGCCCGCAGAGAAGAAGGATCAAGAATAGTCTACCTCAAAGACTTGGAGGACATAAATAAAATAACATAAATCAAAGTAGTGACGAGTGAAAAATAAATAAAATTGCAATGGATCTGTTATTCATAGATACAATAGACTTACCGTGTCAAGTAACTGATTCCTTGGACGACTGGATACAATCGGTGCGCGAGAAACACTTGATCTTATTGCACCTAAATATTCGTTCGCTCAGGGCACACTTTGATGAGTTTGTTTCCTTCATAAGCGATAGTGAAAAAGACTTGAGTATTATAGTATTTTCGGAAATAAGTATACGTGAGGAGGAACTGGAAAGGTCACGTGTAAGATACGAAATGGCTAATTACAACATGTTTTACAAATGTAGAAAAGGCAAAACGGGCGGAGGAATCGTGATATATATCAGGACGACGTTAAACTCCACATATGTCAAAACAGCCTTCGAATCCTTTGAATCGATTATGACAATCACAATACGTGATAAAAACATACCTTTACTGGCAATATATCGGCCGCCAAACAGTAGTACGAGGCGTTTCGTTGATGAACTAGATTTGTTTTTTTCGGGGAACAAGGACAAAGGCTTATGGGTGACGCAAACATTGACATAATGGGTGAATCAAACGTGGCTATGGAATACGAGAGCGTGCTTATATCTTACGGGTTTGAAAGAAAAATAAATAGTTACAGTAGAGAAGAATTTAGGAATGACTTTTTGGTACGCTCATGTCTCGACCACATATATGTAAAAAAATCTTTAGGCGATACGCAGAGTGCGATTGTACGGAGTGAGGTTGCGGACTGAAAGAGAACGACATAGTGAAGAAACAGGAGGCAAAATATAAAAAACCGACAGAATTCTGTTTGCTTCGGAACTAAAGAAATTGTTGCATACGGACAAGTTGAACAACACATCCAATATTGATTAAACATATGATATACCAAAAAAATCGTATAAAGCAGCACACGAAACATCGACCACACAATATAATAGGAGAGAAAGACGAATCCCAAAGCCGCGGGCTACACAAGAGATTAGGAGAGAAAATAGGGATAAACTCTTCCATGGAAAAAATACCAAGAAAATAATGAACACTTAAACGGTCTAAATCGAACATGAAGAGGACGTGGTCGATAATAAATAATATATTAAGAAGAGGCAAGAAAAATGGAGATGACGAAATCAGGAAAAAACTTAATTTGCCAGAAGAACAAATCGCAAATAATTATGCAGATGTCTTCAGTAGACATCGTCCATAGTTGTGATGAAAAACTCTTTGAAACCAGAACGAAAACCGAGACTCAATCGATGGTTATGGAGGAAATAACCATCGGAAAAGTATTAGCAACAATTCAGGGATTAGATGACAATAAATCGGCGGGTGCAGACGGTATAATATCACGAGACGTAAAGGAATTTAAAGAACTTTTTGGCCCTCCTATACAAGAAATTATCAACAATTCTATAAGGTCCGGAAAACTCCCCAAGAACATGAAACGGGCATTGGTAAGGCCAATATACAAACGGGGGAAACATAAAGAGTATGGCACCTACAGGCCGATATCTCTGCCTTTTTAGAAAAAAACTTGAAAAGACGCGTCTCAGAAAAACTTGGGGTTATCTCCAGAAATTTAACATAGTAGACAATAACCACTATGGATTCCAGAAAGAAAAAGGAACGATCATGCTACTAGAAAAATTCGCGCATACTATAAACAACAAACTTAACGAAATAAAGCATGTACTCTGTTTGTTCGTGGACTTCTCCAAGGCTTTTGACATAATAAACCATGACAAATTGTTGGAAATTTTAGAAAGATCAGGAATAAGAGGAGAAATGAAAGTGAAAGTGTGATACGAAAATTATCTAAAAGACCGGGTATTTGCAGTAAAAATGGGAGAAATAGTTGGGAAATAGGTAAAGGTGATGAGGGGCGTTCTACAAGGAAGTATATTGGGGCCAATGTTATATTTGTTGTATGTACACGATGTCGATCAAATGCAAATATTGGTTATATGCGGACGACACTGTTATCGTTTCGATTCACAAAGACTTAAGCATGGCAGAGAAGAATTTAAGAAAGAGTTTACCAAGTTTCAATGTTGGGCCCACGATAAGGAACTTGTGATCAACAGTACCAAAACGAAACTCCTGCATGTGTCGCCTCCAAAAATATGGGATAAGAGGCCTGTACAAATTATACACCATTCATTGTCATGCTTGCACAATAAAAATGAATTAAGAACAAACTGCGGATGTCTCGCCGTGATAGAAGAGGTACAACAACACAAATACCTCGGTATCTTCATCGATGAAAACTTTCAGTGGGACGTTCACATTAACAGCTTAGTAAAACGACTGTCCCATTTCGCCGGAAGCTTATTCTATTTGAGAGAATTAATACCGGAAGAGGCACTGAGGACCATGTACTATGCATTAGTTTAGTCGGCGCTACGCTACACAATCTCAATTTGGGGAACGGCGTCAAATGATCACCTGGAAAGGCTTCAATCATTGCAAGACCGGATTATCAAATACATGGTACCAAAAGAACGAGTTGCGGAGAATAATTATAAGCTATTAAAAATTGTGAACGTACGAAACCTATATAAGTTCGGAGTAATGGTTACTAACTTTTATGATAGCACTTTTAAAGAAAAGTACAAGGGCCAGGGACGGTGGTGTCTATAAGATACCAAAAATTAGAAATAACTATGGATCAAAGTCAATGTCGGTAGTGATATCAACAATATTTAACAAAATTCCAGAAGAAATAAGGAAACATGAAGAAGGTCAAAGAAGAGTGAAGAATTGGTTACTCGATTAGGGCTGGGGAGAGGAGAAGAAATGGCTTAGTGGTGCCAGACTTTACAGTTTATAGATTAAGTTGAATAACATGTTTCAAAACAGAACATGTTGTTTTATCTGCTTTACTTCAGTAATAGACCAGGATTATAATTTAGTTAGATTTTGATTGTGATAGGATTTAATATTTCTTTTTTGTTTCAGATTTAGACACAAACTTACTGGTAATTAGTGTAAATTGCATTTGTTTCTTATTATCAAAACTAAGCGGATAGTCCTCAATCTCGGTGGCTCTGCGACCCACCAGTGCTCGATGCTGGTGAGGCGGAGAGGGGCAGAAGGGTGGCAAAGAGTGAAGGAGGTGTTGGGGCAAAAATTTTTCCTTCACTTCGTCACTTAGGCAGCACACTGTAATTGCGTTGGACTTGTTGCTGTGCGATACTGATGTTAACATAAAACAAAGCAATAGAACGAACTCTTATTTATAATTTTCATATATGTGTCAATAAATTTTAAGTAATTTTCGTTTCGACTTAACATAAATACTTGTCCGAAAGATTAATTGCATCACTATACCATAGGTGCCTATATATTTTGTTGGATAGTTTTCCAAATCTCTTAAATATTTAATATTTTGGAGTAGTATTTAATATCATGTTGCATAACTCATATTATTTATACCGGGTGTCCAAAAATGATTTACATCTAGTATGTTTTGAAATTCCCATGTAAATTAAAATGTGCCGCACTTAGCAATGTTGTTATGCTAGTAGAGGGAGAATAACATAACCTCAATAACCTTTGTTGATGACAGTTGGTTACGGAGTGATTTTCGTTTCTTTTTAAATTGAGGCACATTATACACTCTATAATAAAAACATTTTCTTGCAAAGTGTACAGTTTATATGTTGTATTAACAAATTTAATTAAAAACACTAAATTAGTTTACACTTTAATGACAGATGAAAGTTGACAATTAATGAATGACAGCTATGGATAATGCAATACGAATAACAATATAGCGGAACATGAAAATTTACATGCAAGAAAATTTCACGGGTAACTAGATGTAATTCTTTTTCGGCCACTCTATATAACCAAACATACCCATTAGCAGAGCACGTTGAGATTATCATACAAATTTATGTACAAATCTCTTTAGACTGTCTTTATGTATGTTTTATACATTGTTCTGGTACATGAGTTGACAAATTGGTACAGTGACACCTCATATTCACCTGTCTATGGCACTGATATTTTATCAAGGCGAAAATGAACAATTTTATACAGCTAAACTAATAATGAAAAGAAAACGAGGTTGTACTAATGTTTGCGAACATACAAAATATATATATATATATATCTATTCATAAATTCAAAACATTTGCATTACGATTTTGGATGACAGTATGTGTGTATATAGAGGAACCTTTGACCTACACGTAGGAATAATGAGTGCCTCGATAAGAAAAAAATCGCAGTACAGAAACTAAAAATGCTGTTATTCGTTTAGGTTTAGTCAAACCGATATATAAGCTGCAAGCAGGCAATTTGCGGGTAACATTACCGTCATTGTATTATCGTTCGCGATCAATCAATGCCAAGATCCGTAATTAACAGAACGATTAAAAATAGTGCATATAAGCCACATACGTTCTAGCGGTCAGCTTAAATTCGGGCCTTAGAAGAGGAGCTTCAATACAAAGGTGAGTTGAATTTATAATTTGGACATAATAGAATTTAATTTATATAATTTGCTAAGTGTGGAATTTTATTTTTGTTGTGTTCTTTAACGTTGATTATTTTATATTAATTTACTATTTTATAATTTTATATTCAGGTTACGCTTTTTCATATCTTTCTTTTAACTATTAGATATTAATTATTTGCTATATTGATGAAAAAACAATAATTGAAATTACATAATAACTTAATTAACAACTAGATTATTTAACGGGTATTTTATGAAATATTAAAAAGATTCTTTTCATAAGTACACAAGATTTGCATTTTATTCTATTATTAAAATTTGAAGCTCATTTAATTTTCACATTAAATTTTTAAACCATTTGTATCGTCGGCTCTTGGTGGAACATTTTTTTAAAACAATAAAATTAAACACACTTGGTATAGTTCCACAAAATTGTATTTGTTACGTGGTAATATACTGGGATTAATAATATTTTATTTACTAACGCTGGCTGATAGCTGCTTTTTATGGCAATGTATTTTATTGCATGCAAAATGCAAATATTCTTCACATTTTTTATCATCATTATATGACTATATGGTATATAGTTCATATAATTTAAATGTCACCTCTCTCCCTGTCAATATATTTTCCCTTTTCTAGTTAGTTTACGGATTATCACCCTTTAAAAATGAAAATTAATTGCATTTTATGTTTAAAGAATTGAATTAATTTGTTAATTTGGTAGTTCGGTTGATGTACAATTGAATACTAACACAACTATTAGTCCGGACGACATTAAGATTTTTAAGTCGCTTCCTTATGTTCACAATTTAACTAATCAACTAATCAATTCAGTTTCTCCTAGTAACATAACAGTGGCTAAGTTTAGTGTAAAAACAGTTAGAAGAAACCTTTTCTCTAACATGAAAGATCGTACTAATACGTTATCAAAAACTGATGTCATTTATAAAATTAATTGTAAGGATTGTAAAATTGTTTATATTGGTCAAATTGTAAACCAAGGGCTTCTGCTCTTTCTTTTCATGCCAGATTTGATAAGCACAATATTGATTGGGGCGGTGTTAAGATTTTGGAAATTGAAAGAAATTATCAAAAGAGATTTTTTTTAGAAATTTCCTTCATAAAAGAGAATGCATATACTATTAATTCTAGACAAGACATCGATGGTTTAAGTGTCATATATACAAATTTATTGGATAATTCTCCTTAGTACTTCCTTTTCTAACTCTATGGATGTCTCGTGTCTGTTGCTGTTCATATTTCAAATCCCATTTTTCCAACATAATAACCTTTGTTTTTTCGTGTTCAAGTCATTTGCTATTTTGATATTTTAATTAGTAGGCTTTTCTGTCAAAAATTGATTTATTTATTCATTTGTAAGATTTGATTTTTGGTGGCATTTTTAATGGAAAAAAAACCATTTTGTTATTTCTTAATTGTATTTGATGTCCAATTTTATATTGTATCAATTTAGTAAGTTATACCATAATTAAGATATAGAATAAATCGCCCTTATTAAGACCGCAAACCCAACGGAGTGTTTCCGTAAAGTACATACATATCTGTGTGTGCGTTTCTCATTGTTTCCATATGTGTTTTTCTAGAATGCAACTACAATAGTTGCATTATTCGTTCTCTGAAAAACTGCCCCTATGTTTAATTATACGTAATATATAACGCGAATTTGGAGAATATCACGATGTACGTTTTGAAATTAAAAAATTTTATGTTTGAAAATGGTTACAAACTTTGTTGCATGAAATCCTACAAAAAATAAGTAATTATTGTTGTTAGACTGTTATGTGACCATTCAACAAATGCTAGTGAAGGGTTAATGGCAAAGGATGCGATGAAATTTAGAAATGTTATCGGTTTTATCGAATTTTGAAATTTTATTTGAACATTGCTATCCGATGGAATACATGTAATTTGTGCGTTGTGAAAAGTGAAATTCGTAATGTATATTACCAGCAATTTACAACTGTTTTTGATCATCAAGTAAAATTGTTTGGTATTTTATACATTTTAGATAAGTTTGTTATTTGTGAAATTATTCTCATCACATTGTATGTACAATTACATCATCATTAAAAAAAGATCACATTCATCAATCAAGAAACATTTTTATTCATTTCCATAATAACAAACAAATTTTAAACTTTTAAGGAATTGTTTTTTAGATCTCTGAATTACAATTATTGAAAGGGGCGTCATTATTAACACACACGAAACAATTGTCAGGAGATTTGAAAATCACTTTAAAGTAAAAAAATAACTCGCTTATGTAGCAAATTAAACTTTCATATCCATTCTAAAAATTCATGAAACGAAAAAAAAGGAATAAGGGACTCACGGGCGATTTGGCAAACGCACATTGATATTTTCGTAAATTCCTTAACAATATTTCGGCGAAAAATTATTTATAATACAATGAATGACCTAATCTCAGATGTTGCTTCTTCACGATCGGCATGTTATCGGTCAAAGTCAATGGGTCAGCATATAGCTTCCATTGATTAATTACCTCCCTTCAATTAGAAAACGTCGACGTAGCGAACGCCTCGTCATAATAAAGGGAAGATAAATATAAATATATTTTATAGCAACATACATATTTTTGTGAGCAGCCAGTTATCGAATAAAACAGTTTTAATATAATTTGTCATAACAATGTTTATTGCTTCAACATTTTTCCCGAAACAAATTAATGCAAAAATATATATGAATGCCTGGACGGAAAAAGTAATAGCGCTAGGGGTCTGGAGAGGTTTAACGGGGAGGGAAGAGAGAAGTTTATGGTTTGATGAAGAATGCAGGAGATGGAAAAGTGAAATAAGTATAGTAATGAAGGAGACAAGGGAAGGACGGGGAACATGTGAGGAATTTTTAGAAGAAAAAAGAAAACCGACGGAGATATGGGAGAGAGAAGACAAAGAACACTATCAGCAATTACTAGCAGAGGGAAGGGAAGAGGAAGAGACAAAAGAGCGAGCAAGACAGAGAACGACGGAAGTGATGATAGAGGAGTTTAAATGGGAAAAGATAATAGTATCAATTTGTAAGAAGGGGGACAAAGAGAATGTAGAAAATTATAGAGGGGTGTCGTTAATAAATGTATTGCGTACGCAGACGATATTGTGATAGTAACAGAAACGGAGAAGGAAATGACGGAGAGGTTAGAACTGTTTATGGATAGAAAGGAGTTGGAATTAAATACTAGGAAAACAAATATAATGAGGCTTGTGAAAGGAGATGGGAGAACGAGGGAAATACAGATGAAATTGAAAGGGGAGAAAGTAGAAAAAGTGAAAGAGTACATGTACCTAGGATACATAATGAGGGGCATAGATAGTAAGCACATAGTTGCAAGAAGGCGAAGGAGACAGAGGAGAGTATGAGGAAGAGCTCATGGAGAAATAGTTGCGGGAACTTTCAAGAAACAAGGAAAATATGGAATGCATAAGCGAAAAGTATGTATGGAGCGGAAGTGTGGGATTGGAGAAATTGGAAAAAATCAGACGGAGGACAACAAAGATAGATAAAAAGAATACTAGCATCAAAGAATCAACTCCAGAATATATTGTAAAACAAGAGACTGGGAGTGAAAGGTTGGAGGTCGAGGCAGGGGGCAGGGCGTTGAGGTATGAATTGACAAAGAGAGCAAAGTTTGGTAAGGATGGCAATAGCGGAAATAAGGAACATGTAGGATAAGAGAAGGAAAATATCTAAGTGGGAAGAAGGAAGGAAGGCTGCTGGAAAAGGCAGGACTATTAAAGGAAGAAGTATAGAGATGAAGAGGATAAGGGAAACAAGTGGAAAGAGAGCTAATAGATATATGGAGGTAAGTGAAAGCTCAACAAATAGAAGGCAAAGTGCAACACAAAATACAAAGAAATAAAAGTGGAGGGAGCGGAACCAAGATATTTTAGGAAAATGAGGACGCCGGAAGAAGACAAACAAGTACTGAATGAATGAGTACAGGAAATGCGAATTCTGAGGCGAAGATAAATGGGAGCACTGGATGAGATGGTGTAAAGAAGATGGAGGAAGAGGAGAAGTGGAAAGGGGGAGATTGGAGAAGTATGAGGGAGAACGGAGAGGGGGCGAGGATGAGGGAAATGCAGGCAGTACATGACACCAAGAGATGAAAATAGGAGGGAAGAGCCGGGAGAAGATAAGGATATACCGGAGAGATCCAGGATGGAAATACAATTGAAATATAATGTATATTTGTAATTATGCCAATAATAGTAGATTGTTATACAAGTTAAGAAAAGTGCTAGTTTACCAGCGAGTGTAAATGAATTCACGAGAGAGCGTAGCGAATCGAGTGGAGTCATTTTACACGAGCATGGTAAAATCACTTTTCTTACGTGTTTAACATGCTATTTTTTTGCATATTTAGTGGAAAAATTTTAGAGAAAGTAGGTAATTATTTTCACAAATTAAATCATGAAGTTTGTGTATTCATTACATTTATCAAGGTTGTGTTATTGCGGAAATAATATGAACAGTTCTGTGTGAACGAGTAAAGTGTTGCTAACGAGTAAAATTGCACATTATTTTATTATTTTCGACATACTAAAATGGCTGTTTTCCATTACGTATTCAAAAAACGTTTTTTCCTTTACATTTTCGCTACGAAATGTTTTGGTAGTATATCAAATAATTAGGTTTGAGCCTCAGTTTAAGGGTTAGGTACTGATTGAATATATTCAATATACATAAGAATTGCAGCCTTCACCAATTATTATAGCTACGATTGATTTTATTGGTACGTGTAACCTATGTGGAAATATTATATTCTTTTAATTCTCATTATGTAGAATTTCATATCCGATACAAAGATCTCAACTCTGCGACTAGGCAAGTGTTAATTGATTAAATTAACTAATAATTAAAATTCAGTTAGTTGTTTGAATTGTTTGAAAGTCTTTTCAATAACTCATCAAACCCTGATTAAGCATTCCTATGATTGCTTTCATTACATAAAATTACCATAACACGTTGACTACAACCGTGCGATTCCGGTGTAAAAAGCAAATTTAATCATATTATATTATTAAAAATTCTAATTATAGTACATAATAATCATCAAAAAGTATATAGAATGTATTTTTTTGTAAAAAGAAGATCTGTTTCTTCGCTGAAGCCAATTACGAGTTAATTCGGGCAGACACGCTTCGACCTGTCGCTAAATTCGTTAGTAATAAATTAGATAGCCGAGCGCATCACATTTACATATTTCTTTAGTGTGTTGTTTTGTAATTATTGTTATAATCAAATTATAAAAACCCCAATATGGATAAGAAAATAACACTGTCAAATTAAGTACTACACTAATCTAAGTGATTTTGGCGAGGCTGGTAACGAAGCAGCGATTATGTACCTTATTATGATCCAAATAAGAACCTGAAAACTAGATTATTCTGGAACCTGAAGGCAATCGGAATCCTTCTCAAGCAACCACATCAAAAACGAGTGATAATTTGCGGACAGAAAATCAACAAAATTATTTATTTTCAAAAAAATATTGGTTTGATATTGGATACTACATCTACGACATCTTAGTGCAAATACTGCTGGACTTCATCCAACAGCACATTATTGGAGTATAAACAAACTGTATAATGTAATGTTTTGGCGACCACATTTGAGTCGAAATAAATTCAAATTGTTACTGCGTTATTTGCACTTAGTCGACAACTCAATATCATATCAATAATATTATGCGCAAAAACTATGTGCCAGATAAAAATATTTGTATCAACGAATCAATGAGCCCATAGAAGGCGAAACAACACCTTAATACATTCGCTGAAATTTATTTTCAACAAAACTGTCTTTATTGCCGACGGCAGCGGATTAGATGCAAGTCTTTATAATACTAGTTTAACTGGTCGAAAAGACCTCTGCATTTATGTAGCAGTAAAAGTTTGTTGATATTCATGTCTAGATAGCGGTAATATTCACACACACTGATTTTCACTCATGTTTTCATGACTTGATGCAACTTCAGCGAATATATATGAGGTGGTCTGATAAGCCCATAGAAGGCGAAGCAGCTGTCATCTCCTTAATACTGAAATTTATTTTGTGCCTTGATAATGTTTTAATAAATACAGATTGGCGTTTTGAAACTGCTGCGTTTGAACCAGGTCTGAATCGTACCATAAAGCCGTAACTGTTGCTATCGATATGTCAATTAATATTCCCAAAGCAGTTTACCACACGGCAAGTCTGTGACGAAGACTATATGTTATTCAGAGAGAGTTGAAATTTTTGAAAATTTATTAACTACAAACATCGATTCGATATTCCCATATAAAGTAAATTCAATTCATATCGCTGATAATACATGGTTTACACCACAGTTGAAACAAATGCGAGAACACTTGAAAATACTTGATGAAATATTGCGGTTGCTTTCCCTTCAAGTAAGAAATATCCCTGCTTTCAATTTCAGGAGGTTCGATACAACGAGATACATAAAATCATAAATAATTTAAGAAATAAAAAAGAACCAGAATATTATATGGTGTGGGGTCATCGAGAATTATTCAAATATTGGCATTACAGAGGCCAGTGAGAGTTATGACTATGTCAGGATATAGAGATAATATTGTACATATACGAGTGCCTAATTTAAACCTATGTTAACATAAACTCCTTTGTCATGTGTTTACTTGTACGATACATTTTTATGTGAAAGTGCCAATAAAGTTTGGTTCGATTTGTATTCATTATATCTTATATCATTTTCTCTATTACTTATTCGTACATAGTTAATTCGCACATATGCCTGATATTCGGCTTGTTCGTATTCTGCCTCGTAAGACTAGTTGTCTCCGCAGAAGCTATACCATGTTGTTGCTTATTCATTCGGTATTCGTCGTCAGTATTTATATAACAAATAACGTGTATATCAAGCACAAGTTTATTGTGTTTCGTTTCACAATTCCTTACATACTCATAATCTTGTGTATATTTTGTCAGATAAGCTTGTGTTCAGGGCGGATACCGTGTTCGCGATTGACCCTATCGTACCGACCGTACCAGTTTGCTGAAAATTAATCAAAGTATAAGAAGGTTCAGTTGCAGATTTTTGTCTTAAGATCTGCTCTTATTTGAGTTCTTATTTTATTATAGCTCTAAGCAGATAGTTTATTGAGCCCCTTTTACATTCTTGATGGTTGTTTCGGGTAGGCCTTCCTACTATTACGAATGTATAATAAATTATTGATTGCTTTCGCTGTTGTATATTTGTGTATCCTTATGTCTTAATTTGTTCGTGATTTTCAACTTTTGATCCTCGAATATTTTTGATTTTTTTATAAATCCAAAAATGAAATATCCTAAATTATCCGTTACTTCCGTGGGAGTGTAGTCTGCACAAGACATTATAATCCTATAATAATAATATATTTGTACCCCTTTTTACCCTCTACTTCTCTAAATTAAATAACATAAAATAGTGGAAATAATAAATATTACGAATATGTGTATATTTTTTTATAAAATCCCAGCGAACTATAAATAAACAGATATCTGTATAGTGTGTGTGTGTGTGTGTGTCTATATATATATATATATATATATATATATTAGGGCGGGTTAATTTTTTTTTTTGATGAAGCGTATAGCAAAATCGTAATATATAGGTGATTCTGAGAAATTTTGCTCAAGAGACCATAGCTCTAACTTGGATTTGGAGCCCCCCAAAATTTCAAAATATATATTTTTCC
Source organism: Geotrupes spiniger (assembly GCA_959613385.1). Taxonomy (NCBI): domain Eukaryota; kingdom Metazoa; phylum Arthropoda; class Insecta; order Coleoptera; family Geotrupidae; genus Geotrupes; species Geotrupes spiniger. Next base: position 36,211,771 of record OY390737.1, read on the forward strand.
ATATATATGTGGCATCAGCCAACAACGAATTAAAATTTAATCATAGTAACATGGTTAGTAAAAATATTGTCAAGGTAGTAGAATAATATCGCTGTCACTTTTGTGAGTGTAATAAATTATTATTAAATTCTATTAATAATTTAATAGTGTTTTCTATTGTGGAATACGATACATTTTTTAGTTCACATAAACAGACTAAAACTGGTGACCCCGACGTGATCTGATAGCATACATTTTGGTTCAACGTGATGAATCCCCAACAAATTGGCCAACAGAATGGTGATTGTAATCACACCGAGATCATGGCGAATTCAATTTTACCACGCATTCCACTTCCGACATTGGTAGAAGGAGCTATAGAGGCATATTTTATGTCTCTTGAATTTTGGTTTGCTGCTTCAGGTGTCACAAACGACATTCGAAAATATAATACGGTGATGGCACAAATACCACCAAACAAACTAATGGAACTCATGAAAATAATTGAAAACGTCCCTTCGACAGGCAAGTACGAATATGTCAAATTAGAAATAACTAAACATTTCTCTGACTCACAAACACGCCGTTTACAACGAGTGTTGTCTGATATGCCGTTAGACGATCAAAAACCGAGCCAATTGTATTATGAAATGGTACGTGTCGCTGGAAATACACTTAGTGAATCCACATTGCGTGATTTGTGGGCCACTCGCTTGCCATCTCATGCGCAAGCAGCCGCTGTAGCAGCGAAAGGTTCTTTGATGGACTGTTTAAAAATCGCTGATCGTGTTCATGAGTCAATGAATTTATCTGCCAATGCAATAACACCAGTTGATTCAACAACACCATTGCAATCTGATATACACAAATGGATGCAACAAATTGATGAATCTATTCACAAGATTAGCAACAACGTTTTAATGAACAATTCTAATGGAAATCGTCCAAATTATCAAAACTATTCTTTACGCACTCGCTCTCGCAACAGTCCTCGAAGAAGTTCCCCAAATCGAACACAACGTTCGATATCAGACAATCCTAACAACTTATGTTGGTACCATGTTGAATTCGGTCGTTATGCGAGAAAGTGTCGTGAACCTTGTGCTTGGTTTATTGCACAACACAAGATTCAATGACCGCGCCACCATTCCGTGGCAACAACAATGGAAAATATTGAGACAGTCAAGCTGTTGTAAATTTGGGCGGTAGCGATGCGCCCAAATCCATGATATATCGACTCAAAATTACTGATCGAACAACGAATAAATCGTTCCTTATCGACACAGGCGCTGATGTTTCAGTGATTCCGCCGTCGAAACTAACAGCTGACATTAAACCATCGCCTACGAAATTATACGCCGCCAATAATACAACCATTAAAGTGTATGGTCAAACAACGCTCCGTTTAGACTTAGGTCTACGACGTGACTTTACTTGGACTTTTATCATTGCTGCTGTATCTCAACCCATAATTGGGGCGGATTTCTTGGCACACTTTGAGCTCTTGGTGGACCTTAAAAGAAACCGTTTAATTGATAACGTTACACAGTTACAACGACCATGTAAAATCGCATCAATCGACAATGAACCTTTCGACCTTCGTACATTTGACGTAAATTGCGTTTACGCTGATCTTCTCATCGAATACCCATCCATAACAAAATTAACTCCATGTGGATCTTCAACAGAAGCTAATGTGTTTCATTACATCGAAACATATGGACCACCCACAACTGCACGAGCTCGTCGTTTGACGCAAGAGAAATTGGACGCCGCTCGTATTGAATTCGAACAACTTATACGAGATGGCATTTGTCGCCCATCGAAAAGTAATTGGTCTAGCCCTCTACATATGGTGAAGAAACCAAACGGTTGGCGACCGTGTGGAGACTATCGTGCTTTGAATGCCATTACAAAACCAGACAAATATCCAATTCCATATTTGACAGATTTCACAAATCATCTTCGAGGATGTACAATTTTTTCAAAAATTGATCTTCATAAAGCTTATCATCAGATACCTGTCGCCGAAGCCGATATTCCAAAAACCGCTATAATTACTCCGTTCGGCCTCTTTGAATTCATGTTCATGACCTTCGGACTATGTAATGCGGCACAAACATTTCAACGTTTAATGCATCATGTTCTCCGCGGATGTACTTTCGCTTTCGTATATCTTGATGATATTTGTATCGCTTCAACAAACGAAATTGAACATCGAGATCATCTACAAGAAATATTCAAACGCTTACAACATCACAATCTACGGCTAAATGTAGCTAAATGCGAATTTGGAAAGCAAAAACTTAATTTCTTAGGTCATTTGGTATCCTCCGAAGGTATTAAACCATTACCGAATAGAGTCGAAGTAATCAAAAATTTCCCAAAGCCAATGATTGCCAAAGATCTTAAAAAATTCCTCGCAACTATTAATTTCTACAGGAAATTTATTCCCCACGCTATTGAACATCAATCAAAACTAATTGCAATGATTGATGGAAACAAAAAGAACGATAAGACACCGCTAATTTGGAACGAGGAAAGAGAGAAAGCTTTCGAATATACAAAAAATCAACTAGCTGAAGCAACTTTACTCGCATATCCTGTCCGAGATGCAGAATTATCGTTATGTGTTGATGCATCTGATATCGCTGCTGGTGCCGTTTTGCATCAAATTGTGAACGGATTACCCGAGCCGCTCGGATATTTTTCTAAAAAGTTCGATTCAGCGCAGTTACGTTATTCAACATATGATCGAGAACTTACAGCGATGTACTTGGCTGTTCGACATTTTCGCTACCAAATCGAAGGCCGACCATGCCACATCCTCACTGACCACAAACCATTAACGTTCGCATTTCAGCAAAAATTGGACAAAGCTGCACCACGTCAAGCACGTCAACTTGATTTCATCGGTCAGTTTACATCCGATATACGACACATCGTTGGAAAAGAAAATGTAACCGCTGATCTGCTTTCTCGTATTCAACCAATTCACTCGAAAATAACAGACGCAATTAACTATGAAGCACTCGCTAAAGATCAACAAACTGATGAAGAAATTCGTAAATTTATCTCCGATAATAGCGGGAATGAATCTAAAAGGTTACAATGTTTCACGCTACCAGGATCAAACCATCAAATTTTAAGTGATTTTTCAACCGGCAAAATCCGACCTTTCATTACGAAGAAATTTCGTCAACAACTACTTCGATTGACGCACAATTTAGCGCATCCAGGAACTAACGCAACCGAAAAATTGATAACATCACGTTATTTCTGGCCGTCAATGAAATATGAAGCTCGAAAATTCGCTAAGGAATGTGTCCAGTGTCAACGCGCAAAAGTAAATAGACATACCTTCTCTGATTTAGCAAAATACGAAGCAACACCACAGCGTTTCGCTCATTTGAACATCGACATCGTTGGACCTTTTCCGCCAAGCAACAACAATCGCTATTGTTTAACGATAGTTGATCGTTTCTCGCGATGGCCCGAAGCAATACCAATGCCAGACATCACGGCTGAAACAACTGCGAAGGCATTAGTTGCTGGTTGGATTTCTAGATTTGGAGTTCCCATGAAAGTCACAACTGATCAAGGCCGCCAGTTCACGTCAAACCTTTTCGCCGAGTTGACAAGAATTCTTGGTGTTAGACACATTCAAACCACTGCATATCATCCACAAGCCAATGGTTTGATTGAACGCTGGCATCGTACACTTAAATCGGCGATTTTATGCCTTGATCCGATTAACTGGGTAGAACAATTACCGTCAATATTACTTGGCCTACGCACAACTTATAAGCCAGATATTGCAGCAACACCTGCAGAATACGTATATGGCATGGATCTAAGGATACCGGGCGAATTTTTCACTACTTCAAATTGCCGAACAGAAACAGAATTCGTTCAAAAATTTCGAAAATCGATGCAACAACTTCAACCGACGAATACCACTTGGCATGCGAAAAATAAAATTTTTATCCATCGTGACCTGCCTCAATCAACACATGTATTCGTTCGAAACGATTCGGTGAAACCTTCACTCTCATTACCATATGAAGGACCGTACGAAGTTTTGGAACGTCATCCAAAATTTTTCAAGCTGGATATTAGAGGGAAGAGAATAAACATTTCCATCGATCGGTTGAAGCCAGCATACTTGCCACATTACGAAAGCAAAGCATCCCTCCAGGATGTTTTGGTCAAGCAGGACGGAACAGCAAACGTCGAGCCGACAAAAATGTCACGTTCTGGACGAGCAGTTCGCCAGCCGCTCCGTTTTGCAGAAAGCGTATTTTCATCTAAGCGGGGAGTACTGTGGCATCAGCCAACAACGAATTAAAATTTAATCATAGTAACATGGTTAGTAAAAATATTGTCAAGGTAGTAGAATAATATCGCTGTCACTTTTGTGAGTGTAATAAATTATTATTAAATTCTATTAATAATTTAATAGTGTTTTCTATTGTGGAATACGATACATTTTTTAGTTCACATAAACAGACTAAATATACATAGAATAATTTAATTAAATTCGTCATAAAATCGGATAGCATTATAGTAGATTATAGATCTCAATCTGGGCTTGTTTGAAAGGTATTTTTATCACCTTTCAGAATCTGTATTGATACCAATATTTTTTTTAGTTTTAGTAGAGATATTAGGAATTTTTTGTCGAAAAATAGCCTAAAATGAACTTTTAACTAATAAATTCAGAATTCAGAATTCAGATTATAAAAGTTCAGATAATTTCCAAAAACTTTTATTACGATCAATTTTTTTGTAGGAAAATCGATTTGAAAAAATCAACATTTTTACATTTTTTATTCAATTTATTTTTAAATATTATTCTCGACCTACAATTTAATGTTTTAACGTGGTAATATTATTTTTAAGGTCCTTTTTACTTTCCATTCGAGGAGTTTTCTTACGACTTTCTAATGTCACTGCCATAACTCCTTCACGATTCTTTTCTATAACTCGTTTTGAAACACTCGTTAATAATTGTACATGTCTTTCTGTTCCTTGTATGTGCATTGGAATTTGTGGATCAGCCAGTGGTGGTTCAACGAAATCTAAGTATTCTACCAAGTGATCATATGGAATCTGTCGAGTAAATGCTGGTTCAAATAATATATCGTCGTTATTCATGTCAACCATATTGACATAATCGGTAGCATTGAAATTTAAGATATATTTTTTGTAAACTCTGAGTTTAGTTGGATCGTACAATTGTTCTCGATAGTGTAAAATCTTTTTGATAGCTCTATCCCGTATTGCTTTTCGATCATCAAATAACATTGTTAATAAGATATTTTCTGGATGTGCGTAATATGAGTTGTTTTGAATTACACCATCTACAATATTACGAAAGTTTGGTTGTAAGTATCGTGTCCAACGTATAAATTTTAATAAAAGTGCACTGCCGTACACAACAGAGTTATAAAACTTCACATTGAAGTACATTGGCACATAAACTGTAATAATATAAACTGCCAAAGTTTTTAAATTGGTCGATGGTGTATTAGTTGTTACATATAATCGTAGTAATCTACTTGCTTTGGTTAACCAACGAGAATGTGCAATTGGTCCTGGTTTAATGTTAGCTAAATCAACTGGAACAATACCATTCGAAATTTCTTTAGCTATTTGATATAAATATTTAACATCTGTTGATAGTTCGAGCTCATGTTCATGATCCATCATTGCAGGCATATTCTCCAGTGGTATTGGATCAAAATCAGCTACTACCTGAAAAATGAAATGTTTAGATCAATTAAAATGCAATTATTTTATTTTAACTTTATCCCAATCGAAAAAGTAAAATAATGACAATAAATAATGATGATATTAAATAAAATAAAGTGTTACATACCTGCAATTTCTCACATTCTTGAATAGCTTTGAATAACTTTCCACTTGCTGCTCGTGGTCCACTGGTGACTGTTTTGTCCAATGCTTCATATAAATGACGAAATGGCAGTTCATTGAAATGAAGCAGACATATAAACCAGTGAATTGGTCTATTTAACTGTTTTTCAAATAATCGTAAAACACCATTTTCTGTTCCAGTATTTCTTGGCTCACCATCACTGCATATGCCAATTAATTGATCAACTGTTAATGTTTTATTGTTGAAAAATTCATTCAGTTTTCTGTGTTTGGTTTTTGCATCTTCTTGACTACCCAAATTTACATATCCAAGTAACTCATTATAGGGCTCTTTCAGAACAACTAAATGCGGTTCTTTTACCATAGTGGTATGAAATTTGTCATTAACTTTCTCTGTAGTTAATGAGTCATTTTTTCTACCATCGAAAGAGAATGCAGTTATGGAAGAATTTGTATGTCGTGTACGGAGCACTGCATCTCTAGATTTAACTTTTTCTCTAGCCACTTTTGATTTATCCATAATAACAAGATTACCATGAACATCTCTAAAATTTATATCTTCGAATAAAGCTGTTGCTAAACATGAAGCGACTCTATCTGAAACACCGAATCTATCACACATCATAGCAAAATTTAAGGCATCGTATCTTTGAGTATAATGACCTCGTCTCATTTGAACAGTTGCTTCTGGAACTTCTGTTGTTGCTTCATTTTCATCTTCATCCATGTGTAATTCTGGTGGTTCGTAACTTGGATCATCGGTACCAGTTGTAAGTGTTGGTATTGTTGTAGCTACTTCTTCAACGTCTTGAATATTGAAGGTATATTCAGGTATTGTGAATTTTCTAACATTATGCTGGTCCATCATAAATTCTTTTAGATGTTCTGGAATCAATCCACACGAGCATTCTGTTGTTTTTAATTTGCAATTACATTTGCCAATATAAAATAATTCGTTTATTGAATCAACAAATGCTTTAAATTCATCTCTTTTGTTTCTATGTTGTACATGTTTCTGGTATTTATCAAGCAAACCAGTTAATTTTTTTAAAACAATCTTTCTATTAATGATTTCAATATTTAATTTACACCAAATTTGGATCAATTTATCTGTTACGTGAGGAGTAAAATTTTTATACGAGAACATTTTGTTTTCAAATTTAGCACGATCACTTAAAAAAAAATAATATTTTAAAATGTCACATTTAGTAGGCAAACTAAGATCATTTAAATTACTTGATAAACCAAAAACAACAATATCTTGATGAGGCATGTTAGTCAATCTAGAGTCAAAACTTGTTGATGTTGTTGCTTCCATTTGCGAAGACACCGCAGACGATGTTGATGGTTCTTGATTATCCATAATAACTTTGATATTATCACTGCACTCTTTGACTAAATCTAAAATTATAGTTAAAAAATTAAACACTTGGTTAAAGTTTCAAAGAGTGTATTAAACTGTGGGTAATTTGCAAACTAATTCAACACGTGTGCGCTTAAGGGATAATAGCCGCATAAATGACCGGGGAAATTCCGAATTCTGTGTGGTCGTTCGTGATGTTCTTGCCGTGTTTTTCCGCTTTTTTGATTTCTAGCGTTTCTAAAAAATTCAACCGTTTGCCTTTGGTAGTTGTATGCAATGTTTTAAATTTATTTAGATCCGGGAAATGGTTCTTTGTTATGCAGTGTTCATCTAAGCCAGTTGTTCTTGCGTTGTTTAGAATAGATTTTTATGTTCGTTCAGGCGCTTTTTGAAGTTGCGTCCGGTTTGACCTATATATAGAGCGTCACAGTCCTTACAATTAATTTCGTATACTCCGCTTTTTTATGTTTGGTCTAGTTTCTCTTTATTGTTTACCAATTTAGTTCCCAAGTTCTTTTTATTTACACTAATAGGTGTTAGGTTGCTGTGACGTAACCTATTGGAGATTTTGTCACTAAACTTAAGAACATAATTGATAAAGCAATAATTGCGCTGGACATCCTCCACCGGTGCGTACAATTGTTTGATTAATAGCTTCTGACGTTTTTTCCTTATCAACCGATCGATGACGCTTTCATGGTAATTATTGTTTCTTACAATGGCTTTCAGGATCTCAACTTCTTTATTCAACTTCTGTAGTTGGCAGTCGATAGGGGCAATACTAGAAGCCTGTGTATCCATGACCGAAAGGCACTCATTTTTATATTGAATTGACAAGAATTGGCATTTGTTATGGCGTCTGAGAAAGTATGTTTTCTGAATATGTCGAAGGTCAGGTGTTGTTCTTTTTTCCCAATTTGAAGGTCTAGGTAATTGCTTCTACGAGCAAGTACAATTCACCGTAGAGACAGAAAACAACGAAGTGCTATCTTCGATCAATTATCTAGACCTGCATAACAAAGAACCATTTCCCGGATCTAAATAAATTTAAAACATTGCATACAACTACCAAAGGCAAACGGTTGAATTTGTTAGAAACGCTAGAAATCAAAAAAGCGGAAAAACACGGCAAGAACATCACGAACGACCACACAGAATTCGGAATTTCCCCGGTCATTTATGCGGCTATTATCCCTTAAGCGCACACGTGTTGAATTAGTATATATAGAACCCCGTTTGCAAATTCCCCACAGTAATTACCCCAATATCTATAATTTATGTAAGAATATGTTTTCCAGTAACGTGTACCGTTTTCGACATATGGAAAAAGGTGATAAGAGTAAACCATCACTTCCGGTTAAGAGATTGCGTTCAAAATAGGACGTTTTCCTCCTTGCTACATACAAATGTTAAGTTTAAAGTTGAAGAGCTCTAGCTATAATCGTTTGGACGCTAGAGCGCGCACAGACACACAGTACCACACAGACACACACACAGACGTCATTCCGAAAATAGTCAGAAACGATTCAGGGGACCTCAAAACGTGTATATCCGTTGAAATCTCGAGTTCGAAATTTTTCATGATTCCTATACTTATACATAATGTATAAGAAAGTACATATTGGTATTGTGATAACCGAGTTTTTATTTAAGTATTTTGGCAAACTGCGTGCGTATTGCACGATGAACGATTAAGGAAGAAGGAAAAGCAAGCTTGGCAACGTTTAGTGGTGGTAAACGTCATTATTTTGTAACGTCATTATTCAGTGTTACAAAGTTGTTCAATTGAACAATGCTGCCATTGATGACTTATTCTACAGGTATCAATACAGATTCTGAAAGGTGATAAAAATACCTTTCAAACAAGCCCAAATTGAGAAATCTACTATAATTCTATCCGATTTTATGACGAATTTAATTAAATTGTTCTATGTATATATGGAAAAATTTCTATTTTGAAATTTTGGGGGGCTCCAAATCCGACTTAGAGCTATGGTCTCTTGAGCAAAATTTCTCAGAATCACCTATAGATTACATTTTTGCTATACGCTTCATAAAAAAAAATCGGTCCATACAATTTGACGTATATATGATATATATATATATATATATATATATATATATATATATATATATATAGACACACACACACACACACACACTATACAGATATCTGTTTATTTATAGTTCGCTGGGATTTTATAAAAAAATATACACATATTCGTAATATTTATTATTTCCACTATTTTATGTTATTTAATTTAGAGAAGTAGAGGGTAAAAAGGGGTACAAATATATTATTATTATAGGATTATAATGTCTTGTGCAGACTACACTCCCACGGAAGTAACGGATAATTTAGGATATTTCATTTTTGGATTTATAAAAAAATCAAAAATATTCGAGGATCAAAAGTTGAAAATCACGAACAAATTAAGACATAAGGATACACAAATATACAACAGCGAAAGCAATCAATAATTTATTATACATTCGTAATAGTAGGAAGGCCTACCCGAAACAACCATCAAGAATGTAAAAGGGGCTCAATAAACTATCTGCTTAGAGCTATAATAAAATAAGAACTCAAATAAGAGCAGATCTTAAGACAAAAATCTGCAACTGAACCTTCTTATACTTTGATTAATTTTCAGCAAACTGGTACGGTCGGTACGATAGGGTCAATCGCGAACACGGTATCCGCCCTGAACACAAGCTTATCTGACAAAATATACACAAGATGAGTATGTAAGGAATTGTGAAACGAAACACAATAAACTTGTGCTTGATATACACGTTATTTGTTATATAAATACTGACGACGAATACCGAATGAATAAGCAACAACATGGTATAGCTTCTGCGGAGACAACTAGTCTTACGAGGCAGAATACGAACAAGCCGAATATCAGGCATATGTGCGAATTAACTATGTACGAATAAGTAATAGAGAAAATGATATAAGATATAATGAATACAAATCGAACCAAACTTTATTGGCACTTTCACATAAAAATGTATCGTACAAGTAAACACATGACAAAGGAGTTTATGTTAACATAAGTTTAAATTAGGCACTCGTATATGTACAATATTATCTCTATATCCTGACATAGTCATAACTCTCACTGGCCTCTGTAATGCCAATATTTGAATAATTCTCGATGACCCCACACCATATAATATTCTGGTTCTTTTTTATTTCTTAAATTATTTATGATTTTATGTATCTCGTTGTATCGAACCTCCTGAAATTGAAAGCAGGGATATTTCTTACTTGAAGGGAAAGCAACCGCAATATTTCATCAAGTATTTTCAAGTGTTCTCGCATTTGTTTCAACTGTGGTGTAAACCATGTATTATCAGCGATATGAATTGAATTTACTTTATATGGGAATATCGAATCGATGTTTGTAGTTAATAAATTTATAAATTTTTTTATAAATCCAAAAATGAAATATCCTAAATTATCCGTTACTTCCGTGGGAGTGTAGTCTGCACAAGACATTATAATCCTATAATAATAATATATTTGTACCCCTTTTTACCCTCTACTTCTCTAAATTAAATAACATAAAATAGTGGAAATAATAAATATTACGAATATGTGTATATTTTTTTATAAAATCCCAGCGAACTATAAATAAACAGATATCTGTATAGTGTGTGTGTGTGTCTATATATATATATATATATATATATATTAAAAATGTACCTTGTCAAATCTGACAGCAAAATGTAAAATTTACACGAAAGATGGTCTAATCTTACACCTCAATGGTGTAGTGAATATTAATTAAAACAGGTCCATGAAGACTAACTGGTGGATCGCTAGACAATATTGTTTCTGGGTTATTTGATGGCCACTACATGTAAAGGTATTTCAACAACTAAGGTTCTTGGTAATCGCTACTGATGAAGGGTAATAACCCACCATTGATATATATATATATATATATATATATATATATATATATATATATATATATATATATATATATGTATATATATATGTATATATATATTGTAAGATTCGTCCATCTTTCATGTAAAGTTTACATTTTTCTGTCATATTTGACGAGACTCATTTTCAATTTGAATTATTTTTGTTAATTGCAGCAATCCTTTTATGGGTTGACACTGGACATTTTACAGTCGTCTTGTTTAGTCTCCGCAAGGTGTTAGAAAAGTCTTGTCAGTGTTCTGTTGTCAGTGGTTCATTAGGAGTGATTGGCTCGCACCAAAAAGTTTTGATGGCCACTACATGTAAAGGTATTTCAACGACTAAGGTTCTTGGTAATCGCTACTGACGAAGGGTAATAACCCAGATACAATATTGTCTAGCGATCCACCAGTTAGTCTTCATGGACCTGTTTTAATTAATGTTCACTACATCATTGAGGTGTAAGATTAGACCATATTTCGTGTGTGTATATATATATATATATATATATATATATATATATATATATATATATATATATATATATAGACACAGACACAGAGACACACTATACAGATATCTGTTTATTTATAGTTCGCTGCGATTTTATAAAAAAATATATACACACACGCATATATATATATATATATATATATATATATATATATATATGTATATATATATATATATATATATATATAGATATATATGCTTTCAGTATTTATCATCAAATTGTTTTAATTATTATCAGACTAAACCCACAACGAAGATGACTCCGAATCCGACAATTACCACGGGTATTTTGGACGACACCGACCAAGAAGTCGATACTGCCAGCCTGGTCAGAGAAAAACTACCACCACGAAAATATGTGTACGTTTGGAGGAACATCATCCTGTACATTTACCTACATTGCATTTCGCTCTACGGGGTGTACTTGGCATTTACTTCCGCAAAATTCAAAACCCTGATACAGGGTAAGTGATTTCTTCTCTATTAAGACGGCGTAACTAATTTTCGATTGTTTGTGTTGCAGTTTTCATTCTGGTCAATTTGGGAAACATCGGAATAACTTGCGGGGTCCATAGGCTTTGGGCGCATCGCTCCTACAAAGCCAAGACGCCATTGAAGCTCATATTAGTGGTTCTGCAAACTCTGGCGTTTCAGGTGCGTATTGTTAATTTTTAGAAACGTTTCGTCAAATTTCTTATTGAATTGATCCGCATATTTTTAGGCCCAAATATAAAAATAATTTAATAAAAAAGAAGCTAGTCAATAGACACAGTGTATAAACCAATATGGTACAAATAAAGGAACATGAAGATCAAAAAAGAATAAAAGATGTATAAATTAAAAGAATTTAAAACATGCGTGAAACGCCGTAGAAATATAGAAGATATAACTTTAAAAAACAACAACAAGAAATAAGCAACAAAAATTTATTTGGGAACAAAATACAAATCCATATTAAAAATTAAACACAAATTATCAGTGAAAATGAAAATAAAAATTTATAAAACTTAATGAAAGACAATATGTAATTGATAACAAAAACAAACAAAAAAGAATAGAATAAGATGAAGATTCATTTTATCCAATGTACTGCATTTTCGTTTTATTTTTCTGCAAGTAAAGGTGCATTCTGTTATTCATTTTATCTGCATATAGTTACCAGAGAATTCTCTTTACTCTGAAATAGTTCTCTTTCGAATTTCTTACTGAAATTAATTAATTAACTCTCCTTGTTAGGGAATTGCCATTGTCTTCCGAAATCAAATCAAATTGTAACCAACCAATATTTCTGTGGTCGCCTTGATGTGATATATTTAAATTTCACATTCAAGCGTAATCTCAAATCACCCGTAATTTGTAGAGGCAAATTTGACCTGCCAAAGCTAATAAAAAGGTTTGGATGTTTCTGTTTTTCAAATGCAATCTAAATCTAAGATTGCTTTTAAGCGATCACTAACTGTTTCCGCTTCGTTCCCGCTTTGGATAATTCAGCTCCAACCTAACTCAAAATTGAATTTTATGTTTACATTTAATTATATGATAAATTATTATTGCGAAACTAAAACTTATGGGATGATTCTTTTTATCTATTATTTATCAAACAGATCTCATGTCCTCGCTATGTTACTCTGAGCCATTTTGATCAATTTCAAACTAACGTTTGATGAGTGCTCAGCATAAACAATAATCCCGTTTAAAAGACAATGTATACGTCTTAGGCAATCAAGAGCTTCTTAAGATGAAAAAGCCTTAATCTTTACAATGAAAAGAAGCCAATGCGCGCCAGGGTGTCAAAAATAACTCAATACTCAAAAAATGTTTTAATGCAATTTTAATTGTAACTGCAATTTCGTCATTTAATTCATTGGTTAATTCTTCCCACCTGAAGTTAAAAATAATAAGACGTAACAACCAAACTTGACTTAAAAATAACATATGACGTAAACCAATTATCTTTAAATGATTGAAATAAAAGGTGACCTCCCAGTCCTAGATATAAGTTTAATTAAATTGTCATTCAAAAATTTTAAGTTGATGTGTAATAAAAAAACTAATATTTTTTAAATGTGGGTAACAAGTAATTAGAATATTGTAAATTATGAAAACATAACAGCAAACACAGATCATCAAACTAACCCGAAACTAACAAATTTTTAGATGCCGGTGATCGATTGGGCAAGAGACCATCGCATCCACCACAAATTCAGCGAAACTGACGCGGATCCACACAATGCTCGTAGGGGACTATTCTTTTCGCACGTCGGCTGGCTCCTGACCAGGAGACATCCTGACTTCAAAGAGAAAGGAAAAGGCGTAGACATCTCTGATTTAACGAGCGACCCCATCCTCAAATTCCAAAAAACATATTACAAATATTGTATGCCCCTAATCGCTTTCTTTCTGCCCACTGTGATACCGGTGGTTTTGTGGGGGGAGACGTTTGTAAATGCTTTCGTCCTGAACATGTTGAGGTATTGCCTGGGTCTTAACATCACATGGCTCGTAAATTCTGTAGCTCATTTCTATGGAGACAAACCTTATGATAAGTAAGTAAAAGAAGATTGAAACATACATCAAATTTCAACAATTCTTCATGGGTTAGGTATATAAATCCGTCCGAGAACCTGAGCGTAGCTTTTCTGGCGTTGGGTGAAGGTTGGCACAATTACCACCACACCTTTCCCTGGGACTACAAGACCGGCGAACTGGGCAAATATGGCACTAACATGTCGACCGCTTTTATCGACCTAATGGGCAAAATCGGCTGGGCATACGACATGAAAACAGCGTCACGTGATATGATCTTAAAGAGGGTGAAAAGGACAGGTGATGGTAGCCACTTATGGGGCTGGAGCGATTCGGATCTGTCGCCAGACGAGAGGCGCGATACCGTTGTGATTAATAGGAAAGATGATTAGTTCATTTGTGATATTTATTACTATATTATAAATCGTTGTTGGTTCCATTTCGTTTTAATTCCCTAACATATTTTAAATAAATCTTATGATGGTATCAAAGTCGTCTTTTAAATGCTATGAAAAACGATTGTGACGGAGGTAGTTACTATATTTGACAATGATTTAATTTAATACAATAACTCAAAAGAAATTCATAATCGGTAATTTATAAATAGCATCAATAAAAATTCCTTATATTTTGAATATACATTTTATTAACAAGAAACTATAAGTTTGTTATTTGAAAATATTACTAAAAAGCTTTAGTAAAAAGGTGAAACATTAATAACGAGCAAGAGCTCGAAATATACCCACACACTATTAAGTGTGTAGAATGCAACCAGAAGGTAAGATCACCAAAGCTACAAACATAGGTCATAAATGCTTCCACCATTGAACTTATTAATTAAGTAAACAAAATATGTACAGGTATTCTGAATTATTAATAAATTATTTGGAACGATACCAAGATCGTACATCTATCACACCCATTTTAAGTGGAAATTCTGCAAAACAATTTGGATTCAACACAAGATGATTCAAGGTGTCAGCGCGACGTGCAGGTGCGCATCCCATTAGAATACATTTGTTAATGACTCACAAATGTGGAATTGTCTGAGTCTTCCGCAATGCCCCATTCTCCCTTGTCGTTAACCCAGTAATTATTTGTACTTTCAACGTCTACCCTCCGATGTTAGCTAACAATGGACTGGAATCTACGGTAAGTTAGTTTTATTTATTTACTTTGTTTACCTTTTCATTTTATTAAAACTTCTTGCGAGATCATCGTGCTGGGACGGGCTGTTGTGTCCTATTTCGAATATAGCCCATTTATATATTTTGTTGTGTTTAAATAAGCGTTGGTGATTAGTTTAAATCTAGAACGCTCTTTATTTTCCAACTTTTTCTGATACTTCGCAGGCTGTAAATATTTGGCTAAGGCTATATAACTTTATATCGGATAACGCTCTAAATCATTAGGTCCCCACTTTCCACTGGAATTAGCCGAGGCAGTTCAGCCAAATATCAGTGCAACAACATTAAGCTAACATGTCATTCCCTGTACCCCTTATTCTGGCTTTATTTGTAAGTCACGCACATGCGGGGTTTGCGGATAATATAACTCAGTATAAATGCCAATTTCGATAGTAATATTTGTGGATCCATAGCCGAAAATCTAGTATTGGAGAAAGGACGGCTTCCAAAATGCCATCACAGCAAGTACTTTGCATTTTCCACGAGAGCACCCGCTAGCACACCTAAGCGATAAATACGCTCGGCGGCTAAAACAGGACATTCCAGATGTTATTACGCCAATGGGCCTTGAAAATAGGAAATGTTGACAGCGAGAAGAAAAACATTTCGAAAGTTTTGACTATTTACATATTTCAAACTGTAATTAATCAATTTAATGTACGCTAATGTCTGAATTTTAATGTTAATATGAAGTTTTTTCCTTTCTAAGTATAAGCGTTATTTTTGGATTTATATTATTTTATATTTTGGTTTAATTTGATTGTTTTATTTTAATGAACGGACCGATTTTCGTTTTAACTTATTTAACTTTTGTGTTGTGTATTTTTTGTATTAAATATCTAAGACAAATCTAACTTGTTTTAATTGATTCCAACCATTGACTCAAAACAGAAACTAATTCTTGCCTAGAGGTACAAATTGTATTGTTCAATGTATTTCGAAGTGCCTGGTCCAGGAAAAATGGATTTTCTCGTGAAACGCTTGTCAATGGTGGCAGCCCCAAATTAATAATGTGTAGTCCGGTAACCCCACCTTACGGAGATGTCTTTTTAAGCCGCACTTCTAGGTGGCACCTAAACTAGTCCATATCGACGGCTCTGACAGAATTACGCGAAACTCATCGTTTAGTACATAGATTTAGTGCCCTTAGAAATACTGAAACACATCTGTGATTTAGCGTTTATGTCCTGATTGTAAAGAAAGACAGGTCGTAAAAAACCACCTGACATCAATACCCATTTAGTTATTTCTTGCTTACGTACGGGCATTTCCACGGAGAAAGATCTTGAAACTCAACTCAGGATCACCAGCAGAATAGAAGTTTCCGATGAGACCACAACAGAAACAGATGAAGACAAGTGGGGCCAATAACACCAGTCCAACACACTATTTTAACAAGGCACCACAAAATTTCCTGTTTGATGTTTGGTTGTGAATATGCAACTTCGACAATTATCACCAGTCCTGTTCAGAAACGAGTCGTTCCGTTTTACGCGTTGCGATGGTCGAGTACGTGTTCACAAAGGCCCGCGTGAGTGGTATTCCTTCGTGAAAAAGGTTGACCATTTTGATGGAGGTTCTTTGATGGTTCATGGTGGAATCACTATAGGCGAAAGAACAAGACTCGTCATAATTCCAGGAAGACTTACCGTAGATGGAGGATATATTTGCGGATTTTTTTTTTGTTTTTTTGTCAATAACATCGAAGTGACTTATGACATGTTTTTGCGCAAGTCGATGTGGGATTGTTACAGTTACAGCAGTTTTTTAAAAAATAAGCTATTAGGAAAAAATAACGAGGTTCCGTATTACCCGAAGTTTTGGATTATACGAAACGATATTGATTTTGGACAGAAAACTTCTACAAAAATCATATTGTACAGTATTAGACGCCTCATGGGGATACACGGAAAAATCTTGTTGAGAAACACCAATATAGGGTACATATATACCTAGATATACGAAAAAATCTTGTTGAGAAACACCAATATAGGGTATATACCTAGATACTTACCTATGTTTTCAGATGGTATAAAAATGCAGCAATATAGAAAACTAAATGTTTTATTTCACAAACTTCATTTAAAAACTTAACTTAAGACTTTAACTATTCGGAACAATAAAACTTTGTATAAATCATTTAAAAAATAACAATGAACTCTTTATCTTAAAAACTAGATAATGTCACCATCGAAGAAAACAACTCCTTCGACTGTGAGGCATATACATTTATTTTTACATCCCTTAAAGTTTTTCAAGCACTCAACAACAATCATTGTGGCATCATTGCCCTCAACAACTTTTGATACGAAAGTTTTTTTGTTTCTTTTTTCGTTTTTGCATTATAAACAAATTGGCAAATAACAAAATCAGGCTCATTAATATCACAAATAGAATTTACTGCCTCTCTGATATTCGAAACGAGATTGGACTCAATATCTGAATCAGTCGGCAATTGATTATTATGTGCTTTTTCCTCACTATTCGATTCTATGAGAGGAACTGGACGGACCTAAAGCTTGTGCATCAAAATGAAGCTCACACCGAAGTGCCACCGACGAGAGTAGACGTGTGCGTGTAAGCTCGTGGCACAATAAGTAGAGTAATTAGCGGTTCAGCTTACAGTAAGTGATTTCAATCTGTTGATTAAATATATTCGTACTTAATATTCCATTAGAAGAACAAGATAAAAAATGTGGTTGTTATGACAGGAGAAAAACACGTCAAAAAACTGAAGCGGAAAAAAATGATAACGCAGTACAACGTGTAGTAGAAAAAATATGTGCTGTTAGTTGATTGTTTATGTGAGTGGTATTCCTTCGTGAAAAAGGTTGACCATTTTGATGGAGGTTATTTGATGGTTCATGGTGGAATCACTATAGGCGAAAGAACAAGACTCGTCATAATTCCAGGAAGACTTACCGTAGATGGAGGATATATTTGCGGATTTTTTTTTTGTTTTTTTGTCAATAACATCGAAGTGACTTATGACATGTTTTTGCGCAAGTCGATGTGGGATTGTTACAGCTACAGTTTTTGGCAGCTATACATGCAGTTTTTGTAAAAAATAAGCTATTAGGAAAAAATAACGAGGTTCCGTATTACCCGAAGTTTTGGATTATACGAAACGATATTGATTTTGGACAGAAAACTTCTACAAAAATCATATTGTACAGTATTAGACGCCTCATGGGGATACACGAAAAAATCTTGTTGAGAAACACCAATATAGGTTACATATATACCTAGATATACGAAAAAATCTTGTTGAGAAACACCAATATAGGGTATATACCTAGATACTTACCTATGTTTTCAGATGGTATAAAAATGCAGCAATATAGAAAACTAAATGTTTTATTTCACAAACTTCATTTAAAAACTTAACTTAAGACTTTAACTATTCGGAACAATAAAACTTTGTATAAATCATTTAAAAAATAACAATGAACTCTTTATCTTAAAAACTAGATAATGTCACCATCGAAGAAAACAACTCCTTCGACTGTGAGGCATATACATTTATTTTTACATCCCTTAAAGTTTTTCAAGCACTCAACAACAATCATTGTGGCATCATTGCCCTCAACAACTTTTGATACGAAAGTTTTTTTGTTTCTTTTTTCGTTTTTGCATTATAAACAAATTGGCAAATAACAAAATCAGGCTCATTAATATCACAAATAGAATTTACTGCCTCTCTGATATTCGAAACGAGATTGGACTCAATATCTGAATCAGTCGGCAATTGATTATTATGTGCTTTTTCCTCACTATTCGATTCTATGAGAGGAACTGGACGGACCTAAAGCTTGTGCATCAAAATGAAGCTCACACCGAAGTGCCACCGACGAGAGTAGACGTGTGCGTGTAAGCTCGTGGCACAATAAGTAGAGTAATTAGCGGTTCAGCTTACAGTAAGTGATTTCAATCTGTTGATTAAATATATTCGTACTTAATATTCCATTAGAAGAACAAGATAAAAAATGTGGTTGTTATGGCAGGAGAAAAACACGTCAAAAAACTGAAGCGGAAAAAAATGATAACGCAGTACATCGTGTAGTAGAAAAAATATGTGCTGTTAGTTGATTGTTTATGTGACAGATTAGTTAATGAATCGCGCAATTGATCACATAAACCGTTTATGTGATCAACTGTGCGATAAAACTTGTGATAAAGTGGCGGAAAAATACGGTGAAGCAATTAACAAGTGTAAAGCCAAGATATTCCTTGATGAATATTCGCCGTACGGTCGACACGTTGGAGCAATACTCGCGACGAAATAATTTAATAATTCGGGTTCGAATTATCACCGTATGCGATCGACATTAGCCATCGACTACCAGGTAAGTCAGCTTCTGAATCACATCGCGTTATCATCATTACATTTATTTCACTCCAAAAGCAAACTCAAGGGCTCCAAAATAGTTATTAAAGAAGATTTGACTGCAACAAGAATGCACGTGTGCAAAGTTTGGAATCAAGAACGTATGGTCAAATAATGGGAACATTTGTCAAAAGAATTTCAAGTATTGATGCACTGCAAAAATTATATAATTGTTAAGATATGTAGTTGTGTGGCGAGCCACGAAAAAAACGTTATAACTTGTTTTTGTCGTCAGGTGTCCCTAAAGAGCTGTGAGGCAATATTAACTATTTATGCATTCCTATATAAAAGTTTAGAAATTGATCATTGTTCATGATTTTATTTATTTTTGAGAATTGTTATTGTAATAAGAATATATTCAAATATATTCGATTTGTTCTCAGTGGTCAATTTACGTTCACTGTTGCCAAGTTTAAGTGCAATAAAGAACATACTTATGGAACTTAATATTGATTTTTCAGGCATCTCAAAAACTTGGCTCAGTCATGAAATTGACAGTGGTGATTTACATGTATGTGGGTATACACTTTTACGAAGAGATAGAATAGACAGAGGTTGAGGTGTTACAGTTTTTCTGCGGTCAAAATATAGATATAAAATAATTCCTTCGTCTGATGTGATTGAGCAGTTATGGTAATCGATTGATACAGGTAGGTAAGTAACATTTTGTTATAGATATAAATTATAATATAATTTAATGCTTTTATTACTGAATTGGAAAGTAATGTTTATAATTTGTTACCGAATTGTTAAGGACCTGCGACGGCGGATTGAATTACGGAGCGACGAAGGTAGGCGGTTAATAGAATGACTTAATAGTTGTTTTTGCTTTAATAATTTAATTAAAAATTTCTGAAAACTTTACATTCTGAACAACTTTTCTTGGTAACACTTTGACGTACTGTGAACGGAAAAGGTAGTACCTAGAACTAAAATAGTGTTTGCAAAACTGTAAAGGCCTACTTGATTTTTAAAAAATCGAAAGTAAACTAAAAATAAGTTTCAGAACAAGCAGGGCGGAACCCCAAAATATGAAATTCCAATTAGAACATTTTTGGCTTTTCAGTTTTGCAAACACTATTTTAGTTCTAGGTAGACTACCGTTTCAGTTCACAGTACGTCAAAGTGTTCCTAAGAAAAGTTGTTCAGAATGTAAAGTTACTGTGTTATGCCAATTTTCAGAAAATTGTAAAATTGTAAAAATATTGTCATTACTTCGCAATGAAATGAGTTTTGTCATATTACTTTAACGATATGAAAGATAACGACCCATATCATACTACAATAAATACTTGACATGTAATCAATGGTTTTATTAAGCCACCTCATGTTATTATTGCTGTTTCAATTACAATACTGACCAATACTGGATTTTATCAAAGTAGGCAGATCGTTGTGAAAACTTGCATAACGTCATAACATTCTGAATAACTTTTCTTAGTTACACTTTGGCGTACTGTGAACGGAAAAGGTAGTTTACCTAGAACTAAAATAGTGTTTGCCCAACTGTAAAGGCCTACTTGATTTTAAAAAATCTAAAATAAACCATAAATAAGTTTCAGGTCAAGCAGGGCGGAATCCCAAAACATGAAATTCCAATTCGAAATTTTTGGTCGATCATACCTATTATAAACTCAATCCGGGGACATACGGTATATATATCTTTATTGGACGAGCCCTATGAGTTATGGACGAGCGAGCTTGCGAGCAATTCTGATAGATAGGGCGAGTCCAAAAAGCCAGATTATGTACGAGTTGCATACATAGTTTTCTGTTTGACTCGCAATAATAATATATTGTGTACCAAGGCCAAAAAGTACTGTTTTTTCGACCGAGTTTTCTTTACGACCGAGGCGGAGCCGAGGTCGGAAAGCAAACGAGGACGCAAAAACACCTTTTGGCCGTGGTTCACACGAAATTTTTTAGGCGACCCTCATAAAATTTTCAAATTTGTTGCAACATTTACTTATAATTTATTGATATAATTATTTATAACAGCTGAACAATTGTGTATTTGTAATTGTATATTTGTGACACGTTCAGACATGTTTACGTTTTCTTTGTTTACATTCGAAGTTATTTCGGCTTCATAAACAATAATTACCCAATAATCAGTTAAAAAGTCTATTACCAACACGTATTTACTAATGTAAACAAGATGTACAGTTTGACACTAACGGCAATGTGAATATTTTATATAATTTCGGAAACTGTCGGTAGATGGCGCCACTCTATTGCGGCTGAAAATGGAAGCGGACGAAAAATGGTTACTTTTTTTGTGTCGGTCGCCTAAAATAGTATTTTGTGTATCTAGGCCAAAAAGTACAAAAACACTTTTTGGCCGTGGTGCACACAACATTTTTTAGGCGACCTTCATAAAATTTTCAAATTTATTGCAACATTTACTTATAATTTATTGACATAGTCATTTATAACAACTGAACAATTGTACATATTTGTGACACCTTCAGACATGTTTATGTTTTCTTTGTCTACATTCGAAGTTATTTCGGCTTTATAAACAATAATTACCCAATAATCAGTTAAAAAGTCTATTACCAACACGTATTTACTAATGTAAACAAGATGTACAGTTTGACACTGACGGCAATGTGGTTATTTTTATACAATTTCGGTAACTATCGGTAGATGGCGCCACCCTATTGCGGACGAAAAATGAAAGCGGACGAAAAACGGTTACTTTTCGTCCGCGTTTGACGACTGAAATTTCAATTTTTCGTGTCGGTCGCCTAAAATAGATTTTTTCCTCAATTCTAATTTGCGAGAATCTTTAATAATCTACATCATACCTACATACAAAGTACGTAGGTATGCATTCGCAATTGTCATAGTTACATAGTTGTCGACGAAAAATATATTTTGACAAGTGTGTGAAACTGCTAATGATTATTAATTTATCGATTCTGATTTAAAAATGGATCTAAGAAAACCAGCAGTGGCTTCAGACGACGTATTTTATTTTACTTATTCTTACACTTCATGATTTGGAATGCGGCGGCGTTTAGTCATTTAGTTATTTTAGTTATTTTATGTTAAGATATGTTATTACTTTCTATTAATATTATTATACCGTGCGTTTTATTTAAGTATGGCCATAGGGATTTACACGGTAAAAATTGCACCCCATGTTAACTTTTGTTGCCGTTCAAATTTGAAACAATTTTTTGTTTTTATTAATAAATCAAACATTTTTCTACAAAATGTACATTATTTGAAACACATAAGGGTGTTAGAATTCTTTATTTTCGCTTTCAAAGTTGAAATTAATGACACAAATAATTAACACAAAAGATCAGCTTGGCGTAAATGTCATAATGCTTATTGACAACTAATGGTTATAAAATCGCACGAAAGTTTGTTAATGTGATTTTTTTAAGGAAATGTGATGGAAATGGATAACTTTGCTGCGGCACATCCAAATCGTCCTATTCCTCCTTTAGTTGTCAATAAGCATTATGACATTTACGCCAAGTTGATTTTTTGTCTTAATTATTTGTGTCATTAATTTCAACTTTGAAAGCGAAAATGAAGAATTCTAACTCGCATATGTTCTGCAAATAATGTACATTTTGTAGAAAAATGTTTGATTTATTGATATAAACAAAAAATTGTTTCAGATTTGTACAACAACAAAAGTTAACACGGGGTAAAATGTTTACCATGTAAATCCCTATGGCCATACTTAAATAAAACGCACGGTATATCAGGGTGGAAAGGAGGTTGCTTGTATTTTCACCGTCGGATTTTTCATGATAAATTGTCTTGTTTTACTATTTGTATGATTATATAATCTGTAATTGATGTGAAGTGGAAGAAGCGTATAAATTGGGAGAAAGTTTGGTGTTAGTAAAGATGATAACCGGGAGGGATAAAGAGATAATTATGAGAAACAAAAGTAGACTAATGGGTAAAAAGATATACCGGGTGGAAAGTATCAAACCCGAACATGCAGAATTGCATTGGAATATACTTTTATGCATATACCTGCTCCCCATTTCCACCGATAAAACTTATAATGACATCAAATGAAAGAGAATAATAAACGGCGTCAATTGATACTAAAATCTTCCCTTAAAGTTGGGGATTCAGTCATGGTCGCAATTAATCGCTCCCCGCTTGGAAACTAATTAATATTTCTAAACAGAATTTTGGCATGTAATTGGAAAAAGTAGCATCTAGGCCCAGTGTATGTTAATTTTTTTTTATATTATGTCCCCAATCTATTTTTTTCGCTATCTCGCGATTCTAATAATTTTATACAAAATCCTTTCATTGACTTCCTTCGTATCAATATGTATATGAGCAAAAAAAAAAATCAAAAGAATTGCATCATTAGATAAGGCTACACGGCAATTAGAAAATTTCTTCGTATGCGAGCGGCTAATTTCGATCATCATATTTGCCGCCGACAATTTTTAGTTCACCGAAATTCACGGTAGGTTTCGTAAAACACGTCGAACGAATCTCATTCATAAATCTCGACGCTTCGCGTTCGCAAGATGAGTAACCCCAATAATTCGTCCCGGATTTTTTTTTCCTATTCTAAAAAAAATCTCGTGTTAATGCTCGTCCAAATTTATCGATGTTTTGTTTGCTTACTAAAAGACAGTTACTTTTGTCAATGACGATTATGAATGCAGAGACGATAGTGACGAACTTGTTCAATTGCACGGATCGATTAGAAATGAAATTAATCACAACTTAGCGAAGGCGGCACTATTAATTTTTTTTATTTTCAATAGATATATCTGCTTGCATAACATATGTACGATATTTGCGCACGCTTACATAAATTTTATTGCGACATTACATTTTTGGCCGAATCTAACCAATCTTTACTTTGAAAGTAATCTACAGAATAAGCAGTTTGTTTTATGGTGATATCAATATTTTGTTACAATAATAAATATTCTCTGGCATGCACTTTTCGGTGTGTCGCTAAATAGCATAAGCGATCATTCTGATGATACTATAGTATTATAATAGGATGATTATGTACCATCTTAGTTACCTATTTCAAAACACTTTCTAAATGCGAATGAGTAATTCCACTTATGATACTTGTGCCAATGCATTAAAATTTCATATTGTTTCATATTCCATACTTATTAAAATAATTATAAACTTATAAAATAAGTTTGTTTATTTACCATATTATGAAAAATTGAAAATATAAAATATTATTTCCGCTTGATCCCGCCATCCACATCAGCTCTATATGGTTTAATTTTTACTTCACTTGTGCATTCGTATGTTCGTGATACAAATTGTACTGAGCAATGCAAATCCGTTTTCATGTTGAAGCTCTATGTGTTCACATTGTGGTAGGTTACACGTTCTGAATTGCTGGTGGTTCATTTTGAGCGACTCATTCGCGAATGGCCCACGTTGCTCACAGAACACATTGCAGTATTCACTTCAAGCGTCATTTCGAAAGCATCTACTTTGATTGCTACCTGTGGTTTATCTAGCCTTGCATACCTTCAAAACCATATCTTCGGTAGATTTTTAACCAATTGCAACAAATATTCCATTTAAATTTAATTTATTGTGTGGGAATACCAAAGTTAAAATTAATATGTTCGGGTACCAATCGTGTCAAATACTAGGATCTATTCGAATTCAATAGAATTCTCCCTGTTTTTGATTAATCTTGATTTTTTGTTCGTTTTCATAGGTCGAACCACGTACCTAATCATCTTTCCTGGAAAAATGGCGTGATAAAACATAATATTTCATAACTAAACTAACCTGTTGTATCTTCATTTATCATATGTTGGCAATTTTATTTGTAATCTGGCCTATCTTTTTTGCTTTTGTGTTTATTGCGCCTCTATGATGTGTTCAGGGTCTATACATCGAAGTCCTCTTTTTATTCTGCCGCGTACAATTTCTGGGAGTGTACAGTCTTTATAAAATAAAACTAACTTTTCCATCATATGATTGTCCCATAAATGGTCGTCTCTTTTAATTTGTTCAATAAACAGATCAACATCATCATTTACATAACAAACAAAATAGCAGACATCCCTTCGTGTTATATGCAGTTGACCCTGAATCTAAAAATGGGTTACCAAATTATAAATAAAGAACGTTATGTAGCAAGCTTGAAACAATCAATGAAATTTTGAAGCAAGGAAATAAATATGTAATTGCTACTTGCGTAATTTCTTTACTTGGAGCATGATATTTGGTAAAGCTCGTACGAAAAGCACAGCCTATGTTATAAATATCTACTCTAGTTTCTCAAACAACTACATTTCAGTGTTCGATCATTCCCATTTTACCCTCACCAATTAAAATAATAGTTTACCTGATAATAATTATTATGATTTCTCTTCAGCCTGAGCTTGCCGTTATGAAGTTCCAGGCAAAAGTTTTTTAATTTTGTAACTGCTTCATTTAAATTTATGGATAATTTAGACACATTAAATAAGCACTTTTCTTCCAATATATGAGTTTGGCCTTTAGACCTGTAAATATTAAATGTGAATCGTCATTTCTGTAATAATTGTCGGTGTTACCGTCAGGTGAAGCACCCAAAAAAGTGTGTATAGGATCCACATGCAATCCACTTAGGTCTACCTTTATTTTGCATGTTTCCTCACATTTGGCGATAGCAACGGATTCTTTAAGGAGCCCATATTCGATTGCTTCGCTTCTAATAAGTCGGGTATGTAAAATAGATTTGACCAGACTGTGACAAGAAGTGCGCGACCGACGTCTTATTACGCTTCCAAAATGTGAAGCTGTAAGGCGATTACTTCTTTCCGACCTATATTTCGCATTATCAAATTGTCCGAGAGTATCTGCCGCCAATTGCGAAATTTCTTCATTTGTAAGCTGTAAGCAGTTTATATAGCCATGCTAAATGAATTATTTTTTTAAATTCAAACGCAGGGTTATATTCCTATACTTTTGATGGTGTTATGACTTCGTTATTATTATGGTTCCTGTGATTACTAAACAGCAAGTATAAAGTTCATGGTGTATATCTGTAAATGCTGGTTACAACTTTTAAATACTTAATACTAAAATGAATTAAAATATGGAAAATTACGTGTAAAAAAAGGCGCTCTCGCAAATATCTTGCGATATGTATATCGACCGATAACCGCTGGCGTAAGTTTTTATAATATTTTTTTGTATCGTAACGTTGGGCGAAGGAACGAAATGTTGCCCAGGCAAATACTGGCATATTTTCCATTCTGTTTGTTTCCGATTGGCATGATTTACTTCACTGCTATTGAATAATACATTTCAAACTATCAGCGACATCTAAAGGGATTAGTTGGCGATCAGTTTTTGATTCCCCAGTCTTAATACCTTATCATTAGTTTTTTACAAAGCAATTAATATTAAAAACCCAGGTGCTATAAACTATGGGCGGCCGTGCTTCTGTCGGCACAACTCACTATTTGTCAGATTTGACAACTGCATAATTGATTTAAATTGCTTTGTAAAAAACTAATGATAAGGTATTAAGAGAAGATTTTAGTATCAATTGACGCCGTTTATTATTCTCTTTCATTTGATGTCATTATAATTTTTATCGGTGGAAATGGGGAGCTGGAATATGCATAAACGTATATTCCAATGCAATTCTGCTATGTTCGGGTTTAATACTTTCCACCCGGTATATAGATCTGACGAAGGAGGAAAGAGATATACAAAAGGAAATATGGAGGCAAGCCAAGAAGGAAAGAGAACAGGGGAAGAGGGTAAAAATAGGATACAAAAAAATGCAGGTGGATGGGAAATGGTGGGAGTGGGAGGGAGATCTAGGAAGGCTAACAGCAAAAAACTAGGAAAGAGGGGGAGGGGAGAAGGGGGAAGGTGACAGGTGGGGGTGTAGGTAGGCGTAAGATATGGGTGAGAGAGGACAAAGAAATGGCAGGAGGGAGCGGTAAGGGGGGGAAGGAGAGTCCTAAGGAGAAGAATTTGAAGGCCTGTTTCTGAAATGTAGCGGGATGGACGAAATGGTTGAGAGAAGGGATAAATAAGGACTTACGAGATTACTTGGAGAAATTCGATTTCATAGGGCTAACGGAAACGTGGATAGAAGAGGAGACATAGAGAAAGCATGCCGGGGGGTACAGCTGGGTGTGAAGGAGTCATGGAAGGAACTAGAAGAAGGAAGATATAGATCGGAGTCTATTCAAGGGAGAATGATAAGAAGAGGATAGGAGAAGTGGAGAATATACACAATCTACAGTAACCAACATATGAAAGAGGTGATAGAGGAATTGGAGAATATATTGTAACAAGTGGGGGATAATATAATAATTGGAGGAGATTGGAATGCGAGGTTTGGGAGGAGATAACAGCTAGAGGAGTGGAGGGAAATGGTAGGAAGAAAGGGGAGAAGTTCGAGGGATGAGGTGGTAAATAGAGAAGGTAAACGGATGCTAGAGTGGGTAGAAGAAAGAAACTTCAAGATATTAAATGGAGGACAAATGGAGACGGAGAGGGAGAATTTACATACGTAGGCCCCAGTGAAAGGTCGGTAAATGATTATGCGATCATCAGCAAAGAAGGGTTGACCGAGGTATATGGGTTCACCATAGGTGATAGGATAGAATCGGACCACCTCCCCCTGGAGTTAGAATTAGGAGAGGAAGATAAGGGTACAGATAAGTCTACAACAGGGAAAGATTGGATGGTAAATATTTGGAACGAAACAAGAAGAAAATACAAGGAGAGACTAAATGAGGTGGACTGGGGAAAAATAAGAGAAATAGACGAGATGACAAGGATAACGGGCAAAGAAATGACAAGGAAGGTGACAGAGGTAGAGAAGAGAGAGAGAACATGGTTTGACGGGGAATGCAGGGAAGGAAAAAAGGTTAAGAGAATTGTTAAGGCAGGCAAGAGGAGGAGAAAAAACGTGGGAGGATTACCAGGTAGAAAAAGGTAAGACGAGGAACACATGGGAAAGGAAGAAGAGAGAGCTAAGAAAAAAGGAGGTGGACGAAATACAGAGGTTAAGAGGGGACAAAGAGATTTGGGAATTTATCAGGAAAAGAGGGAGGAGAAGAGGAAAGCAGAATACAATAAAGATAGAGGTTTGGAAAAATTATTTTGCAAAGCTATTGGGAGGAGAAGGAGGGGGAGAAGATAAATGGGAAGGGGAACGGAGGAAAAAAGGAAGGAGAGGGGAACAAGGAATTTACTTGGGAGGAGATAATGAAAGTCAAAGATAAACTAATCTGTAATTCATGAAAATAAATGCATTATTATTATTTACTCGTTTCAAAGCCTTAATGGCTTGCTTGTATCTACAATTCGGTGTTTCACACAAGAATTGTAGATTGACTATTGCGCATGTGGTGTACTTCTCAATCTTCTCCAAGGACTCGCCTTACTATGCTACATGTTTCCAGAATGACAACTTTCTGTAGGCTCACATATACTTTCATCAATATTCAGTTGTCTGAGGCTATCAAATAGTGTTTTAGGTATTTCGCCCGTGGCTCCGATGATAATGGGAACTATCACGACTTTGCTTTGATGCCACATATCTTTAATTTCTCTTGCTAGCGGTAGGTATTTCACTATTTTTTCTCCATGTTTCTTTTGGAGATTTGAAACATGTGGTATAGCGATATCTATTATATACGTTATACTCTCAATCTTGTCCACTACTACAACGTCTGTTTAATGTAGTACTTTGTTGCGACTACTTGGTCTTGTATAGCCACCATGAATCCTTCAGTTTCACTGAAAATATTGCCTTTGCACAGCCATGTACATGACGCATTCCTATCTACATGCTGTTCGGTAATTGTGGCTGGATATCTGCCATGTAGAGGTTTCTCTTTCCACTTTTGGATCCTTTGAGAGTTTGTTTGTATTTTTTGGATCATATTGAGTGTCTCGAAGATTAAGTTGCGATATCCCGGTGTCACTCTTTACGACTGCGTCATGTAATAAGCTGTGCTTGGCCTTGTCAAAGAAGTATACCCTCAGATTATTGATTTGCTGGTAGTGCAGTGAATGGATTTCCAGAACGCCTCTCCCACCTTCAGGTCGCGGTAGATGAAATCGCTCAATAGCGCTTTTAGGATGGTGCGTCCGATATTTTGTGCACATCGTTCTCGTTGTTATGTCGAGGTTATGGAGGTCTGTGCTGGTCCAAGACAGTATACCGAAGCTGTATGTCAAAAGCGGGATGGCAAAGGTGTTTAGTGCCTTGAACTTATTTCTTGCAGATAACTGCGTCTCAAGTATGAGTTTCAGCCTGCTAACATATTTTGTTGTTATGGTCTGTTTAGCAACTTTCTGGTTGATTCCTGTTCCTTGTAGATATCCGAGATATTTATAGAGTTCCTCTCTCTCCCTTCCACATATGTCCTGTCCTGTATCCATTTTATATCCTCCGTGTTCTCGCCATACTCCTCTTTCCAATACATGTATTCTACATTTATCCAACCGGAATTTCATTTTGATATCATCACTGAAGCGCTTGGTCTTAGTTAGCAATTTGTCGAGATTTTTCTTGGAGTCGGCGTAGATTTTCAAGTCGTCCATGTATAGAAGGTGGTTGATGTTTGTGCCAGTCCGGTGTAGCTGATATCCCACTTTTTGCTTATTTAATAATGTTGTTAGAGGGTTTAGAGCGATGCAGAACCATAATGCACTTAGCGCATCCCCTTGAAATATGCCTCTTCGAATGTGTATCCTACCAGCATTGATCGATTTACTTGCCGTGCTCAGAGTCAATGTCGTTTCCCACTTCGACATGGTTTTCTGGAGGAAATTAACGATTTGGGGATCGATTTTGTATATGGTTAGTACATCCATCAGCCATGAATGAGGAACGCTGTCGAAGGCCTTCTGATAATCAATATATGCAGTGTACAGTGGAGATTTACGTTTCTTTGCTTCGCCTGTGATTACACTTGTAACGAACCGACAGTCGTTACAGATTTGCTATTGATCTACAAACTACAGAGATCGCGTTGAAAATATTTAACGCGAAATCAGTGCGATTAATAGCAAATCTGGTGTACGTGTACGTTTTGTTTATAAGGCGTTCGGGCGCACCGTGCAATTCATTCCGTCCGAGGCATCCGAAGCGCTCACTTCGCCCGCTGCATCCGAAGCAGTCACTTCGTCCGAGCATCCGAGCCGTAAAATCCCATCCCTTAATCCGCCACCCCCGTAGCACATTGTCTGCCACTACCAACATTGGAGTGGTGGGTAGCTGCATCCCTTAATCCACCACCCCGTAGCATATTGTCTGCCACTACCAACATTGGAGTGGTGGGTAGCTGCATCCCTTAATCCGCCATCCCATAGTACATTGTCTGCCACTACCAACATTGGAGTGGTGGGTAGCTGCATCCCTTAATCCGCCATCCCGTAGCACATTGTCTGCCACTACCAACATTGGAGTGGTGGGTAACTGCATCCCTTAATCCGCCACCCCGTAGCACATTGTCTGCCACTACCAACATTGGAGTGGTGGGTAGCTGCAAATCCCCGAACGCGACCGTCGCGCGCAAAGACCCTCCGTCCCAACGTCCGAGCCGCACCGACGACCGCAAAATAATTATTTCGCGCCGGCAATAATATTTCATTTTCCGTTTATTTAGAGTTTCCGCTGTTTATTTTCTTCGGTTATCCGGTTGTAAATATATATATTGTGTTCGTTTCGGTTATTTAGAGTTTCTTATTATTTCACGGTTATTATTTTGTTATTTATTATTATTAAATAAAAACCAATATAAACCCGAGTGCGATCTTTACATCGGAAACACGAAAAACCTAGCCGTTTACCTGGAATCTCCACTGCAAGCTACCAAGGAACAAAAAAAAGGGTCACTGACCGAGCCGGCTGTTTGAACACGTCCGTAAAAACATTTCGGCACAGAGACCCGTTATAGTAACGCGAATAAAACCCACCCGCCGTCCGTCCGTCCGCAAGGGAAGCGCGTTACACACTGCCTATTACAAGTTATTCCTTGCAGCCTTGCGAGTTTCTGCGGCACCCTTTCTGCTCCTCCGACAGCAGGTCATTTGATTCTAGATGGTGGTAAATCTTATTTGAAATTATGGATGTAAGTATTTTGTAAGCTGTAGGTAGGCGTGTGATTGGTCTGTACTTTGCTGGATCGGGACTAAGGGATTTCGTCTTGGGTAGGAGGTATGTGATTCCTTGTGTCATGAAAGTAGGCAGTGTTTCGGGGTTGGTGATGATTTTTGTGAAAAGTTGTGCGAGTCTTTGTTGGACAGATGTAAACCGTATATACCAGAAGTTATGGATATTATCTACTCCTGGTGCTTTCCAATTGTGCGTCTTTCTGATGGCTTGTTCAAGTTCTTGCAAGTCTATTTCATGCGATACCATAGTATTTTTAACTTGCACGTTCCTCTCTTCATCTTTTACCCATTGCCCCTGTTTATGAATGACTGCCTCGGACCATATGTTACTCCAGAAATTATTTATATCGTCTGGTTTCGGTGGAGCTTCAGCTGTCATACCGATGTTTTCTCGCTTGCCGAGTGATCTATAGAATATCCTTTCGTTATCATTGAATAATCTGTTATGTTCGCGGCGTTTCTTGCTTTTTCTATATCTTCTCAGCCTCTTCGCTGTCGCACTAACTTGTTGTTTGAGATTATCAAGTATTTCTATGGCGTTTGTTAGTTTTCCACTTTTATATTTATTGATAATCTTCTCAGCCGCTCTCATAGTTTTGTCACTCGCTTGCACCTTCGTGCGTTGTGTTAGTTGGCCTATACATTTTCTTAAGTTTTCAATCTTTTTAGTATACCTCTTTTCCCATGGTGGTACATACATTATCGGCTTTCTCCTTATTACTTTCGGTGGTGGTGGATGCGGATGTGTGTATTTTCTGTTGGTGCATTTTAATAGTGGTATATGCACCAATATATATTATGGAATGCAATTCTTCGAGGTTCATGTCATTTGTTATTTTACCGGCGATTATGTTGTTCACGCATGCGATAATTGTGTTTGTATTTTTAGCAATTTTAAGTTTTGGAATTTTTGGTCGTGATGTTGGGTCCATTCCGTGGTATAGTAAATAAGTTTGTTCGAAGCAGTTTGAAATGTCGTTTTGGGGTTCAGGCAAGTCTGTTGGCTCAATACCAATTTCACTTCCTAAATCTGGGTTGGGTTGGGTTGGGTTGGGTTGGGTTGGGTTGGGTTGGGTTGGGTTGGGTTGGGTTGGGTTGGGTTGGGTTGGGTTGGGTTGGGTTGGGTTGGGTTGGGTTGGGTTGGGTTGGGTTGGGTTGGGTTGGGTTGGGTTGGGTTGGGTTGGGTTGGGTTGGGTTGGGTTGGGTTGGGTTGGGTTGGGTTGGGTTGGGTTGGGTTGGGTTGGGTTGGGTTGGGTTGGGTTGGGTTGGGTTGGGTTGGGTTGGGTTGGGTTGGGTTGGGTTGGGTTGGGTTGGGTTGGGTTGGGTTGGGTTGGGTTGGGTTGGGTTGGGTTGGGTTGGGTTGGGTTGGGTTGGGTTGGGTTGGGTTGGGTTGGGTTGGGTTGGGTTGGGTTGGGTTGGGTTGGGTTGGGTTGGGTTGGGTTGGGTTGGGTTGGGTTGGGTTGGGTTGGGTTGGGTTGGGTTGGGTTGGGTTGGGTTGGGTTGGGTTGTGTTGGGTTGATCTTCTTCTTCATCGCTTGTCATGTTTAGCTCTCGTTCAACTAGTTTTCGGATCCTCATTAGATCTGTGGATGATATTCGGTTGTTACTCATTATTGATCTCCGCTGGTCGAGTATATTTTGTATGGTTTTCTGCTTTAGTTCTGGGTACATGGTTGTGATTTGGCGATGCAGTTCTACGCTGTATGGCGATTTGTCGGTTTCCAGATTGGTTATTGTATAATAGCATTGGACGATAGATTCGTTTATTTCTTCTTCTTCTTATTATTATTATTATTATTATTATTTCCCTGATGGAACATCATTTTTTTCCGCTTCATGGCGTCTTCGAAACATTTGACGAGTGCCTCATTATCGGCTCTTCCTTTAGGGGTAACTTGATTTAGGACTTTATTTCGGTTTAATGAACAGATCCCGCAGGCATAAAATGCACTTTTGATATTGTCTGATATTGTTGGATTCATATTCTCGAGCAATTTTATGAGAAGTCCTGGAAAAGCCATTTTGGAAATAACGCCTCTGTATCGCATCTTATAATGGGTTGCAATTTTACGCCAAGCTGACTTCACTAGACGAAACACAGCGACATCCAGTGGCTGGGTCATATGAATGCTTTGTACCGGTAACAAAACAAACGCGATGTTGTTTTCCTCGCATTTTCTGATTATCGAGAGAGAAAAAGCCATCTTTCTCTCCCGATAATCAGAAAATGATTGTCGCCAATTAGTATTTTTTTAGCGGCTCTTTTTCGACTGTATGGAAGTGCGATTTGGTCAAACCAATTTTCAAATATCTCAGCATCGAACGGCTGACCCCAGTGGTTGACTGGGAAATGTTATGACGTGCACCTATAGGACCACCTTGGCACCACTCTGGGTACAAATTCTTGGCCATTTGAACTGTGTACATGGGAAGAAGTTTCCCAGCAGCAGAGTCCGCAAACATTATTGATGTGGACGATTTAGAACTGTCCATAATTCTTCTAGCGTGCTTACTCCCCTTTCTGACAAAGACGCGTCGCTTTCCTGGGTACACAAATGAATTTTTGCAATATTTACCTTCAACGTAACATCACATCAACCACCAAAACTCAACTATCAAAACAACTGTTGCCAATACGCAGCCATCAAAATCACTAAATCACTTACGATTGTCAATTGCGGCGGCAATTTTGAGTTTAGCACCTATCAGTCCGTATAACCTCCTCGGTTCCGTATATCCCCCATCTACGATACTGGCACATTGATATGATCCAAGAACAATATATTATAGTTGCCTGTGTATGGCGTAAGAAAAAAAAAATTCTTAATGAAAGATAATGCAAGGCTATGTAGACAGCCGCTAATTTAATACGGCATAGAAACACTAAAGGGAGAAATAGAAATATTCTTAATTCCGGCCCTGCTTACATACATTAATTTAATGTGCGGCGCGTTTTGAAATATGCTAACGAATGCGTCTGGAAGGAAAATTCTATCAGACACGATAAGCCAAATATAAAAAAATTACAAATTATAGTTGCCTGTGTATGGCGTAAGAAAAAAAATATTCTTCATGCAAGATAATGCAAGGCTATGTAGACAGCCGCTAATTTAATACGGCATAGAAACACTAAAGGTTGAAATAAAAATATTCTTAATTCTGGCCCTGCTTACATACATTAATTTAATGTGCGGCGCGTTTTGAAATATGCTAACGAATGCGTCTTGAAGGAAAACTCTATCAGACACGATAAGACAAATATAAAAAAGTTTTTCGAAAAAACTTTTCAAATGAAAGTTGTTTAAAATATCAATATCTATAATTTATGTAAGAATATTTTTTCCGTAACGTGACTGTTTTCGAGATATGGAAAAAGGTGATAAGAGTAAACCATCACTTTCGGTTGAGAGATTGCGTTCAAAATAGGACGTTTTCCTCCTTGCTACATACAAATGTTAAGTTTAAAGTTTCAGAGCTCTAGCTATAATCGTTTGGACGCTAGAGCGCGCACACACACACACACACAGACGTCATGCCGAAAATAGTCAGAAACGATTCAGGGGACCTAAAAACGTGTATATCCGTTGAAATCTCGAGTTCGAAAATTTTCATGATTCCTATACTTACTTATACATAATGTATAAGTTTTTGGAATTGCTTTTCAATCATGCCCATTGTTCGCCGGACGTGGGTATTTGTTTAATGACCGAGCACTATGATTTCAGGATATAAACAAAAAGATTAGCGTTAGGCGGGCGTGCGATAAGATCCGCATCTTGCGTGGGAACGTTGCCTGCTCCGGGTAAAAGATTGAAAATATGATTTTTAAAACAGAAGTTTAACGAAAAGTAGTCATTCACGTGCCCCTTCGGAAGGCAGCGGTGGATGAACTTCTCATGTA
Organism: Geotrupes spiniger; assembly: GCA_959613385.1. Classification (NCBI taxonomy): domain Eukaryota; kingdom Metazoa; phylum Arthropoda; class Insecta; order Coleoptera; family Geotrupidae; genus Geotrupes; species Geotrupes spiniger. The sequence goes on from OY390737.1 coordinate 36,247,594, forward strand.
AGGAGTTATGCCCGTATTTATAGTCGTACCTTAAGGCCTCCTTACTGGTAAGGAACCCTTAGCGCATTATTTTCGTTCTATAAACATTCCTTGAGCATTCCACGCCGTCCTCACACTTAAGGTAGGTAGGAGGCTACCTTAAGGTTGAGGACGACCTGAGCACATGCGCAGTATTTGACGCAACTAAAATGATATGATCTGTTCTGTTACACGTAAAATAGCAACTGATGTGCATCACTGCATCACACACAGGCAGTTTACACCACTAGAACGTACATTTTCCTAACATGGAAGCGTCCAGTAGTATAATTGTCCCACTCAGCCGAGAATACCCGAAGGGCGGACTATAATACGTAAATGCGATATCGCGTCAAGGAGTCCTTGGGTAAGGAAGCCTTGAGGTAAATCTTAAGGAACTACTATAAATACGGACATAAGTCGTACTCAGGCTCCTTAGGGAAGCAGTCGATAAAGATGTCGCGGTCTTTAAGTTAAAATTATCGAAATCTAGATTAATTTCACGGGTCCCTTCGGGCGGATAATCGAGCCTTCCTCGGTAAGAGGTCGCATGCTGTTAAGTTAAATTATCAAAGTCTAGAGTAACATTTCGCAAAATAATTAAAATTAATCGGTATCGTTTAAAGTTAAAAACGTATATTAAAGTGGAAAATTCTATTATTAGATTTCAAATATATTTGATTTCGGGTAAAAATAAAGTTGGTACATTATTGGGATTTATAGGATCAAGAGGAAATAACAATTTTATTTGTAACAAATGCGAAATTACGTGGGTTCTGTTAATTTCTATTTTTGATTTGATGAATTAAGTTTACAAGGGGAACCTGTAAGGGCAAGTTTCCTTTCCTTCCTTTAAAGAAAATAATTAAAAAGTATAAAGGTTTTATGGAGGATTGTTTTTTTTTATATGTCAATTACAACTTCGTTCGTTGCTTCTTTTTAACGAATATTTTATGTGCGTATTTTAAGTGCTTATTTTAATTAAATTTAATCATTTTCCTTTTATAATACAGTCACAAATTTTATTGTAATATAATCATTTTTCTATATATTAAAGTTAATTAAACAATATTTTTGTTTTTATTAATTAACTAATGAGAAAAGATCTAACCCTAATTTGACGAAGATAGTCGTCTATCTGCGTACTGGTGGCAGCGTTATCAAAACAATAAAAAATTGTAAACATGTAGACAACGAGCATTTTGAGTGATTATCCGCGAGAACGGAAAGTAGGGAAAGGAGAGAAATCTGGGTATCGGCCGTGCTGCCCCACTGGACAAAAGATTACTACACTCCAAAGGAAGCCCTTTTGGTGACCGAATTCCTGGATCTTTTCCCGATTTTCGAAATCACGTTCGGTTTATGCGGATAGCCCGTATTCAGTGCTCTCATATTCGAAACGCCGCTAGCGCGTTCTTCCCATGCGGCTTGAGGGGAAGGCCAAAAGTGGGGACGGCAGTCGAAAAGTGAGTCGGCTCGCCTTTCGTCTCGCAATCTAAAAATAGACTCGATAACGTCGACTATACGTCAAATTAAAATCGTGTCCCTCGCTTCTACAAACGCAATGAAAATTAGAAAAAAATACTACGAAAATTAAAATGAATGATGAATGCAACGCAGAATGATTGCAAGCAATATTTGTTGTTAACAATTTGATAGAAAATTTCTTAATACTCGAAAAAATCGATAAAAGACTCATTTTGTGTGCCGTTCATATTAAAAGGCAAAATATGATGTGAGATTAAGAATAGGGCGTTGGGAATTCCTAATATATAGTTGAATTTCAACAATTATCAAATTTCATGTGTCAGCTCTTGTAAATTTTTCGGTACCATTATAGATTTGAATCTACATTGGAGTTCGGATATTGATGATATATGTTCCCGATTAAATCGTGCATTCTTTGCCATTTGCAATTAAAGAAAAATTGTTTACTTACTCATTAGTAAATGTCTATTACGCGCTGGCATATTCTGTCATGTCATATAACATATTATTATGGGGACATGCCAGTGAATGTTAGCGTGTTTTTTTTAATCCAAAAGAGAATAATTAATGTGATGTTCCACCTGGGTAGGATTGATTGGTGTCGTGACATATTTAAAAAACATTCCATACTTACGTTCATTAGTATTTATATATTTAAGCTTCTTTTACATGTTTTTTCAAATGACAACCGCTATAATACAGTTAGTACAGACATAACACGCGCAATTGTGATAACCTTATTTGGATGGGTTTTCACGGAGTTGATTTAAAAAATCTCCTAAATATGCTGGTTGTCATTTTTAATCAATTGCATATGCATTTAAGGTCGTTGGACGACAAGGACATTTTCCGGAGAAAACTTAAGTGTTATGTCATATCAAATACATTTTATACACTCGGCGAATTTTATGCTAGTAATTAGTCATTTATTTTTATTTTGTGACGTGTACTGTATTATTTTCTTTCTCATGACTGTGGTAATCTTATTACTGTATCAATTGTATTTTAAATTTAATTTTAATTGTATACCTTGAATGTTCACATTCATGTAATGTTGGCTTACGTGAATAAATGATAATCTAATCTATTCTTGACCTACGATGGTCAGGCATTCAATGTCCGTACCATAAAGAGAGGGGAGGGCTTTGGAATAATTAAACACTGGTTTTGATCCAAGTAAAATCGAACATTTATTTGGCTCTTACATTTGGTGGAAAGCGCTGAGGCATAAAACCACCATCTTAATTAACATACAGAAAAATGTTCAAACTAAGGCCGAGTGAAAAAAGAAAAATTAATATATATACAATGTGTTTCACTTAAGAGTGTAACACCATCATATCTATTTTATTTTCAGTCCAATTTTTGTAATTGTTTTTTCCAAACGTAGAATACTTATTGCTCTATTTACTTCCAAAAAACCAATTGTCTTCTTTAAATGCAAAGCAACCTGCGATGACAAAATAAATGGCAAAAATCAAGAAATCACTTTAGGGAAAGAAACTTTAAATCCAAAATTTCATGAAAATTAAAAATGTAAAAATTTTCCGTAAATACTTATTATTAGCGGCGCCGAAAATTGTATGCTGTGAAAATTTTTTTTGAAATAAAACCTTAACTGCCAAAGTTGTTTAAAATTGTTGTTGTTTAGGCGCAGCCACCTGTGCAAATAATATTTACCGAATTGGAATTGCTTCTGAAGAAAATTTTAACATTTTTAATTTTCATGAAATTTTGGATTTAGGGTTTTTGGGCAATTCTGAACAATTATTACTAGTAAAAATTTTCGATAAAAAAATCCCTAAACTGATTTCTTGATTTTTGCCATCGCAGGTTGCCTTGCATTTAAAGAAGACAATTTTTGGACGTAAATAGAGCAATAAGTATTCTACGTTTGGAAAAAAAATTACTAAAATTGGACTAAAAATAAAAAAGATATGATGGTGTTACACTCTTAAGTGAAACACACTGTATATACATGCTTGCGCAACACCCTCCAACGCCATATAAAGACGGCCAATGTAAAGGTGAACACAGGCATGTATCAAATGAAACAATAAAGACCAGCTCCACAAAGAGCTCATCATTTGGGCACACATCTTAAATATTAGATACTAATTTGACCAATGTTCACGCTAAGGCCGAGTGAAAATTTTTTAAAAATATATATATATATATATATATATATATATATATATATATATATGCTTGTGCAACACCCTCCAACGCCATATAAAGACGGCCAATGTAAAGGTGAACACAGGCATGTATCAAATGAAACAATAAAACAGATCTATATAAAAAGGGGGCGGGGGATAGTTTCAACATTGATCAAATAACGTAAAATAAAAATTAATAATACAATAAAATAAAAGAAAAATAAAAAAATACAATCTAGAAAGATGCAGGATCATTGTCATAAATTATTATAAATTTTGCTTAAAGTGAAAGAGTCAGTTTTAAAGTTTATAGCGTTAGTGTCTTTTTGTATGTGTATCATCTCCAAAATCAAACGCTTATTATAGTTGCACTGTTTAGTTATCAAAATCAAAAATGGTTCCTGTGTTTTTAGCATGTTTGGATAAAGCAGATTTGCTTTTCGAAATTTGGGATGGAATAATTTAATTCCTTGATTAACAAGGCTATTAATAACACTTCTTTTATATGTTAAAGGTGTTTCGGAATCGAAGGTTATATATCTATTACAGTTAGTTTCCTTAATACACCTATTTGTGAAAATGTTGGTGTGTGTAATTTGTATATTTAAAAATTTTATGGAGTTGTTTGGTTCTGTTTCCAGTGTAAATTGTAAACGTGGGTGATATGAAGTGAAAATATGTGTTATAGTATCTGATTTAGTAATTGGAATAACGTTGAAAACGATTAGATTTGTTATTTTACTTACAATATTTTTTGAAATTAGTAATGATGTTTACACATTTACACCGAATTTCATCAATTGCACTTTCAATACAAGCGATGATATTGTCAATAGTTAAAGATTTACTAGGAATTGAAAATTTAGGACCTAAATTCTAATACTAATTTCACATTATAAGGGATGTCAAATTATCCAACCACTTTAAGGTACGGTGTGTGTTTGTATTTGTTTATTAAGGAAGTTTGTGTATGATTTTTTCATTGTGTTGAAAATTTGTTCATAATTGTGAAATTGGTCATTAAAGAAACTATCTGCAATATTGTATGATAAGTATGTGTAAATGTCAGAACGTAATCAAAAGATGTCATTATTCAAACTTTTCAAGAGTATTATAATATCCGAAATACAGAGATTTAACATTTGTTTGTGAAATTTAGATAGAATAGATTGATATTTAAAATCAATTTTGACACTTGAAAAGTTTGAATAATGACAGCTTTGTCTAAAAATTTTGGAATTATATCATTTCCTGCATCTTACCAGAAAGATGTTTCTATTGTCCTCCTCGGACGCGTACAACGTTAATCCACGTTGCTCCTTATTTGGCGATTTATACAAAGATGCTGAAGACATATGAGCTAACTGCTTCTCTGTTACCTCGCTGGCTCGACCTGTCTCTTTTCTACTCTTTGCTGCGACTTTTATCGCGACTAGCGTACTAACACTATCGCTTGACAAACGTGAACGTTTCTTGTGGCTCGCAACATCTGTCAACGCGGAAAAAATCCTCTCAGCCGATGCATTCGAGTGTGGCAAAGAACGTATTAATGCTAACAAAGGCTTTAATTGTGGTTACTTGAAATTTCCAAGCTCATATCGCATCTAGGCGACACCATACTGATGGCGCTGAATTGGCTCGCGGAATTAGAGAAAAAAAGAAAGGGCCGTATTCACATCCATTTTCCACAGCGTGGACTACCGACAGTAGGTATAAGTCGTGGATTCGATGCGTTCCAGAGGACTGCTATAAGTTTCAATGTATTATATGTGATGTGATACAAAACTGCCGAGGGGGAATTTCGAGTTTAGACCGACACGCTAGTAAAGATGAACATAAAGCTCAATGTTTCGCGAACGGTATTGTGATAGCAGATGAAATTCCTCCCGAAGTAGTCCAGGATAGCATCGATAACTTTAAAGACTCGGTACGAATCGCTGAATTGGACTACGTCAGATTAGGTAGCGAATTAAGCATTCCTTATGCGCAGATGAATCCAATTTTAAAATTCGTAGGTAGATTCGGCTATTCTACAAAAAATGAATGCGGTTTCGGGAATTGTACGTAACGTTCTTGGCCGTTACGAAGAGGATTGTTCGATTCAGATGCTTAGGAATGTTAAATTCGTGATTTTTATCGATGAGGGAACCCAGAACAATAAAAGCTGGCTCACCTTCTAGGTGCGATACGCCGATCCAGAGACACTCGATGTTGTTACGGCATTGCCGAAGCTGCAAATTTTAGCCGAGTTCGTCGATGCCTCTCAAGGCTTAAACCTGAAATTCGTTAAGTATTCGAAAACGCGGTGGCTCGGGCGTCACGACGCCATCAAGAGATTACGCCTCTTGATGCCGTCGTTACAGGCATGCTTCTCCGAAGGGATAATCGAAGAAGGTAATTCTAAAAAATTAGAAAAACTAGAACAATTGAATGCATTTCTCTATGACCTCGAAATGCCGCAAGAATAGAGTTATGCAAATTGTGACGGAATTTTTCTCGACGCATTCCGGAGATTCTCATTATGTCCAAAATTTCAAAGAATTATTCCGCTCAAATTGCTGACATTCTCATGTGTTTCGAGGGATTGTGAAAATAGTTTCCCATAGTTTAACGTAATCAATTTTTCCCAATTATTCTAAATCTTCTAAGGCTTCCCGTAATCGTTTTCAATAATAATTCTTTGAAAATTTAGTACTCGCAAAGCTCCTCTATTACCTGCTTCTACAAAACTGTAAGCTCTGCAAATTGTAAATATTTCATTAAATAAAAAAATTATGGGTCCCTCTTCTTGTCAGCCCGTTTTGTTGTAATGTTGCCGCCTAGTTCGATATGAGTATTATTTATCCATACAACTGTTGTGTTACGTGCGTATTTATATAAGCATAAATTGTAAAAATTCTCGACTGTAAATCACTTAGAATTGTACCTATCTTGTAACGTGAGTAGTCAGTCGGCGAATTAAACACTATTAAAATAGAAACATCTTTCTGGTAAGATGCAGGAAATGTAATATAATTCTAAAATTTTTAGACAAAGCTTTCATTATTCAAACTTTTTAAGTGTCAAAATTGATTTTAAATATCAATCTATTCTATCTAAATTTCACAAACAAATATTAAATCTTTATTATAATACTCTTGAAAAGTTTGAATAATGACATCATTCGATTACGTTCTGACATTTACACATACTTATCATACAATATTGCAGATAATTTCTTTAATGACCAATTTCACAATTATGAACAAATTTTCAACACACTGAAAAAATCATACACAAACTTCCTTAATAAACAAATACAAACACACACCGTACCTTAAAGTGGTTGGATAATTTGACATCCCTTATAATGTGAAATTAGTACTGAGTTTAGGTCCCAAATTTTCATTTCGTAGTAAATCTTTAACTATTGACAATATCATCGCTTGCATAGAAAGTGCAATTGATGAAATTGAACCAGATATTCAAAATTCGATTCGGTCTCAATGTGTAAACATCATTACTAATTTCAAAAAATATTATAAGGAAAATAACAAATCTAATCCTTTCCAACGTTATTCCAATTACTAAATCAGATACTATAACACACATTTTCAATTCATATCACCCACGTTTACAATTTACACTGGAAACAGAAACAAACAACTCCATAAATTTTTTAAATATACAAATTACACACACAAACACTAACATTTTCACAAATAGGTATATTAAAGAAACTAACTTGAATAGATATATAAAAATCGATTCCGAAACACCTTTAACATATAAAAGAAGTGTTGTTAATAGTAAGGTGACCAACTATACTCATTTACTGAGTTTTGTACTCTTTTTTCGCAAACCGTACTCTTTTCAAATCCTGTACTCTGAAAGTACTCATTTGTATAATTTTATACTCATTTGTATTTCTAAAACATATTTTTAGATTATTTTATTTCAATGTTATTAATTAAATATTTAAAATTATTTTGACAGTGATTTGAATTTCACGCGCACATATAGCTGCCGTTTCCGGCACAATTGAGAGGCCGTATTATGTACCTGGAGAGATAGATAGATACTAGAGACGTCTATTTCACAACGTCAATTACATTTGTGAAAAGATATATATATATATATATATATATATATATATGAAAATTTAAAAGTTTTAATAGAAATTTCCTTATGTTGTCCAGGCACTAATGCTGCTGTTGAAAGGGTATTTTCACTAGGGAATGATTATTGGAGCAGTGAGAAGTCGCAACTTTCTGTAAAAACATTATCTGCCGTCTTAACAGTCAAATTTAATATGCAAAATGAAAGTTGTTCGGATGTGGCTACATTATTAGACGAACATCCTCATTTAGCAAAAAAAATCCACTCCGAAGAAAAATATGTTTTTAAAAGAAAATAAAGTTCTTATCGTTTTTTCACCTATGAAATACTTGCAAAGTGTACTCTTTTTGAACAAAAAATAGTTGGTCACCTTATTAATAGCCATGTTGATCAAGAAATTAAATTATTCCATCCAAAATGTCGAAAAGCAAATTTAGACAAAATTAAATCTTTTTTTAATTACTAATAATTTTTATATAAAATTTACAACAGCTGACACATGAAATTTGATAATTGTTGAAATTCAGTGAAATATTGGGAATTCCCAACACCCTATTGTTAATTCTCCGTTGCATTCATCATTCATTTTAATTTTTGTAGTATTTTTTTTCTCATTTTCATTGCGTTTGTAGAAGCGGTGTACGCGATTTTTGGCGCGAAAATTACTGCGAAACGCGAAACCTGATTGATGTTGCATAGTCGACGTTATCGCGTCTATTTTAAGATAACGAGGCGACCTCCGCCGAACTCGGTTTCGGCACAGGTCGACTGCCGTCCCCACTTTTACCACTTTTAGCCAGCGGCTTGAGGAGAACGCGCCAGCGGCGTTTCGAATATGAGAGCACTGCCAGTGCTCTCATATTCGAAACGCCGCTAGCGCGTTCTTCACATGCGGCTTGAGGGGAAGGCCAAAAGTGGGGACGGCAGTCGAAAAGTGAGTCGGCTCGCCTTTCGTCTCGCAATCTAAAAATAGACTCGATAACGTCGACTATACGTCAAATTAAAATCGTGTCCCTCGCTTCTACAAACGCAATGAAAATTAGAAAAAAATACTACGAAAATTAAAATGAATGATGAATGCAACGCAGAATGATTGCAAGCAATATTTGTTGTTAACAATTTGATAGAAAATTTCTTAATACTCGAAAAAATCGATAAAAGACTCATTTTGTGTGCCGTTCATATTAAAAGGCAAAATATGATGTGAGATTAAGAATAGGGCGTTGGGAATTCCTAATATATAGTTGAATTTCAACAATTATCAAATTTCATGTGTCAGCTCTTGTAAATTTTTCGGTACCATTATAGATTTGAATCTACATTGGAGTTCGGATATTGATGATATATGTTCCCGATTAAATCGTGCATTCTTTGCCATTTGCAATTAAAGAAAAATTGTTTACTTACTCATTAGTAAATGTCTATTACGCGCTGGCATATTCTGTCATGTCATATAACATATTATTATGGGGACATGCCAGTGAATGTTAGCGTGTTTTTTTTAATCCAAAAGAGAATAATTAATGTGATGTTCCACCTGGGTAGGATTGATTGGTGTCGTGACATATTTAAAAAACATTCCATACTTACGTTCATTAGTATTTATATATTTAAGCTTCTTTTACATGTTTTTTCAAATGACAACCGCTATAATACAGTTAGTACAGACATAACACGCGCAATTGTGATAACCTTATTTGGATGGGTTTTCACGGAGTTGATTTAAAAAATCTCCTAAATATGCTGGTTGTCATTTTTAATCAATTGCATATGCATTTAAGGTCGTTGGACGACAAGGACATTTTCCGGAGAAAACTTAAGTGTTATGTCATATCAAATACATTTTATACACTCGGCGAATTTTATGCTAGTAATTAGTCATTTATTTTTATTTTGTGACGTGTACTGTATTATTTTCTTTCTCATGACTGTGGTAATCTTATTACTGTATCAATTGTATTTTAAATTTAATTTTAATTGTATACCTTGAATGTTCACATTCATGTAATGTTGGCTTACGTGAATAAATGATAATCTAATCTATTCTTGACCTACGATGGTCAGGCATTCAATGTCCGTACCATAAAGAGAGGGGAGGGCTTTGGAATAATTAAACACTGGTTTTGATCCAAGTAAAATCGAACATTTATTTGGCTCTTACATTTGGTGGAAAGCGCTGAGGCATAAAACCACCATCTTAATTAACATACAGAAAAATGTTCAAACTAAGGCCGAGTGAAAAAAGAAAAATTAATATATATACAATGTGTTTCACTTAAGAGTGTAACACCATCATATCTATTTTATTTTCAGTCCAATTTTTGTAATTGTTTTTTCCAAACGTAGAATACTTATTGCTCTATTTACTTCCAAAAAACCAATTGTCTTCTTTAAATGCAAAGCAACCTGCGATGACAAAATAAATGGCAAAAATCAAGAAATCACTTTAGGGAAAGAAACTTTAAATCCAAAATTTCATGAAAATTAAAAATGTAAAAATTTTCCGTAAATACTTATTATTAGCGGCGCCGAAAATTGTATGCTGTGAAAATTTTTTTTGAAATAAAACCTTAACTGCCAAAGTTGTTTAAAATTGTTGTTGTTTAGGCGCAGCCACCTGTGCAAATAATATTTACCGAATTGGAATTGCTTCTGAAGAAAATTTTAACATTTTTAATTTTCATGAAATTTTGGATTTAGGGTTTTTGGGCAATTCTGAACAATTATTACTAGTAAAAATTTTCGATAAAAAAATCCCTAAACTGATTTCTTGATTTTTGCCATCGCAGGTTGCCTTGCATTTAAAGAAGACAATTTTTGGACGTAAATAGAGCAATAAGTATTCTACGTTTGGAAAAAAAATTACTAAAATTGGACTAAAAATAAAAAAGATATGATGGTGTTACACTCTTAAGTGAAACACACTGTATATACATGCTTGCGCAACACCCTCCAACGCCATATAAAGACGGCCAATGTAAAGGTGAACACAGGCATGTATCAAATGAAACAATAAAGACCAGCTCCACAAAGAGCTCATCATTTGGGCACACATCTTAAATATTAGATACTAATTTGACCAATGTTCACGCTAAGGCCGAGTGAAAATTTTTTAAAAATATATATATATATATATATATATATATATATATATATATATATATATATGCTTGTGCAACACCCTCCAACGCCATATAAAGACGGCCAATGTAAAGGTGAACACAGGCATGTATCAAATGAAACAATAAAACAGATCTATATAAAAAGGGGGCGGGGGATAGTTTCAACATTGATCAAATAACGTAAAATAAAAATTAATAATACAATAAAATAAAAGAAAAATAAAAAAATACAATCTAGAAAGATGCAGGATCATTGTCATAAATTATTATAAATTTTGCTTAAAGTGAAAGAGTCAGTTTTAAAGTTTATAGCGTTAGTGTCTTTTTGTATGTGTATCATCTCCAAAATCAAACGCTTATTATAGTTGCACTGTTTAGTTATCAAAATCAAAAATGGTTCCTGTGTTTTTAGCATGTTTGGATAAAGCAGATTTGCTTTTCGAAATTTGGGATGGAATAATTTAATTCCTTGATTAACAAGGCTATTAATAACACTTCTTTTATATGTTAAAGGTGTTTCGGAATCGAAGGTTATATATCTATTACAGTTAGTTTCCTTAATACACCTATTTGTGAAAATGTTGGTGTGTGTAATTTGTATATTTAAAAATTTTATGGAGTTGTTTGGTTCTGTTTCCAGTGTAAATTGTAAACGTGGGTGATATGAAGTGAAAATATGTGTTATAGTATCTGATTTAGTAATTGGAATAACGTTGAAAACGATTAGATTTGTTATTTTACTTACAATATTTTTTGAAATTAGTAATGATGTTTACACATTTACACCGAATTTCATCAATTGCACTTTCAATACAAGCGATGATATTGTCAATAGTTAAAGATTTACTAGGAATTGAAAATTTAGGACCTAAATTCTAATACTAATTTCACATTATAAGGGATGTCAAATTATCCAACCACTTTAAGGTACGGTGTGTGTTTGTATTTGTTTATTAAGGAAGTTTGTGTATGATTTTTTCATTGTGTTGAAAATTTGTTCATAATTGTGAAATTGGTCATTAAAGAAACTATCTGCAATATTGTATGATAAGTATGTGTAAATGTCAGAACGTAATCAAAAGATGTCATTATTCAAACTTTTCAAGAGTATTATAATATCCGAAATACAGAGATTTAACATTTGTTTGTGAAATTTAGATAGAATAGATTGATATTTAAAATCAATTTTGACACTTGAAAAGTTTGAATAATGACAGCTTTGTCTAAAAATTTTGGAATTATATCATTTCCTGCATCTTACCAGAAAGATGTTTCTATTGTCCTCCTCGGACGCGTACAACGTTAATCCACGTTGCTCCTTATTTGGCGATTTATACAAAGATGCTGAAGACATATGAGCTAACTGCTTCTCTGTTACCTCGCTGGCTCGACCTGTCTCTTTTCTACTCTTTGCTGCGACTTTTATCGCGACTAGCGTACTAACACTATCGCTTGACAAACGTGAACGTTTCTTGTGGCTCGCAACATCTGTCAACGCGGAAAAAATCCTCTCAGCCGATGCATTCGAGTGTGGCAAAGAACGTATTAATGCTAACAAAGGCTTTAATTGTGGTTACTTGAAATTTCCAAGCTCATATCGCATCTAGGCGACACCATACTGATGGCGCTGAATTGGCTCGCGGAATTAGAGAAAAAAAGAAAGGGCCGTATTCACATCCATTTTCCACAGCGTGGACTACCGACAGTAGGTATAAGTCGTGGATTCGATGCGTTCCAGAGGACTGCTATAAGTTTCAATGTATTATATGTGATGTGATACAAAACTGCCGAGGGGGAATTTCGAGTTTAGACCGACACGCTAGTAAAGATGAACATAAAGCTCAATGTTTCGCGAACGGTATTGTGATAGCAGATGAAATTCCTCCCGAAGTAGTCCAGGATAGCATCGATAACTTTAAAGACTCGGTACGAATCGCTGAATTGGACTACGTCAGATTAGGTAGCGAATTAAGCATTCCTTATGCGCAGATGAATCCAATTTTAAAATTCGTAGGTAGATTCGGCTATTCTACAAAAAATGAATGCGGTTTCGGGAATTGTACGTAACGTTCTTGGCCGTTACGAAGAGGATTGTTCGATTCAGATGCTTAGGAATGTTAAATTCGTGATTTTTATCGATGAGGGAACCCAGAACAATAAAAGCTGGCTCACCTTCTAGGTGCGATACGCCGATCCAGAGACACTCGATGTTGTTACGGCATTGCCGAAGCTGCAAATTTTAGCCGAGTTCGTCGATGCCTCTCAAGGCTTAAACCTGAAATTCGTTAAGTATTCGAAAACGCGGTGGCTCGGGCGTCACGACGCCATCAAGAGATTACGCCTCTTGATGCCGTCGTTACAGGCATGCTTCTCCGAAGGGATAATCGAAGAAGGTAATTCTAAAAAATTAGAAAAACTAGAACAATTGAATGCATTTCTCTATGACCTCGAAATGCCGCAAGAATAGAGTTATGCAAATTGTGACGGAATTTTTCTCGACGCATTCCGGAGATTCTCATTATGTCCAAAATTTCAAAGAATTATTCCGCTCAAATTGCTGACATTCTCATGTGTTTCGAGGGATTGTGAAAATAGTTTCCCATAGTTTAACGTAATCAATTTTTCCCAATTATTCTAAATCTTCTAAGGCTTCCCGTAATCGTTTTCAATAATAATTCTTTGAAAATTTAGTACTCGCAAAGCTCCTCTATTACCTGCTTCTACAAAACTGTAAGCTCTGCAAATTGTAAATATTTCATTAAATAAAAAAATTATGGGTCCCTCTTCTTGTCAGCCCGTTTTGTTGTAATGTTGCCGCCTAGTTCGATATGAGTATTATTTATCCATACAACTGTTGTGTTACGTGCGTATTTATATAAGCATAAATTGTAAAAATTCTCGACTGTAAATCACTTAGAATTGTACCTATCTTGTAACGTGAGTAGTCAGTCGGCGAATTAAACACTATTAAAATAGAAACATCTTTCTGGTAAGATGCAGGAAATGTAATATAATTCTAAAATTTTTAGACAAAGCTTTCATTATTCAAACTTTTTAAGTGTCAAAATTGATTTTAAATATCAATCTATTCTATCTAAATTTCACAAACAAATATTAAATCTTTATTATAATACTCTTGAAAAGTTTGAATAATGACATCATTCGATTACGTTCTGACATTTACACATACTTATCATACAATATTGCAGATAATTTCTTTAATGACCAATTTCACAATTATGAACAAATTTTCAACACACTGAAAAAATCATACACAAACTTCCTTAATAAACAAATACAAACACACACCGTACCTTAAAGTGGTTGGATAATTTGACATCCCTTATAATGTGAAATTAGTACTGAGTTTAGGTCCCAAATTTTCATTTCGTAGTAAATCTTTAACTATTGACAATATCATCGCTTGCATAGAAAGTGCAATTGATGAAATTGAACCAGATATTCAAAATTCGATTCGGTCTCAATGTGTAAACATCATTACTAATTTCAAAAAATATTATAAGGAAAATAACAAATCTAATCCTTTCCAACGTTATTCCAATTACTAAATCAGATACTATAACACACATTTTCAATTCATATCACCCACGTTTACAATTTACACTGGAAACAGAAACAAACAACTCCATAAATTTTTTAAATATACAAATTACACACACAAACACTAACATTTTCACAAATAGGTATATTAAAGAAACTAACTTGAATAGATATATAAAAATCGATTCCGAAACACCTTTAACATATAAAAGAAGTGTTGTTAATAGTAAGGTGACCAACTATACTCATTTACTGAGTTTTGTACTCTTTTTTCGCAAACCGTACTCTTTTCAAATCCTGTACTCTGAAAGTACTCATTTGTATAATTTTATACTCATTTGTATTTCTAAAACATATTTTTAGATTATTTTATTTCAATGTTATTAATTAAATATTTAAAATTATTTTGACAGTGATTTGAATTTCACGCGCACATATAGCTGCCGTTTCCGGCACAATTGAGAGGCCGTATTATGTACCTGGAGAGATAGATAGATACTAGAGACGTCTATTTCACAACGTCAATTACATTTGTGAAAAGATATATATATATATATATATATATATATATATATATATATGAAAATTTAAAAGTTTTAATAGAAATTTCCTTATGTTGTCCAGGCACTAATGCTGCTGTTGAAAGGGTATTTTCACTAGGGAATGATTATTGGAGCAGTGAGAAGTCGCAACTTTCTGTAAAAACATTATCTGCCGTCTTAACAGTCAAATTTAATATGCAAAATGAAAGTTGTTCGGATGTGGCTACATTATTAGACGAACATCCTCATTTAGCAAAAAAAATCCACTCCGAAGAAAAATATGTTTTTAAAAGAAAATAAAGTTCTTATCGTTTTTTCACCTATGAAATACTTGCAAAGTGTACTCTTTTTGAACAAAAAATAGTTGGTCACCTTATTAATAGCCATGTTGATCAAGAAATTAAATTATTCCATCCAAAATGTCGAAAAGCAAATTTAGACAAAATTAAATCTTTTTTTAATTACTAATAATTTTTATATAAAATTTACAACAGCTGACACATGAAATTTGATAATTGTTGAAATTCAGTGAAATATTGGGAATTCCCAACACCCTATTGTTAATTCTCCGTTGCATTCATCATTCATTTTAATTTTTGTAGTATTTTTTTTCTCATTTTCATTGCGTTTGTAGAAGCGGTGTACGCGATTTTTGGCGCGAAAATTACTGCGAAACGCGAAACCTGATTGATGTTGCATAGTCGACGTTATCGCGTCTATTTTAAGATAACGAGGCGACCTCCGCCGAACTCGGTTTCGGCACAGGTCGACTGCCGTCCCCACTTTTACCACTTTTAGCCAGCGGCTTGAGGAGAACGCGCCAGCGGCGTTTCGAATATGAGAGCACTGAGCACTGCCCGTATTCTGATTCACAAGCGTTCCGGATACGGGCCGGCGTTCACAGTTACATACTGCGGGCCTGTCTATAAGGGTACCGAATCCAAACCATGAATTGGCTTGCAGTAAGTCCAAACTTGAATAATTTTGAACACGTATGGATATGTAAGATAGATATGGTCTTCTCGCTTGTATTGAACCAGAAGAACCTTTCTAGAGACAATCCAAATACGCAAACCAAGAAAAAGATTAACATGGGATGTTAATGTTATTGTAAAGCCCTCATACCTCCATAATTGCAATAGGACTTTATTGCATTATTTTGTTATTGAGTAGATTAATCCAACTGTAACCTGAGCACTGCAAAATTGTCGTCTTTCGTGGGGCAAGCACTACATGTATGGTATGACATTTCGGTTTGAAATTAGTCGTTTTGAAATGTTAGGTCGGTAAGAATAATAAATGATATACATGTCAATTTCAGTCAAATTGTCATCAGTTCTTGTCATCGACTACATATTTCCAAAGTATATAATAAATAATACAGAACTTAATTACAATTAAATCTTAAACATATATTTGTGACGAACCGTATAAAATCAATCGATATGCCTTGACGTACTAAGTGATTCTAACCTCAAAGCTTCCATTACAAATCGGTTGTTTCCTTATTATCCTTATTCCCAATTAATGGCTTTCCCCCAACCTAATGCCCAGAGAGGTAAGTTTCCGGCCAACCAAACCACTTTATGACTAACTAATAAACTTTTCCAGAAATAGCGAACAGGAAAATTCTCGAAGAGTTGCAATTAAAGAAACAGTTGCTGTTGAAACAAGGCGTAGCTTCAACTTTAACATCGCAGCTACCAGTACTGGGTTCGCCGTGTCTGAACAACCCCGACGGTCATTCTATGACATCGGTGCAACGAGCAGCTTTACAAACTGCCAATGCACAATCTATGGGCTACTTCATATCGCAGGATTCGTCATTTGGAAATTTGATATTGCCAACGTTGCCGCGATTCGACAGCATCAAGTAAACATCGTGCAATGTGGCCGTGCATGAAGTTACGACATATTGAGGAATTGTTGCAGGATATTGAGGAATTCGACAAACCCAAAGTGACATTGGAACAGTATGTCACGCCGGCACACTTAGCTTCAAACATGTTATATACTATACAGGTCAGAAGACTGTACTGGTCGGTAATTTTCCAATTTAGTTTATTTTCAGAGTCACTATGGTGACATCGATGGTAACATCGTTGCCGATCTGGGAAGTGGTTGCGGTGCTTTAACAATCGGCGCAGCTGCTTTAAATGCTGCCCTAGTTTTAGGTTTCGAAATTGATGAAGATGCCATTAGTGTCTTTAATCGTAACATTGAAGAACAAGAGCTGACTAACGTCGATGCGATACAATGTGACATTTTAAATGGTCTGTCGTCCAGGTATTTATAATTTTCTCACTTGAAAGGAGAAAATACAAAATAATCTTACAGATTTAATAAACAGTTTGACACGGTCATCATGAATCCCCCCTTTGGTACCAAACACAATGCAGGCATAGACATGAAGTTTTTAGAGGCAGGATTTAGGATGTCGAGGAATGCAGTCTATTCGCTTCACAAGACGTCAACGAGGTGCATTAAACCACATTGTATTATATGATTTGTTATTTGTCGTTTTGTAGAGACCATGTGTTAAAAGTGGCTAAGCAGTGTGGTGTAGAAGGCGAGGTATTGGCGGAGCTGAGGTACAATTTATCTTCGACGTACAAATTTCATAAGAAGAATTCTGTCGATGTGCAGGTTGATTTCTTTCGATTTAAGGTTAAATCTGCTTAAGTTTTGTGTAATGTGCACTGGCATTTTATATTTTTACGGTTCTTTTGTGTTTTGTTCCATTGACGATTTAATAATAATAAAATAATTTTATTGTCCATTTAATATTAAACTGTTTTTAAAATAATAGTACTATTTGTCTCTTGATCAAGACATTTTTTAATGCACATCTTAGATTTACTCGATATTTCCAACTAGCTGGTGATTCGTTCATTTTTGAACTATATTAAGTAAAATATTCCCTGCTCACCAATGATGCAAAACAATGAATTGGCTACATACATTTGAAAACATATCGTCTCACAATATGCACCAAAATCAACTATGAAGAATTTTGTTGGTCAGTTTAGTACAACTAGCGTTCTCCTCACTAGACTACAATACAATCGTAGACTGTGGTTAAAATGACGGAGCCAGAAATTGAAAAATCGATGCAAGCTGCTGAAAAGCATGTGAGATAAATAAATACTACATTACATTACTCTTAGGTGTCTATAAATCATTAAAATGAATAGTTACAAGATGAAATTAAGGTTATAGATGTTAGTAAATATGGTTTTTAATCCTTATTTTACTGTAAATGGAAACAGTTTAGGAAAGGTTTTCTAAATAAAATAGTTTGTTTGAAATGAGAAGAAACTTTTGTATAATAATTGGAAATAGCATGCAAATCAAACAGCCCCAAATTTGAAAATATTTGTACTTGAGTAATTACTAATGGTTAGGGGAATATGTTTAATGAAACTATTTCCCTTTTTAATCATCGGCCTAATTACTATGTCATATAATTAATTATGTAAGGCAGTAATTATTTTGATTTTTTGTCAGAGTGATAAATTTTTCAGTGTGATATAATAATGGATATTATGTCTTGTTATATTTGTAAGTTGGATTGTGTTGCATAGAGTAATGTTATCTGGAAGATAATGTGAATTAATCCTGATAAATGTGTTCCTAATTAATTATGTAAGACCATAATGATCTTAATTTTTACTTTCTTATACTTTATGTATAAGTAAGTACATATAGGAATCATGAAAATTTTCGAACTAGAGATTTCAACGGATATACACGTTTTGGGGTCCCCTGAATCGATCCTGACTATTTTTGGAATCACGTCTGTGTGTCCGTGCGCGCTCTACGTCCCAAACGATTAAAGCTAGAGCTCTGAAACTTTAAACTTAACATTTGTATGTAGCAAGGAGGAAAACGTCCTATTTTGAACGCAATCTCTCAACCGGAAGTGATGGTTTACTCTTATCACCATTTTCCATATCTCAAAAACGGTACACGTTACGGAAAAAATATTCTTACATAAATTATAGATATTGATAGTTTAAACAACTTTCATTTGAAAAGTTTTTTCGAAAAATGTAGTATAACTAAATATAAGAAAGTTTCGTGCGAACCACCGCGGATTTTTACTTTCTTATACTTTATGTATAAGTAAGTATATGAATCATGAAAATTTTCGAACTCGAGATTTCAACGCATATACACGTTTTGAGGTCCCCTGAATCGTTTCTGACTATTTTCGGAATGACGTCTGTGTGTCTCTGAGTCTGGGTTGTCTGTGTGTGTGTGTGCGCGCGCTCTAGCGTCCATACGATTATAGCTAGAGCTATGAAACTTTAAATTTAAGATTTGTATATAGCTAGAAAGAAAACGTCCTATTTTGAACGCAATAGCTCAACCGGAAGTGATCGTTTACTCTTATCACCATTTTCTGATCTCGAAAATGGTACGAGCTATCAAAAAAATGTTCTTATATAAGTTAAAGACATTGAAATTATAAACAACTTTCATTTGAAAAGTTTTTTCGAAAAACGTAGTATAACTGAGTATAAGAAAGTTTCGTGAGGACCACCGCGGATTTTATAATATTGCGATCGGGCGGCTAAACATACGTAACTATTGAAGGTCACACTATGACACTTTAAGCTTAGGATTAGTATATAGCGTGGAAAAAACGTCACATTTTGAAAGCAATATCTCAAACTGATGGTTTAATCAAATCAACGTTATCTATATCTCGAAAATGGTTCGCGTTATAGCAAAAAATGTTCGTATAAAGGTTATATATTGGAATTAAAAAAAAAACATATGTTTGAAAAGTTCTTTCAGAAATAAAGTATACAACTCCTTTGTCTTCAATTGCGTGTCGCCAAGTTTATAAAATGAACACAGATTGTTATTTACTTATACATTATGTATAAGTTGTATGTAGCACGGAGGAAGACGTCCTATTTTGAACGCAATCTGTCAACCGGAAGTGATGGTATACTCTTATCACCTTTTTCCATATCTCGAAAACGGTACACGTTACGGAAAAAATATTCTTACATAAATTATAGATATTGATATTTTAAACAACTTTCATTTGAAAAGTTTTTCGAAAAATGTAGTGTATCTGAGTATAAGAAAGTTCGGTGCGGACAACCGTAGATTTTTACTTTCATATACATTATGCATAAGTAAGTATAGGAATCATGAACATTTTCGAATTCGAGATTTCAACGGATATACACGTTTTGAGGTCCCCTGAATCGTTTCTGACTATTTTCGGAATGACGTCTGCTGTGTGTCTGACTGTGCGTGTGTGTGTGTCTAGCGTCCAAAAGATTATAGCTAGAGCTCTGAAACTTTAAATTTAACATTTGTATGCAGCAAGGAGGGAAACGTCCTATTTTGAACGCAATCTCTCAACCGCAAGTGATGGTTTACTCTTATCACCTTTTTCCATATCTCGAAAACGGTACACGTTACGGAAAAAAATATTCTTACATAAATTATAGATATTGATATTTTAAACATTAAACAACTTTCATTTGAAAAGTTTTTTCGAAAAATGTAGTATAAGAAAAATAAATATAAGAAAGTTCAGTGCGGATCACTGCAGATTTTTAGTTACTTATACTTTATGTATAAGTATGGGAATCATGAAAAATTTCGACCTCGGGATTTTAACGGATATACGCGTTTTGAGGTCCCCTGAATCGATCCTGACTATTTTTGGAATTACGTCTGTGCGCGTTCGAGCGTCCAAACGATTATAGCTAGAGGTATGAAACTTTAAACTTAAGATTTGTATATAGCTGGAAAGAAAACGTCCAATTTTTAACGCAATAGCTCAACCGGAAGTGATCGTTTACTCTTATCACCATTTTCATTATCTCGAAAACGGTACGAGCTATCAAAAAATGTTCTCATATAAGTTAAAGATATTGAAATTATAAACAACTATCATTTGAAAAGTTTTTTCGAAAAACGTAGTATAACTAAGTATAAGTAAATTTGTAAATTTCGTGCGGACCACCGCGGATTTTTACTTTCTTATACATTATGTATAAGTATTAGAATCATGAAAATTTTCAAACTCGAGATTTCAACGGATATACACGTTTTGAGGTCCCCTGAATCGATCCTGACTATTTTTGGAATGACGTCTGTGTGCGACGTCACCTTTTTCCATATCTCGAAAACGGTACGCGTTACGGAAAAAAATATTCTTATATAAATTATAGATATAAATTATTGATATCTTACACAACTTTAATTTTAAACGATTTTTTGAAAAATGTAGTATAACTGAGTATAAGAAAGTTCAGTGCATTATATAACACCCATCTACTCTTAGGACTCACTTTGTTAAAATGTCCTTTGCACTTAACTCAGAATGTGTGTTTTTACAAAGATAGATCTGATTTATACAATGGAACTAGATGATATGTGTAGCTCCATTTCATTTTTCTCCTTTAAATCGATATTGATTGGTATTTTTTCGAAAATGTGATGTTCAAGAATATATACTCACTGACATATAAACCGCACCACCTAGAAGGGGTGGGAATTTTTGGACCAAATTTGGCAGAAACATTGGACTAGTCTAAGGTAACAATTGATTAAAATTTGATAAGGAAAACACTTCATCTTTTTTATTTTTCGTTAATAATGTTTTAGTCCGCCCCTATTTCTGATACACTCATTGACCCGCCTTGGCATTGGCATTCCAGCAGGTGATCAATGTCTTCTTGGGGTATGGCATCCCAAGCAGCCTGTACTTCATGCCGTAGAGCTTCTATTGTCAACGGTGGGTTCGGTAGATTCATCACTCTTCTACCCATCATGTCCCACACGTGCTCAATGGGCGACAAATCGGGAGATTTTGGCGGCCAAGGCAAAAAATTAACATTGGCCTCTTCAAAGAAGTCAAGAGAAACGCTTGCTACGTGAGGTCATGTATTATTTAACAGTCATCCGACCATCATGCATTCCTAAACAGAATCGCGATTCCTCACTAAAGACAACTCGATGCCACTCCAAGTTCCATTGCAGTCTTTCCGTGCACCAGGCCAAACGTTCCTGGCGATATTGAGCAGTGAGGGGTAGCACAAGATGTGGGCGGTAAGACAGCAAGCCAAAGGTTCTTATTCGACGATAAACTGTTCGCAAGCCTATCGGACGACCTTGTTCACCTAACCATTGATCAGCTATTGCTCCAGTTGTAGAGAATCGGTCTCTCAAGGCCATTAGTCTTAAGCGGCGATCTTGACGTTCATTGGTTCGTCTTTGAGCCCCAGTGCCTGTTCTCCGACGTTCAACCCCATGTTCAGACCACGCTTGATAAACACGCATTATTGTTGAGTGGCGCCGTCCCAAACGGTTGCCGATTTCTCTAAACGAAAAACCTGCTTCTCGTAAACCAACAATCCGCCCTCGGTCAAAGTCACTCAACTGCTGGTAAACTTGAGGTCTCCTTCCTCTAGGCATCGTTAAACACTTGAAACACTTTAAACTAAAGAACGGGATCCGAAAAAGTGGAACAAATTCAAAAAATGACTCGATAATTGCTTGTCTATCACCACCTCTAAAAAATGACACAAACGTCAAAAATCCCATGACTACTTGATGATTGGGTTTCAAATTTTAATCAACTATTTCCCTGGACTAGTTCACTATTCCTGCTAAATTTGGTCCAAAATTCCCACCCCTTCTAGGTGGTGCAGTTTATATGTCACTGAGTATAGTTATGCCATTTTACGATGATTTGTAGATCATTATGAAGTATGTGATCATTCTCGAATTCACTGCCAAAAATTAGGTAAGTGTATATAAAGGCTATGCTCTGACTGAGTTTACTAAATTTATAGAAAATTATTACTGTATTTTTCATCCTAAATTTTAAGATATTCCCCAATAAGTATTACTAATTGCAATTTTATTGCGTCTAAGCAACTCGACTGTTGTCAACTAAACACATCCATTATTTCGATATCTACTGGATTTGCTTTCAGGTGGTAGACTGATAGATGGCTGTATACTTATAAACCCTTATCACATAAACTTTCTGTGATGTTATACCAACCTGTCCATTTGTAATTCCCATTTTTGTCTGACATCTGGTCTGTTCTTGAAAACCTTACTGCCGTGATACAAGTGTTTCAGGGGACGATAAATAAATATCACTTATATGGAGCTATTTACGTACTTGAAAACCCATGGAGATTTGGAGCCGATCTCCGTTTCTTTCAGAAATTAACTTAGTTTGCCGAATAAACAAATTCATTAATTACCATCTTGTAGTAAAAATGTAGGCCATTCATCTATAAAATTTGATGATAGTTTGGAAAGAACAAACCATAGAAAATCTGCAATGCTTAGCAAATCTTTAACACATTCCGAAATTATTTATACCGGAAAATTGTATATGGCTGAAAACGAGCAGCAATTGAGAGATTCAGGACACTAAATATCCCCAAAAAGAGCGTTAAAAATAATAACCGCTTGTAACAAATATGATGAAATTATTCTTTATTTTCCCGATAAAGTATTGACATTTTTAATCAAAAATGAATTAACGAAGTAACAGAATACGAATATTCGGTTAGTTGTGAAAAGCCGTAAACAATGATCGGCCTCCTTTGATAAAATCCAGTATTGGTCAGTATTCTAATTGAAAGAGCAATGATAACACGAGGTGGCTTAATAATTACAAAAACAAAAACTATCGATTACATGTCAAGTATTTATTAAGTTATTAGTTAAGGAACTGTGACGGCTAATTGAATTATGCAGCGACGAAGGTGGAGGGTTGATAGGATAACTTCATAGTTGTTTTTTGTTTTAAGAACTTAATTAAAAATTTCTTACATTTTTTTCTGAAAATTTGCATAACGCCAAAACTTTAGATTCTGAACAACTTTTCTTAGTAACACTTTGACGTACTATGAACTGAAAAGGTAATTTACCTAGAAGTAAAATAGTGTTTGCACAACTGTAAAGGCAATCTTGATTTAAAAAAATCGAAAGTAAACTGAAAATAAGTTTCAGACCAAGCAGGGCGGAACCCCAAAATATGAAATTCCAATTCGAAAATTTTTGTCAATCATACCTATTGTAAATGCAGCCCGGGGACATACGTATAAGAGGATTGTATCAGTAAAAAAAAATCCGCGGTGGTCCGCACGAAACTTACTTATACTTAGTTATACTACGTTTTTCGAAAAAACTTTTCAAGTGAAAGTTGTTTAAAATATCAATATCTATAATTTATGTAAGAATATTTTTTTCCGTAACGTGTACCGTTTTCGAGATATGGAAAAAGGTGATAAGAGTAAACCATCACTTCCGGTTGAGTGATTGCGTTCAAAATAGGACCTCCTTGCTACATACAAATGTTAAATTTAAAGTTTCAGAGCTCTAGCTATAATCGTTTGGATGCTAGAGCGCGCACAGACACACAGACACACAGACACACACACACACACACACACACACACACACATACCTGTGCGGCAACTCTTGTGGGGCCACCAGAATTTAGCCCACTTATGGGGTATTTAAAGTCACGCATTCCACGATATTGTAAATACAATCCTGATTCGTTTGATATATTTTGTGTTGTCATACACTCCGAATTTCACACATTTTCGTTGAAAACCGACTTGTGGGGTCAGACCCCACTTTTGGGTCGCCTGCATTCAATCGGTGTGTGTGTGCGGTTATTGTCTTTTTATTTGGAAGGTACCGTAAGGTGTTATGAATTAATATTTATATGGTGGTGTTAAATGAAATGATCCTTTCAGGGCAATATATGGTATGTATATTACAGTAAAGGGGATTATACATATAGTAATAATAATTTGTAATATCGAATAATTGTATATTAAACCTATTTGAAAAAGTGTTCACTTGCGATGTTTCTTTAGAAATGATATTTGATACTTTATATCTATCCAAGATCGTGTTTTTAAAATGTCTTGATATTGTTGCTTGCAGTCTTCTGCCTCAGTCTTCGTTAGATTTTTTCTATTTTTGATATGTTTGCTAAATTTTGTTAACACTGCCTTTTTTCATTTGATGACCATTTTCTATGTATAGTCGGTTTTACACATTTTTCTTTAGCTTACAAAAAGAAAACAAATTAATTTAGTTTCAACGCTTATAATACAGTGTGGTCTTTTCCTAAAATTCTTTGCGAGTGTCAATCTGCTATGTATATTGACACGAGAAAATGTTGTGAATGCAAATCAAAGCTTCTCTTTTACCATCATATTTTAGAAATGGAGTTAAGTTGGAAATCGGTGAATGGCAAAATTCGTATGTTGCCTGTTATGAAGAGTTTCAGGAGCATTTTCCCGGCGAAGCAGCCACTCATTCGTATGACCATGTTTATCAAGTTATGAAGAAAACTGTGAAATTATTTAGAGAAAATGGAAGTGTACAAACAAAAATAAGTAGTGGAAGAACTAGAAAACGAACAGCTGCGGTGGTGAATAATGCGCGGGAAATCATGGAAGCAACTCCATCTACATCCATACATTCGAAGACTGGGTCAACAATTAAAGGATTTACAAATGTATCCGTATGAAGTTCAAGTCTACCATCAGATTCTACCTAGTGATTTTCAACCTAGGTTTGTAGAGAATCTCAATAATGACGAAATGATACGTGAATTTTCAAAATACGATGCATTGGTGTATTGAAAATCCTCATGTGCTTGTTGAGGCGCCTCTTCATCCAATTAAACTTGGACTTTGGGTTGCAATTTTAAGAAGGCGCATCATACCATTTTTTTTTTCATGAAAACGTTAATTCAAATTTTTACGTTAATCAAATTCCTACACCATTTATCGAACAGTTGGACGATCAGGAACTACAAAATAGATTTATCCAACAGGACAACGCTACAGCAAATCTAGCTTTGATTTTTTAAACCATTTTTTTTTTTTGGGAGAGATTAATTAGCAGAGATATATGGCCACCTAGGTCTCCAGATTTGACAAGCCCGATATTTTCTTGTTTTCTTATTTAAAAAATAATGACTACAGGAACCGACCTCAAAATTTGCAAGAATTAGAATTGGCCATAACAAGACAGGAAGAAATCACTCCTGAAATGCTTATCCGCGTTACTGAAAATATGAAGCGACGCGTGCAGTTCTGGAAAATAATGGACAACACTTTCAACACCTTTTTAAAATAAAATACTGTTTCAGTTTTGTCACTTTCATTATTCCAAATTCAGTTTAAATGCAGGCTAATACACTAATCCATGGATTTGAATAAAAGTTCAGGATTTATGAAAAATATGGTGTGTTCCCTTAAAATGTTGAAGAAATATTATCACTTGCATTAAAATTAGTTCTATTAAACGAAATGTTAATTGAAATATTAAATACAGTATAAAAAATGGCTGGTAGGTAAATGCAAGTAGAAACGTTGTGGAAGGCTTCATTGTCGGACGCAGAAGAAGAGGGAAAGAGTTCGCAAACTTTATTTATTTATTACTTTCTACTGAAACAATAATTCTGGTTTAACAGAATGACTGTGACAAGTATGTAGACAAGCAGAATGGAAGATCAAACTTTGAGTTTAATACGCATAGGGGGCTAAGGTGGAAGAAGTAAGCGGATGTTATGATATAGGAAGAAAGTAAGCAATGGCAAAGAATGATAAATGTATTAGGCATATAGGTGTTTTCGAGAAAAACAGGAGGACATGTGAAAGAGAGCAGTTTACTAGAACATGAAGTAACAGGAGGTTAAGATGCAGCATTGGACGTGAAAGGGCATTATCAAGTATTATTAATATTATTATGTTACCGGGTAGACATGGATGTCGCTACATTAACATTAACATTAAGGAAATAACAAAAATGATTACATAGAGCAATTTGTATCGAATCAATATAATGAGATAATGAACATAAGCGAGCATGTGAATAAGTTGGAAAGGAAAATTGCCCAATTAGTAGTTTTCTTTGGGCAAAACAAAATATAATCATTAAACACCAGGATAAGCAAACTAGAGCAAATAACATTTGAAAAAAAATCGAAATACATGAAGTGACTGAAATGAAACAAAGCAAATAGTAAACAGAGTAGCTAAGAAGATAAGGGTTGAAGTAAACGTAAAGGAAATAGATGTTTCCCAGCGCTCAGAAAAAAAACTAGATGAAATAGCGCGGCGAGTACGAACAATAATAGCCAGATGTTTTCAACAAAATTACGAAATGCAATCATAAAGAAACGAAGGACAAATATTTCGAACAGCGAGATCGTAAACTCCTAATCTATGTGGTTGAATAACTATCCTCACCTTATAAGTCAAGCAAGAAAGGAAAAAGGATCAGGGATACTGATACAGGGAAAGGAATTGGAAGATTTAGAAAGAATCAACTATAATAAATGGGAAATAATTGGACACAATTCTATCTACATACAAGACAAATCATTGGGTACTTATGGGTGACATTAATATAGGCATAATTAAGTGTTTCAAAAGTATCAGAGGATTACGAAAATATGCGAATTTCTAATGGATTTTCTATTGATCATACATGGTGTTAATGGCTGAGCGTATGTCCCAAAATATGCCGAAAAGTCTTAATGAACTTGGGTCCGCAAATGGACGGTTTCGGAGATACATTTTTTTATTTCCACAATACGCATGTGTGGGTCGGCGAAAATACCCATGTTATTATGGAATACAGACATCAACACACTGGGTAATCTTTTAGACGAGATTGCTTTGAATCAAAAGCAACAAATATGGCTGCAGTACGATGGTGCACCGGCGCATTTATCGGTTGCCATTAGAGATATTTACACGGAACTTTTGGACGAAGATGCGTAGAAACGGGCGAACCTGTATCACGAGCTGCAAGATCGCCTGATTTAAACACCATTGATTTCTTTCTTTAGCGACATTTGAAAATGTTAGTGTACGCTACGCCTGTAAATGATCTCTCGGATCAACGAGTATATCGAGGATGTCACCGAATCCGAGTCACTGTAGGTCTTTTCGAAAGAGTTCGAGAGTCCACTCCACGGAGATTTGGTGTAAGTGGTGAAAATTCAAAATGTTTCGTATCTCCGAAACCGTCCATTTGCGCACCCATGTTCATTATGACTTTTCAGCACATTTTGGGCCATATTCAAAGGCTGTAACACTTTTTAATACCCTATATGTTCATCAACACTAACCTGGGAACCATAGGCGGTGGAGTGGTTCTGAGCAAAATATCCGACCACAACGTGATTGCCTGTACGATTGAGAAGATAAAAATGAAAACAACAAGAAATGATAGATGAAAACATTATAGTGAATATAAGTGATATAAATGAACTATATGGTAAAATGGTCACCGCATATAAAGAAGCGTATAAATCAGCCAAAACAAACGAAAAAAAGAGTCCACTTAAACCCTGGGTAACACAACAAATCAAAGACGAAGTAAATAGTAGTTCCAAACTTGCAAAAGGGCACATAATAACACGGAATATAGAAGAAGACTGGCAGTCCAGTACAATACTGCGAGGAATAAAGTTAATTCACCAGTAAAACAGGCGAAGAGAAAATACTATACAAAAGTAATGCAGAAGACATGGGCTAACATAAATGAAATACTCGAAAGAGCAATATCAAACAAAAAACCTCTACTTGGAAACAAAGTGATAATAAATTATATGAAGATGTCAGAGGAAGTTTCAAACAGATTTGTAGAAGAATTCAGCAAAAAGACATTGTCAACAGTGGTGGAGAAAAGCTATTCAAAAGCAACAATTTTAATCAAATACAGTCGATGGTCACAGAATATATTTACAGAAAAAGTGCTCAAAACTTAGACGAAATCACCTAGAATAAAAGTGAAAGCCTGGAAGGAATTCCAAGCCTCTCAATAACAAAAATAATCAACTCATCTTTATTAATATTAATATTATTACTCAAATTTTGTTTCCCCATAAAACTGATACTATATATATATGTATATATATATATATATATATATATATATATATATATATATATATATATATATATATATATATATAATATAATTGTTATTTCTTGTCCACTGGTATACGTTGAGAAAAGATAATTCTTCGGGAAAATTTGGACAGGTAAACTGGTGATTAAGAGCATAACAGATGATTGGGAGGATATTCAGGTTCACACACCAATAGATTTGTCCACTTTTGTAAGAATTATAAATTTTCTATTCAACAACAGCTATTTTGCCTATAGGGATTCGTTTTTTTACCAGAGATCGGGATCTTCAATGGGGCATCCTTGTTCTCCGGTTCTGGCATCGTTGGTAATGAACAAACTTTTGAGGCAGGTAGTTGCGTCTTTACCGTTTGTGGTTCCTTTCCTATACATTTATGTTGATGACATTTTCACTGCTATCCCACAAGAATACACAAATACCATATTAAATTATTTCAACTCGTTTCATCATCAACTACAATTCACTTGTGAATTGGAACACAATAACAAATTAAACTTTTTGGATACTACGGTTATTAGAGAAGAAGATCAGTCGCTTTCAACGATGTGGTATGCAAAAGCAACAAGTTCTGGAAGGGTACTAAATTTTCTTTCGCAACACCCCATGAAACATAAAATCAACACGGTGACAGCACTTAAACATCGGATGGATAGAATGAGTAGTGCAGTATTCCATCAAACTAATAATAAGACTATTCACAAAATTTTAAAATATAACAACTATCCCAGAAAGTTTATCAATAAAATCATACACTCAACCGTGCACAAGAATACCAAAATCATTAGTAATGAAAAATTAAATAAAAAATTTTACTCTTTCCCATATATAAATGGTTTGTCGGAACAACTCAACAGAATTTTAAACAACAAGATTGATATTTTGACATACTACAACACAAAAAATGTAGGGCTATTATATACACAATTAAAATCTAAAACACCCAGTGTATTACAATCTAATTTAATCTATAAGATACAATGTAATGACTGTAGTTCATCGTATGTGGGACAAACCAAACAGTACTTAAAGAGACGAATCCAAAATCATAAACAGGATTGCAACAATGTTATGACCAGAGACAAGAAGTCAGAAATCACTGCATTATGCTCACATGTGTGGAAACACCACCACACATTTGATTTCTCGAACCCAGTAATTTTAGATACTGAAAATAACTTACATAAGCGACTAATCCTCGAATCTTTGTATATCGCCATGACCCCCAACACTTGCAATATAAAGAGTGAAAATAATTTAACTTCAGCAATTTATAAGAATGTCTTAAATATTACTTAGGTAGTTGACCTTCCGTTTCGATCGCTTAATGAATTTATTTAGATTGAAGAAATAATATCGTTTTTTACCCTGTGAACTGTTTTTTTCCTAAAATTTTGCGTACGTTGCATTTTACTCTGCATTTGACTTGCGTCGAGTTCGCATCGAATTTTAAATTGTTTATATGTGTATTTACGTGAAGTGTTTAAGGAACAATCTTTACATTTATTTATGTTTGATTGTGTATTTTAGTCAATTTTCATGCGCGTATTAAATTAATATTACATTAGGTGAGTCATTCATTAACGTTAATATTGTTGTATTACCATATGTGTTATTCATTTTAGTCTGAAGATGTCTTTTATATTAAAGACGAAACGTTACTGATGTAATTATTGTTTAATTGATTTACCTGTCCAAATTTTCCCGAAGAATTATCTTTTCTCATATATATATATATATATATATATATATATTAGGGCGGGTCAAATTGTATGGACCGATTTTTTTTTATGAAGCGTATAGCAAAAATGTAATCTATAGGTGATTCTGAGAAATTTTGCTCAAGAGACCATAGCTCTAAGTCGGATTTGGAGCCCCCCAAAATTTCAAAATAGAAATTTTTCCATATATACATAGAACAATTTAATTAAATTCGTCATAAAATCGGATAGAATTATAGTAGATTTCTCAATTTGGGCTTGTTTGAAAGGTATTTTTATCACCTTTCAGAATCTGTATTGATACCTGTAGAATAAGTCGTCAATGGCAGCATTGTTCAATTGAACAACTTTGTAACACTGAATAATGACGTTACAAAATAATGACGTTTACCACCACTAAACGTTGCCAAGCTTGCTTTTCCTTCTTCCTTAATCGTTCATCGTGCAATACGCACGCAGTTTGCCAAAATACTTAAATAAAAACTCGGTTATCACAATACCAATATTTACTTTCATATACATTATGTATAAGTATAGGAATCATGAAAAATTTCGAACTCGAGATTTCAACGGATATACACGTTTTGAGGTCCCCTGAATCGTTTCTGACTATTTTCGGAATGACGTCTGTGTGTGTGTCTGTGTGCCTGTGTGGTACTGTGTGTCTGTGCGCGCTCTAGCGTCCAAACGATTATAGCTAGAGCTCTTCAACTTTAAACTTAACATTTGTATGTAGCAAGGAGGAAAACGTCCTATTTTGAACGCAATCTCTTAACCGGAAGTGATGGTTTACTCTTATCACCTTTTTCCATATCTCGAAAACGGTACACGTTACTGGAAAACATATTCTTACATAAATTATAGATATTGGGGTAATTACTGTGGGGAATTTCGAATGGTATTGTTCCAGTTGATTTAGCTAACATTAAACCAGGACCAATTGCACATTCTCGTTGGTTAACCAAAGCAAGTAGATTACTACGATTATATGTAACAACTAATACACCATCGACCAATTTAAAAACTTTGGCAGTTTATATTATTACAGTTTATGTGCCAATGTACTTCAATGTGAAGTTTTATAACTCTGTTGTGTACGGCAGTGCACTTTTATTAAAATTTATACGTTGGACACGATACTTACAACCAAACTTTCGTAATATTGTAGATGGTGTAATTCAAAACAACTCATATTACGCACATCCAGAAAATATCTTATTAACAATGTTATTTGATGATCGAAAAGCAATACGGGATAGAGCTATCAAAAAGATTTTACACTATCGAGAACAATTGTACGATCCAACTAAACTCAGAGTTTACAAAAAATATATCTTAAATTTCAATGCTACCGATTATGTCAATATGGTTGACATGAATAACGACGATATATTATTTGAACCAGCATTTACTCGACAGATTCCATATGATCACTTGGTAGAATACTTAGATTTCGTTGAACCACCACTGGCTGATCCACAAATTCCAATGCACATACAAGGAACAGAAAGACATGTACAATTATTAACGAGTGTTTCAAAACGAGTTATAGAAAAGAATCGTGAAGGAGTTATGGCAGTGACATTCGAAAGTCGTAAGAAAACTCCTCGAATGGAAAGTAAAAAGGACCTTGAAAAATAATATTACCACGTTAAAACATTAAATTGTAGGTCGAGAATAATATTTAAAAATAAATTGAATAAAAAATGTAAAAATAGTGTTTTCTTGTTGAAACCTTGAAAATGTTGATTTTTTCAAATCGATTTTCCTACAAAAAAATTGATCGTAATAAAAGTTTTTGGAAATTATCTGAACTTTTATAATCTGAATTCTGAATTCTGAATTTATTAGTTAAAAGTTCATTTTAGGCTATTTTTCGACAAAAAATTCCTAATATCTCTACTAAAAATAAAAAAAATATTGGTATCAATACAGATTCTGAAAGGTGATAAAAATACCTTTCAAACAAGCCCAGATTGAGAAATCTACTATAATGCTATCCGATTTTATGACGAATTTAATTAAATTATTCTATGTATATATGGAAAAATATATATTTTGAAATTTTGGGGGGCTCCAAATCCAAGTTAGAGCTATGGTCTCTTGAGCAAAATTTCTCAGAATCACCTATATATTACGATTTTGCTATACGCTTCATCAAAAAAAAAATTAACCCGCCCTAATATATATATATATATATATATATATATATATATCAACATAGTCTTTTCGGAATATTGGCCAGGAGAGCAATTCAGAAACAGTAAATAAATAAAATTAGCTATGCAAGCCTTGTAGGCTATGGGCTCGTGAGACGATTTGCCCCCACTCTCTCCTATTTTCAGCATTCTTCTTCCAATCCTCCACTCCTACCTGTTCCAGGTCTCTCTCTACTTCTTCTACCCACCTTCTACTTGGTGTGCCTCTCTTCTTTTTCCCGCCTTGCATCTTCATATTCATTATGGTCTTTGGTAGTCTTCCCTCCTGCATTCTTTCTATGTGGCCCAATCACCTTACTCTCTTCATTTTTATTTTAGTTGTGATGTTTGGTTCATTGAATAGTTCCTCCACCTTATTTTTCTTCCTTCTCCACTGATCCCCTTCTTTTACTCCTCCATATACTCTCCTTAGCAGTTTCCGTTCCCATACCTGTAGCTTTGCTTCTTCCTACCCTGTCAGCGTCCATGTCTCCCCTCCGTATAATACCATTGGCCTTATTATTGTTTTGCACACACACTCCTTCACTTTCCTTGATGCATGCTTACTCGTGAGCTTGCTAATCAGTGCTCCAGCTGTTCTATCGCCGCGTGCTAGTCTCTCTTTGATTTCTTCAGTAAATTTCGCCTTTTGCTGTGATCATGACCCCCAAGTAGTAGTAGTAGTAACAACCTTTTCTTGGCATCTTTACACGCATATTCTGTCTAAATTAGCTATTTACAAATATACATTATGAGATCCTGCGCGTTTCTCCTCCCTCCCACACCCTCATCTCCTTCCTGGTCATCGCTTCCATTCTCTTT
Source organism: Geotrupes spiniger (assembly GCA_959613385.1). Classification (NCBI taxonomy): domain Eukaryota; kingdom Metazoa; phylum Arthropoda; class Insecta; order Coleoptera; family Geotrupidae; genus Geotrupes; species Geotrupes spiniger. The sequence continues at coordinate 36,281,291 of OY390737.1, forward strand.
TGTTCGCTCCCTTCTCCTCCATCTCTCATCCTGTCCTTGCATCTACAACAAATTATGTATTATTTATTTCTCTCCCTCCTACATCTTCCATCTTCTTTTCTCTTCTTTAACTTTCTCAACATCTCCACTCCCTCTCCTTTCTCTCCTAGCATCCTTCTTCAGTCCCGACCCAGCTTCTCTTCCTCTCTACTCCATACCATTTCTTCGCACCGGAATCTAGCCAATAGTCTTTCCTCTTCGACTGTCTTCCTTCCCTCCAGATACTCCGGCCTTCTACTGTATACTTGTAACTCCTTGTATCTTCAATTGTACCTCGCTCTCTTTTCTTCCCTCTCCTGGGCTTCCACCTGAGACCACATCCCTACCGACTCTATCTCCACCCGACGCCCTTCTTTTCTTCTTCTTTCCATCTCCTCCACCGACCACCCCGCCTTTTCGTACAGTCTACTCCTTACCACCTCCCAGCTTGATAACTCTTTCCGGATTCCGAGCTCCTCCATCACCTTCTCCCCCAAACTATTCCATCCCCTCCCCTTCACCTCCTACTCATACTTTGCCACTCTCCTGCCCGCCTCCACCGCCATCTTCTCGCTTCCCGCCCGCACGATGTAGTCCGGTGTCGAACTTTCTAATTGCAATGTTCTTTTTAATTGTCCTTCCTATGTGCTCCCTTTCTACTCTTCTTCTTTCCTTGACGCCTCATACTTCAGCCCCATACATTATTATGCCCCATACACATACATTCGAAATTATCATTGTTTCTTCGAACTTCCCTTCCCTTCCACTGTCCTCTTCGCCTTCCTATACATGTGCCTTATGTGCGCGTCACCACTGTTGCTTTCACTCAGTACATATCCTAGGTATGCCCACTCCCTTACTCTATTATCTCTCCTTTCCATCTCACCTGCGCATCTTTTCTTCTTCCTCCTCCTTTCCTGAATATTATTATATTTGTCTTTTGCACGTTTACTTCCAGTCCTCTCCTATCCAGGAAACCTTCCAATCTTTTTGCCATCTCCACCAATCCTTTCTCCGTTTCCGCCAGTACAACTACGTCGTCCGCAAAGGCCAACGACCAAATCCTCACACTGCCCAGCTTTACTCCCCCTTCTTGCCTTTTTTTAACACCTCCTCCTCGCCCGCAGCCTTGCCCTTCTTCAACCTACTCCTTGTTTTATCAGCTCCTCCCAAGTAAATTCCACTATCTCCTCCTCCCCTCCCAGTCTCATTCTCCCTTCTACACCTTCCTCCTTATCCTCCTCCCCTTCTAATAAATCCATAAAATATCTCCTCCACTCCTCACACCCAATATTGTCCATGCCTCCCCTTCCCTTTCTTCTCTTCCTTAGGTACTCCCATATCTCTTTCTCCCCTCACAAATCTTGCACCTCCTTCTCCTCTCTTTGTCTCCTCTCATTCGTCTTCATCTCCCACAGTCCCTTCTGCCTTCCCCTCTGCTCTGTAAACTCTTCCCAGGATCTCTCGCCCCTTCTCGCCTTCTTCAGAATACCCCTCAGCTTCTGCTTCCCGTTTCTACATTCCTCGTCGAACCACGACCCTTCTCCTTCTCTCTTTCCCTTCTTCCGTGGTTATGTTAAGCTCTACTTTTGTGTCCTCTTCCGCATTCATCCTCATATACTAAACTATATTGTTTTTTCTTTGTTTATTTTCAATCCCATAGCTTCTTTCACTATTGTTCTTGCCATTCTTTCGAGCTCTTGTTGTGGTTTCGTTATTATTGCAACGTCGTCTGCAAACGAAAGGCATTGGTGTCTTCGGTCGTAAATCAGTCCTGATCTATTCAGCTTACCTCTTCTCATTATCGTTTCTAGTACTAAGTTAAACCATGTGGATGATACCGGGTCTCCTTGTCTCAGAACAGATTCCCCCTCAAAAATCTCATGTTTTTGTCCGTTCCATCTTACTCTACTCCTGGTATTATGTAGGGGGCTTTTAATTACTCGGTGAGCTTTCGTGAGATTCCTAGTTCGTGCATTGCCTCTAATAGTTTTCCGCGGTTTATAGAATCGCATGCTTGTCTAAAATCGATGAATAATGTGTATCTACCCCATCCCTTTTCGTAGTGTACAGCTTGTAATTCCTTCAAAATGAAAATTTGATCAATGGTCGATCTGTACTTTTTAAAACCAGCCTGATATTAATTTATCTTCTTTCTTGTGTATTGGACAAATTATTGCTTCCTTCCATGCTTGCGGTATTCTTTCTTCTTTCCAACAAATTTTCCGCCACATTTGATTAATTCTATCTGTATTTGGTTGTCTCCAGCGCTTCTGTTATTTTGCATATTTTTTATTATTGTTTCAATTTCTTGTTCTTCTGGTTCGGTATTCTTTCTTCTTTCCAACAAATTTTCCGCCACATTTGATTCATTCTATCTGTATTTGGTTGTCTCCAGGGCTTTTGTTATTTTGCATATTTTTTATTATTGTTTCAATTTCTTGTTCTGGTTCGGGTATATTTTCTTGTGTTTCACCTTCTTCGAAAGTGTCAATGTATTGTTCTGTTTAAATTATGTTTAGCAGTTCTTCAAAATATTTTGCACATGTTTTTGCTTCATTGTCTACTATTAAATTTCCTTCTTTTTCCTGGCAGCCAATGATTTTCGGTTTGTAGCCCTGCTTTTGTTTTCTTGCACTTTGATAGAAATTCCTTATTTCCTTTATCGATTTATTCCGTAGTTTTGATGTATTTCTGTCTTGCATTTCTACTATAATGTACCGCATGCATGCACTCTTCGTCAAACAATTTAGTCTTCGTTTTGCTTATGTTTCTAGTTCCTATTGTTTTTCCGCTAAATGGATTATAATGTTTTGTAGTGCTTCCCATTTTTTGTCCATTGTGAATGTCTGAGGACCTGCCTTTATGTGGTTTTCTATTTACTTTGTATACTGTTCTTTTTCTCCTTCTACCTTTAATTTTTCTACATTTAGTCCTTTTCTTGTTCTTTTCTCTCTAGCTATCTCCTGCCTTCTTACTTTCATTTCCGCACTCACGTGTACATAATCAGTGTTTGCTTCAGCTCCTCTACACGCTCTCCTATTTGTTATATATTTACTTTATTTACTTCATTGCTTATCAGTAGGTGGTCTATCTGATTAATGGTTTTGCCGTTTGGTGAAATCCATGTCCCCTTATATATTTCTTTTTGTGTGAAATATGTACTTTTAATTACCATTTCATTTTGTGCTCCGAATTCTATTAGTTTTTTTAGCCCTTCCAATTATTGGTCGGTATGGTTGTTCCTTTCCTAGTTTGGCGTTAGCATCTCCCATCGGTACTTTAACATCCCTCTGCGGTAATCTTTGGTATTGTCTTTCCAAATGTTCGTAGTATTCTGCTTTCTGCTCTAATTTTCCTGCATTTTATTCTTATTTTTATATAATACATCCTTTCTGTAATAGGTTTGAAATCCATTACGGCCCCTTTCTATTCTTTGCTAAGTAGGAAACCTATTCCTAGTCTTGTCTTCTTCGCCACTATTGAAAAACGTACGTCTGTCTTTAGCATATCTGATGATTGTATTTTAGATTTTAGGACATGCAGGACTTTTTATGAAAAATAGCTTTTACACTTTTTGTCCGAACTGATAAAAACATCAAGTTGCTGTGGACAACAATTGTCAAAACATTTAGATTAGTAATAAATTGTGACCAATTTTGTTAAAACATTACAAAAAATGGGCCTGGGTTTCAATTTCTCAAACAAAGGTTTCCAACGTTAAGTGATTAAAGAAGGGATTTTTGTAGGGCCATATATAAGAAAGTTAATAAACGACCCTTCTTTTTAGCCAGCCTTGGTCCTACAGAAAAATAGGCATGGCTAGCTGTTATTGACGTCACAAAAAAATTCTTGGCAACTACAAAGTTCCGGATTTCCATGAAAAAATTAAATTAATGCTAGCAGCCTACCATGAATTAGGATGCAGGATGTCCCTAAAAATTCATTTGCTTCATTCCCATTTAAGTTCCTTCCCCGAAAACATGGGCTCTGTTAGCCATGAACATGGGGAGCGCTTCCACAAGGAAATTGCAGTTTGAGAAGCGTTACCAAGGCAGATGGGAGCCACCCATGCTTACCGACTACTGTTGGTCCCTTCTGATCGAATGTTCGACGGCTGGTTACAAGAGGAAAGCCAATCGTTCAAAAAAATTTAATATTTTCATAAAGAATGTAGCCAATTCTCAGGAAAAAAAATACTAGACGTGATATAAAAATTTTATTTATCAAACTTAATTGAGTTTGGGGTGAAGAATCATAATTACATACTGTAAACCCAGTGAAAAAACAGTTTTTAATTTGTTGCATAGTGTAATTTGTTATTGTAGATTATGTGTCAGTGTCAGAAACCCCGAACTAGAATAATTTTTAATAGTCGTTATCGTTCAATCCAAGATTTTACGCCGAACAGACGAACTACTGGCACAAAACTGACAGTTTTCTGATGTACAAACTTTTGCCGGAAAAAATGTATACACGTTTTTGTGGATGCGTTCATTTTCAAAGCCTTTTTCCAAATAAGATATAAAGGTGGATTGCGTTTTCTTTAAACTTTTATTGAAATCAAACATCATATTTATATTGAACAAGTGATCTTTTCAAATAAAACTTATTGTAAAATTCAAAATTTATATTTTGAGGTATTATTTGCAATGAAATAGAATATGCATCCTTTAATAAGCGTGAACGTAAAACGATTAACTAATTTATATATATCGACGTAATTATTTGCTTACAAAACGTTCGAATATGCCTTGACTAAGTAATTTTTCACCTGTCGTCTTATTTATAACATTGATATAAATTCATAATGAATTAATTATTAATTTTCAATGACGATGGTAAGGGATTTGCACGAAAATTAATTTTCTTATTTTGTTATAATTTGCTAGAATTTTGATTATATTCTACGTATTTTGTATACGTATCAAAAATAATTACTTACTTAGATCACCTAGAACAGCAATAAAACTTTCCCTCTTGTACATTTGAAAACTATCTTTATACCTCTAACCTAATGCGCATACTGGAAGATTAATTTAAATGAAAGCAAAACATATCCCAGGTGGCAGCACCATACAAGGTCCCCACAATACTAGTAAAATTGGTATCAAAATACACTCCAAATTTTTACTGCACTTATGGGGACATGATAGAAAAAGCAATTTTACGGTGATTACAGACGTCGAAAAAGCTAATAAAATTGGTTTTAAATTGTGGGGACGTGTGTAAGGGCGCACAATTAGTGGAGGCCCCCCAAGTAGGGTTATATTCCGGTGTGTGTCCCCATAAGCATTGCGCGACCTACGCACACACACACACACACACACACACACACACACACACACACACACACACACACACACACACACAGAGAGAGAGAGAGAGAGAGAGAGAGAGAGAGAGAGAGAGAGAGAGAGAGAGAGAGAGAGAGAGAGAGAGAGAGAGAGAGAGAGAGAGAGAGAGAGAGAGAGAGAGAGAGAGAGAGACAGACGTCATTCCGAAAATAGTCAGAAACGATTCAGGGGACCTCAAAACGCGTATATCCGTTAAAATCTCGAGGTCGAAATTTTTCATGATTCCTATACTTACTTATACATAAAGTATAAGTAAGTAATATTATTGGAAATTTCCAATAAGTCAGCCCTAACTGTCGCAAGCGATAACCAACAAAACATGTTTGTGATTCGTATGCGTCCGCTTATCTCTCGTCAAGTCGACACAGTTCAAGTTCAGCCTTTATTTAGCAGACGTCGAACGGTCAATAAGGCCTATGTTATTTAATTAAAATCTACAGCTGTACTGATTCGGTGTGCATACGAAGTTTCTTACGCCTGGAACATGTCAACAGAGTACCTAATAAACGATCCGAAATACACATTTCTCAAGGATTTAGGCCTACAAACGATCAATGCAGGTGTTTTCGACGGAACGTGGAAGGGGTCGGGCTCGGTAAGTGAATTTATTTTGATATTCGGCGCTACATTTCGTTAACTTGTGGCATGTTTTTTTGTGCACATTGCGATAAAAAAACGATGCATTAAATTTAATTTCAAATGCGTTGGCAAAAATTGTGACCCCGTTCTAAGGATATCGTGAAATAATCGCTTTATCGCGGCAACAAAGTTGTTTTTTTTTTAATTTGCTTTGGAAATTTGATACAAAGTAAGTACTTTGTTATAATACGTACCACCATCACACAGCAGAGTCGGCAGTTGAAGTATATAAGTGTAATGTAACCAATGTATTTAACTTCAGTTTCAATAAAACTCTGATTGCTGTTGGTTCTATGCTTAGAGTAAAACACCAAAACGAACAAATAAATGTTTAACGACCCAAGGTAACTATCGCAAATCGGGTGTATCTTCTACACAGTGCAAGTGAACCTAGTATCATAAATGAATAACTAATAAGATGTCGCATTAATGTACTTCAAAATAGATGGCGCACTTCTAAAATACATCCCGCGTTTGGTGTGACCGCTACAAAAGAGTAGTGTTAGCGTATTATGCATGCTAAATTAGCGAGACAGTTAAAGACGACGTGCATAAGAACTACGGTAATGAATTTGAATACGCGATGACGAATTTATCTTCGACGTACGGCACAAATAATGCTCTGAATATCGATCATATGAAACAGAGACAGAGATGGCAACGTTGTAGTAATAGTGCAAAGTGCTAACGCGTAAACACATCTGTTTTTTGTGACCAGGACCGGACTATCAAAGCGGTCGTCCTTGAAATGGCACGTAACAAATGCAGTTACGTTATGTTTGGGGAAAAAGCAAATATTCTACGCCTGGATGTCTCTGTTTAGTTTCCCAATTAACCTTCCGTGACTGGCGCGCGGACTCTCATTCCGCAACCGAATGTTATCCGGATTTATTTCAATATTACCTACCCTAGACATCCCTCACCTTCGGTATTCCTCTAGCATGTTGTGGTTGTCCTCAGTACATCGTGTGATCTATATAAGTGCCGTCGTTTGTTTTTTATGGCAGATTGCGGAGCGAGAGTCCGCCGCCAGTAACAATGTTCGGTCCCAAATATGTACATATTAGCATTTAATTAAGTCAATTTAGATCCGCGCAATCCAGTGCAAAATATTCGCTACAATTATTTCGTTTAGACACTCAGAAAATTTTATCTGTAAAATCCTGGTACAACTAGGAGAATATTTTTGCATAGACTTTCGTCCGAGTTAGCCGAACATCATATTCGTTCTCGAGCAATGCAGGATTATATACCGAAAACCATAAGGCTACGAATCAAAGAAATGTTTGCAATTGAAGATGCCACTCCTGAGCACCCCAATCCTGAGAATACTAGAGATCGTTGCAGTTATTGTGACAGGAAATTCTCATGTAAAAGATATACGAAGAGACGTGGTGCAGTGTGGGAGTGGGAAGCGAGAAGACGGAGAAGGCAGAGGTGCCAGTTAAGCCCGCAATTATTCAACATCTACATTGCAAAACTGGAAGAAGTGGTGAGGAATGGCCAAGACGGGGGGTGAGGGTGGGAAATGACAGGCTGTGGACACTAGCATATGCAAACGATATCATACTGCTGGCAGAGATGGCGATAGGGCTGCGAGAAATGTTGCGTAGGCTAGAAGGATTCCTGGAAAAAAGAGAGTTAGAACAAACAAAAGACGAACATGATCGCATTCATGAAAGGACGAGGAAAAAGAAAAGTCAATGAGGATTTGGGATATTTGTGCAAAGAGCATAATGATGTATGGGGTAGAAGTTTGGGGGGTAAGAGAGCAAAAAATACTAGAGAGGGTTTATATGGGACAGATGAAGAGCGCGCTAAAATTAGAGAAGTCGACACCAGATTACATGTGAGACAGGAGACAGGCACGGAGAAATTGGAGGTAGAGGCAGCGAGGAGGGTGGCAAAGTACGAAGAACTGATTGGGAGAGAGAGGCAATAGTTTAGTGAAAAAAGTGATGGAAGAGATGGAGGGGCGCGGAAGACAGGGGAGGCATTTAGCAAACTGGGAAGAATGCAGTAGGAAAATGTATGAAAAATCAGGGTTGTCCATAGATGAGGTAGAAAGTAGGACGAGGGAGGGTAGAGCAGTTGAAAGGGAGGTAGTGGAGCGGCTGAAACAGGTGGAAGCATAGGAAAGGGACGGGAAGATAAGAAGTTCAAGATACAATGAAAAGTATAAAGATATAAGAGTACAAGGAAGAAGGCTAAAATATTTGGAAGGGGGGAAAGACGGAGGAAGAGAAAGGAAGTTTAGCGGAAATGAAGAAAAGAAGAACAAATACTGGATGAGAGAGGAGTACTAAAAGTGTGAGACGTGTAGTGACGGAAGGGATGAGTAGAAGCATTGATGGGAGGAATGTGTGGAGATCTAATGGAGCAAGGGGGAGAAGGAGATAGGAAGAGATTGGAGGAAAGTGCTGGGAGAGAAGAGCCGGGGGTGGAAATATTGAAAAAACTAATGGAGAAGAGGGGGAAAAAGGAGGGTGAATAACATAAATTTGGATGATGCAGGTAACAGGGAATAGGAGACAGATGTCCGGAGGGGTGGTAGCAGAGGAGTGAAGGAGAGGAGGGGGGACAAAGGACAGAAAGGAGTTGGAGGGAAATGGATGATACATAATGTAAAATTGGGTTTTTTAATATGTTATATTTATGATAATAAATGTTTATTTTATTTTATTTATATAATCCTCTCCATAACACTGTACGAATACTGTAACATAAATAGAAATCTTTTTATTTCTCATCAGGTATTTTTACTTATATAACTCACCTCATATATATATATATATATATATATATATATATATATATATATTATTTCTCATAAGGTAAAAAAGAAAAAAAAATCATATAACAACTCTGATACTGTGTGGGTGTATGTGATAACATGCACAGAAATATATAAACCACTCTGTAAAAGACTGGGCTGATCTTGAAAGACTTCTTCAACGGCCTCTGGTATTGACGATGACGACCACTTCTTCGGCGATGACTTTCGACAACATCACTTCTTCTACTTGTGGTACCGTCGACGGGTGCCCTTTGACCTTACAAGAATATCCCCCATCCGTGGTCTCTTCGGATGGACATAAGTAGTTTTCCAATGTATCACCCGAATCGCCAACACGTTAAGAAATTTTATTTTATTTTCTGAAACGAGATATTTCAGACTCGAACTGGTTGCTCAAACTGTTGCATAACTTGTCCTTTCTACACAATTGGCACTCACGATAATATTATTAAAGAATGTTTAGATAAATTTACAATTTATCTAAATAACTTGACTAGTTACATATGGCAAACTCTGTTCCTGGTATACAAATTGATAACTTACGTAAATTACTCAGGTAATTATTATTTTGTATCCACACATTTATAAATTCTGTTCTCTCCACGGATACTGATTTCCAAAATAGATTAAGGTATTATCCAGATGATCTTCTTAAGTTCCCTTTTGGTAGGCATCTCGGCGACTGTAATCGGCGTAGTTCGCTTTTAATGCTGTCTTATTTATACTATTTTCTTTTCCCATTTCAGTGCATTTTCAATAAATTTTATTAAATCAAGTTTTCTCATATTTACTGACACTCAAACAATATTTTTATATGTAAATTCGTCACTAGTTGAAATTGTTAAACCCGTCTCGCTTAATGAACCCATGTGCCCAGTGTACTCACAGTCTCCGTCATTTTTTCTTTCTTGATATTATTCCTACACTGTTTTGGAAATTTTTCCTTCCATTTTCTGCATTAATTTTTGACAATTTTTAGTGAAATCAGCAACGAATAACAAACATACATTATTTCGCGGTTTATTTTTGTTTCTGTTTCACATTATGCTATCGATTGTATCTTCAAAAACTTCTGTTAGCTTTTATTTTATTTTTAAATTAATGTTTAGATTGTGCGGTCTATATGCCCTAGTAACGGAAAGGTGATAGCTGAAGTCAAGCAAGGTTCCATACAAGACTACACCGACTGCGTCGAAGCGTCTCAGAAAGCATGGAGCGTATGGTGCGAAATGCCGGCACCCCAACGAGGAGAAATAGTTCGACAGATCGGGGACGCTCTTAGGAACAAACTCGTACCGCTCGGAAAATTGGTTTCCATCGAAATGGGTTGGTTGCATTTCGATTGTTTGTAAGTTCAATCCAGTAATATTACAATTGCAGGGAAAATTTTACCGGAAGGCATCGGGGAAGTCCAAGAATACGTTGACGTTTGTGACTACGCTGTCGGACTGTCACGATCCATGGCCGGCGCCATTTTTCCTTCCGAGCGCCTGGGTCACGTTCTGTTGGAAAATTGGAACCCTTTAGGGGTCGTCGGAGTGATATCCGCATTTAATTTTCCGATAGCGGTCTACGGATGGAATAGTGCCATCGCCATGGTGAGAATGTTGAGAGGCAGTCAACAAATAATACGTTAGTTTTCTGCAGGTGTGCGGAGATACGGTTTTGTGGAAGGGGGCAGAAACGACGCCTCTGGTTTCGATAGCCACCATCAAAATAGTTGCAGACGTCCTCGAAAAAAATAAACTTCCCGGAGCCATTGCGACTTTGTGTTGTGGGGGTGCTGATATTGGCAAGGCTATGGCGGCGGATACGCATATTAAACTTTTATCCTTCACGGGTAGCACTAAAATCGGGAATCAGGTATATTACTTGTTTTAATATATATTTTTTAATACGCATTCATTCATGATCTAATTATTTATTTATAATTTATATATTTTATACATTCATTTTAATTTTATCGAAAACGAGCAATGCTTTTCAACTCCCACTGTCCAAACCTTTAAGTTTAAAGAGTCAAATTTCGATTTTCTTGCAGGTTGGTGTGGAAGTTCAAAAACGTTTTGGCAAACACCTATTGGAACTTGGCGGCAACAACGCCCTGATAGTCGCCGAGGATGCTGACCTAAACATGGTGGTGCAAGCCACGCTTTTCGCTTGCGTCGGTACGGCCGGACAAAGATGCACCACCACCAGACGTCTCATCTTGCATAAATCGGTGAGTTTTCATGCCATCAAGCGGTGCAGCTTCAATTTCATTTTCCTAATGCAGATCTACAATGAAGTTCTTACGAGACTGATCAAGGGCTATCAACAAGTTTTGGGCCGCTTGGGCGACGCGTTGGATGAAGGAACTTTGGTCGGTCCACTGCACAGCGAGACGTCTCTGCAAAATTACAAGAGCACCATCGAAGAGATCAAGAAGCAAGGCGGAAAAATTGAATTTGGTGGCAAGGTAAGGTCTCCTAACTCACCTTGCTAATTTAAAATCCAATCAACTTTACGTGAGTGACATGATCTTCTGTCCATACTTGATTTAAAACTGTAAGATTTTAATTTAGGTTTTGAACCGAGCCGGGTATTTCGTGGAACCTACAATCGTTACAGGTCTGAAGCACGATAGTCCACTAGTGCATAACGAATGCTTTGCGCCGATTGTTTACGTTTTGGAAACTAATAGTGTAAAGGAGGCCATATCTTGGAACAACGAAGTTTCCCAAGGGTTATCTTCCAGCATCTTCACTCAAAGTATGGGTAATATTTTTGAGGTTAGTAATTTGGTAGAAATAACGCCGTATCTTTTCCCTTGGACATCAGATATCGGAATTGAAAAGTTCTAAAAATTCAAGTTTTGATGATATAAGTGGCCAACCCTTGGACATACGTATGTAGTAGAGATGATTTGAAACGTAAAGGACATAGGCGTGGCTATGCGCACAAACAGATTTTTGGTTTGGAACAGTCCATTAGCAGAAAACGGGGGTGATTGTCAAAGCAGTGTCGCGAGTTTTGTATAACACGTTTGCATTTGCTTCGCCTCCGTCTGGTTGTTTCAAATACCAGTGCAATCTGCCACTGATTTGTTCCCGCGGCGCAACTCGTTGATGACGTACATGTTCTTTACAGTCTGAAACTAATACATGTATATCTATAGAAACAGCTATAGATATACCCAAACACACTCCTCAAATGCTGGATCAACACCAAAATGCTGTTGTATAAGTGACACAGTTTTGATCTCAAGTTAACTTCAAAATATGTTTTACCACCATGTTGACACCACTATCCTCCTGGAGATTAAAGTCAAGTTGTTCACATCAGCATAGCAGGACATATCGGCGAAAAATGTAACAAACACGTGGCTTCTTTTATAAAATGTAATTCCTTGATGTAGCTTGGGTACATCTCAAGAAACCATAAATGCAATAGTAGTCGACCCAAATCGCAACATGAATATTTATGACAATCATCTGCGTCGCTAAAAATTCAGTACAAGTCGCTGGCTAATGCTGATCTGCGTTCCTAAATTCGCAAAGCTTCTAAAACATTCTTGTCCAGGGATGATCATCTAATGCAGATTATTGCTAAACAAAATTAAAAATTATTGCGCCGCTATTAAAAAGTTTAAAACCAAATAAATAAACCTTTATTAACTGATAAAAGTTATTTAAATTCCAGTGGATTGGTCCAAAAGGTTCCGACTGCGGTATAGTAAATGTCAACATTCCAACATCTGGGGCGGAGATCGGCGGCGCATTTGGCGGTGAAAAACATACCGGAGGGGGTCGCGAATCCGGGAGCGATTCCTGGAAACAGTACATGAGACGTTCCACCATCACCATCAACTATTCGAAAAATTTACCACTTGCGCAAGGAATCAAATTCGAGTGAAGGATCGGCGAAAATACGAATGGATTACAATTGTAAAACTGTTACTTTTTTAATAAATACTTTCGATATGTTTTTATTAAAGTCAAATCAACAAGTTGAATACAAGAAGAAAACAACGTAGCACCAGTAAATCAAACTTGAATAACTTTAGGTAATCGATGGTAGGTATAGATGAATAATTCTTATTTCAACATCACATCTGACGAACATTAATCTCACTTTTATCACATAGAAGATGTGTACAACAAATACAGAATGTTATTTATGTTCCCAACAAATCCCATAGGCCAATATGCAATGAAATATATATGTCAATTCAAAAGTATAATAATTTTTGTTTTCGGACATCAAAAAGGAAGAATCTTGTGCCTACATTAAAGATAAATGCGTCACTTACTTGATTAGTTGCTTCCAAATGTTAGTCATTTTTAGCTTAGACATAATAGTATATTATTCAATGAGCAGTAAAAATGACCATTACTCAAGAAGGTATACTTTGCTTCCCTAGTGAATGCATGTGTTGTAAATCACCCGAGTGTACCAGTTGGAAACGATACCTTTTTCTGTCTATTAAAATGAAAGGCGAAAATTCCATTACTGAAACTTTCATATTAATCACTTTATTTAATACAGAAAATGGCTTACTTATATGTTGACGAGTAAAAGTATTTAAAAATATTCATAATTAGTCATAGCAAATCTATGCGTCCTTCATGGATATTGAGAACTGAAATACACGTCTATTCTCGGTAATTGTAATTTTTGAAAAATATTTTTTATTTATTTTACTATAGTATAGTAATCATGAAAATTTTCGAACTCGAGATTTTAACGGATATATACGTTTTGAGGTTCCCTGAATCGATTCTGACTATTTCGGAATGACTTCTGTGTCTGTGTGTCTGTACATGCTCAACCGCCCAAAAGATTAATATTGGAGCTACGAAACTTTAAACGTAAGATTTGAATACAGCAAGGAGGAAAACGTCGCAGTTTAAAAGCAAGATCTCAACCGGGAGTGATGCTTTACTCTTAGAACATTTTTCCACATCTCGAAAACGGTACATATTATCCAAGAAAATATTTTATAAGATATTGAAATTTTAAACAACTTATTTGAGTTTGGAAAAATGGAGCATAAGTAAGCTAAGAAAGTTCAGTGACCACTGCAGATTTTATTGAGATAAAAACAGTTCATTCGAAACACATTTTCATTGAATTAAAATGAATTATATTATGATTATATTTAAGAAATAAATTATTCAAAATCAGTGTACGAACATCACTGTCTAAAGTTAACATCTCCTTCTCCAGTTCAGTGCTTCTAGACTTGTTAATTGTTATTCTTTCCCCTTCATTTCACATAGTCCGGTATATCTTTTTTATGTCCTCTCATATAATTCTTTTTCTTGACTCCTTGCAATGCTTATTTCAGTTCCCTCTTTGCCCGTATATATTATTCATCAATATACATGCGTTTTCACCACAAAACCAAATACGTTTTTATATAAATCTTTACAGTATGTGAGTAAAAACTTGAAGCGATGCCAGTTTTAAATTTCCTTTCTTTAACAACCTTACATTGATACAAGTCTGTAAAACATTGCACTAGAAGAAATTAAATTTGTTAATCATTATTGTTGCTAGTATCTATGCTAATATTGTGAACTACGGTCCGCGCGTCCGAAACGCTCGCGTAAACCGAACGTGATTCCGAAAGTCGGGAAAAAGTTCCGGGAACTCGGTCACCAAAAGGGCTTCCTTCGGAGCGTAGGAATCTTTTATCCACTGGGGTAACACGGCCGATTCTCAGATTTCTCTATTTTCCCGACTTTCCGTTCTCGCGGATAATCACTCAAAAAGCTCGTCGTCTACTTGTTTTTATAATGCTGCCACCAGTAAATAGATAAACGACTATCTTCGTCAAATTAAGGTTAGATCTTTTTTCATTAGTTAATTAATAAAAACAAAAATATGATTTAATTAATTTTAATATATACAAAAATGATTAAATTAAAATAAGATTTATGACTATTATAAAAGGAAAATGATTAAATTTAATTAAAATAAGCACATAATATACGCACAAAAATATAAAAAAGAAGCAACGAACGAACTTGTAATCGACACTTAACAAAAAAAAAACGATTCTCCATAAAATCTTTATACTTTGTAATTATTTTCTTTAGAGGAAGGAAAGAAAACTTGCCCTTTTAAAATTTAATTCATCAAACCAAAAAGAGAAATTAACAGAACCCACATAATTTCTTACTTGTTCTTACATTTCCTCTTGATTCTAATAAATCCCAATGATGGATCGGAAGAGGGACCATTCGTCTCTGTTTAATCTTCTTGCGCAAAATTTATTTATACCCGAAATTCGTAAACAAAATCAAATCTCTCTCTCGGAGGAGTTCAACCACGACAGGGTCCGTGAATGACTCCAGAGTTCGATAATTTAACTTAAAGCGCGCGACATCTTCATAGACTCACTCCTTTCCGAAGGAGCATGAGTTAGACTTCTTTTCCCGAAGAAGTCCCGTTACGACTTAACTCCTTGTCGGATGAGTCATGCGGATCTTATTCTACGCCCGCGCTATTTGCGCTATTGTTTATCCCCGAGACTGTAATTTTCGGTAACCTAATCCGATTTTTTAAACAAATACTCACGTCCGGTCGGACAATGGGCATGATTGAAAAGCAATTCCAAAAACAACTCAGCGTCCGTTTATTTCGTTTATATTTGGCTTATCGTGTTTTCTATCCAGACGCAATCGTTAGCTTATTTCAAAACGCGTCCGTATATTAAACCAATGTATGTAAGCAGGGCCGGAATTAATAACTAACTATATCTCCCTTTAGTTTTGTTTCTATGCCGTATTAAATTAGCTGCTGTCTACCATATTGCAAAGTGAAAAGTTTTGAGTACGTTACAAACAACTTCAATCAAATATGGTGCGAAATTTTAATTAATAAGTAAATCTGCCGTTTCTGCTTTAAGATTATCCATAGAGGCAAACGATTACTGTTACTCCATTATGTGGCATACCAAATAATTCCGCTACTATAATTCTGTTTTATGTACGTAATAGTTTTACATTTACTTGACGATGAGAAAGAAAAATCTGCAGTGGTCTGAACTGAACTTTCTTATACTTAGTTATACTCAATTTTTCGAAAAAAGTATTCAAATGAAAGTTGTTTAGAATTTCAATATCTACTTCCATAAGAATGATTTTTTCCATAACTCGTACCGTTTTCGAGATACGGAAAATGGTGATAAGAGTAAACCATCATTTCCGGTTGAGGTATTCCTTTCAAAATAGCTATATAAATACACTATATGAACACTATATGAAACAGCTGTATACAAATCTTAAGTTTAAAGTTTCATAGCTCTAGCTCTCATCGTTTGGGCGGTAGAGCGCGCGCACACACACACACACACAGACGTAAATCCGAAAATAATCAGAAACGATTCAGGGGACCTCAAAACGTGTATATCCGTTAAAATGTCGAGTTCGAAAATTGTCAAGATTCGTATACTTATACATAAAGTATATGAAAGTAAAAAGGTAATTAGCCAACGTAAATCATCGCCATTTGTAAAGATTTGGAATATTTCGCAGTAAATGTGTTCGTTTCTAAGAACATTTTAATTTGTGATATTTGTATAAGTTTTCACATATTTCATTCGCGCTTGCTAGCTACATTGTTTTCAGATTTTTTAAGTTTAAAGTTTCATATAACTTTAGCTTAAACATAAGAAACTAAAAAATCTGCAGTGGTCCAGGCTGATCTAAGGAAGTTCCGGGACATACTTAGTTATACTCTATTTTTCGAAAAAACTTTTCAAGTGAAAGTTGATATATCCGTTAAAATCGCGAGGACGAAAATTTTCATGATTACTACACTTCCATATACATAAAGTAAAGGAAGTAAAAAGTAAAATTAAAGAATATCTTCTAAAATTCTAGACGCAACACAACATTTACATAATCATGTAGTACTTGTAATATATTGTAATAGTTACATTTTACAGTAAAAATGGTGAGAAGTTGATTTAAAATTTAACCATAAAACCATAAAATTTAGAAAGTGAAAGTGGGAGTCCTAAAGTCGGTCCTGTTTTAAAGTGTACATATCGGAATGCAAAGATTTTAAATTATTTTGTTTCTAAAACGTTGAATATTAGATGTCTCGTCATGTAAATAATTAAGATAGAGTTAGTTTAAATATGTTTAAGATATTAGAATTAAGAGTAGAATATTAACCCGTAAATAAAGAATTTATAATATAAATCTAACGTGATAATTTGGATCTATCGGAGAACTCGACGTGGGTTTTTACGAGCGCGAAAAACTGACAGTCTAAATGTTTAAAGCGCTCGGTACCGACGAAATCACGTGCGAATACGTGATAGTCATGTGGTTTTGAAACGGAGTTGTGCTGCAGGTGTTAGAGATAATCTATGTGGGTGTAACTCGATTATACGTGTATATAAGCATAAATTCGGTAGCTCCGGACAGTCGAAAAGTTGACAGAGTCTTCACCAATCGCTCTATACGGGTCACTCGTGTACAAATAACGGCCAGTAAGTTTCTTTTATATTGTTAATATTATTTGCCTATGCAACGAATTGTCTATTTATAAGCTCTGCGTCTTTGTGCCTGAACTCACGATAAATATAATATGTTTATTCATTAAATTTATCCTGAGATAATTTGAGTCTATGTTCGTTGTTTGATTTTGAATTGTGTAAATTTGAGTTTTTATTTGCATATGTGTAATTTGTGTTTAATAAATAAGCCATTTTTGTATACCTGTGTATTTTTAATTGCCTTTTAAACTACTTTCACAATTCATTTGATTTTATTTTCATTTAAAATAAAATCCCTTTTATAAAATCAACGTAACAATATATTATTATCAGAGTTATAAAAGAAAATATTGTCATTAAAAAAATATATTTACAATAACATTGAAAACGATTTCCAATTTACCAAGTTTTAAAAGCAATAGCAAAAAATAAAATTTATTTATAGTAAAATCAAATACTCGCTGATTTTTTGAACAATAAATTGATGAAACAATGATGAAAGAATTACCATCAATGTAGCATCCGACAATAGTTCAAAGCAAACTTAACAACCATAAAAATATACACTTATAGAAATATCAAACATACGAAAAACTATTAACGTTTGGAAACAAAATGTGGCATTGATAAAAGGGAGTGGACATATAACATGGGAAAATTAAATAATGTGTAGGAACATGCTGACGGCTGCGAAGTAGTTACAAGTCTCAACGGTATCCACTTAGTCGGTCAAAGTAGATAGATATCTGTGATTACATAGCAGCTTGAGTGTGCAGGTGTTTTACACTCACACGTATTTCTCATGTTTGCAAGTATCGTGCGGGTCCTGAAGGGTGAAAAAGCTGGTACGTCCACAAAAAATTATTTTTTTTAAATAACGATGGCACGCGACATCGTGAACGTTTCGTGAATACGTCAATAGAGGTTACTTACATCTGACAGCTACTGCAACTTGGACTGCAGACGCCTCTGTGATCGCGTCCAGGAATATGGTACAACGTTGTTCCAGTAAATGGTAGATTTTTCCAACGAATTTTTCGAACATACGTTGTTTATGCCACTTGGTATCTAGTATGTATATGCCCATAATAGCCTCGGCGATTTTATATATCTAATATATATCCAATTACCTATTGTTTTTTTAACTGATGGAATATCAGAAAAAGTTAATAATTGAAAGAAAAAATGCAAAATGATCCTATGTCTGTTGTTTATTAGAAAACTCCGTCCAGTAGTTCTCTTATCTCATAATCCATTAATCTTCTGTGTCCTCCATTGATTTCCTCCATAGGGTTTCCCCTATTACTCCCAATTATTTGAAGGTATCTACTTGTTTGAATCCAGAGTCTCCTATCCAGATGTGTTTCTCTTCTGGAGTTTATCGCTACTCCTCTGGATTTTGCTTCTATTATCATTGTGAGCGCTTCTTCTGATTCTATTATTTTTCTTTAATACGATGTTCCCTGCGTATGCTATTGTATTGTGCTTCTAGATACAGCACTCCGCATTCCTGTTGCCTGTATCGCTCCATCCAATGTTCAAAAATGTTGAAGACAATACATCTCCTTGTTGCACTGCTAATTCTATGTTTGTTACAGCCTTTGCTCGTGTTTTATCCGTGGATATTTTTGTCAATCTAATTTACATTGCTGGCAGATCCATCTATATATAAAAATGGATCCCTATTTCACTTGGTCACGTTATAACTTGAGAACGACTTTACCGACTTCACTTATCTTTTTTTAAGTATTCTAATACTTTGTAGTAGGTTGTTACGGAATGAAAAATTAAGAATTTTTTTTAAATATTCAGAAAACTTAACGACTATTTAAACTTCACGCCTTTGACAGAAACAAATGTCATTTAAACACTGCATTGGTCGGCATCTATCGATTAAAATAGTATATTATAATACGAGTTTAGTAAGGGAACGTTGCCTTACTAAACGAGTGTAATATTTTATCTACTTTGCTTTACTAATTCTTGAAATTTCGCCTGTAGGTTTCGTATTAGACGAGGAACGTTGGCGTAGGTTGGGATCACTGATAATGACACTTTGTATTAAATTTCAAAATAATCTAATAGCCGTTATAATTTCTGCAATTTTATGTGCAAATTTACGTAAATTTACGAATTAACGTGTACATCGCCGCACACTTTTCTTTTTAGCGTACAGATACTCACACATTCAACACACCGTTTGAGTACTCGCTATCGATAACATATTACAGAGTTTTTCGAACTGAACCCTCGGCAACGCTTTTGTGAAAATATCTGCCCTTTGCAGTTCAGTCGGTACATATTTTATTTCGATCTCTTTACTCGCTACTTTCTCGCGAACAAAATGGTATTTTACATCGATATGTTTAGTACGCTTATGAAACTCGGGATTTTTCGCGAGTTTAATCGCACTCTGATTATCAACCCAGAGCACCGTCGCTCTCTCACTCACCGAACCGATTTCCTCGAGCAGTCTTCGTAGCCAGACAGCTTCGCGCGCTGCCGCTGTAGCCGCCACATACACCTCCCCTCCCTTCTCCTTTCTTCTGCCTCCCCCACCGTCATCGCCGCCTTCTCATATAGTCTTACTCTTGCTAACTCCCAATCAGATAGCTCTCTTCCCCTCCTCTCTCTCCTCTCCATTTCCTCCACTACCCTTTTCCCCAAGCTATTCTCCCTCCCTCCTTTCACTGACATCTCGTATCTCACTGCCCTCTTCCCCGCCCGATCGCCACCTTCTCTCTCCCAGTCTCCTGCCTCACCACATAGTCTGGTGTCGACCTTTCTAGCTGCAAAACTCTTTTTATCTGCCCTACTTGTACCCTCTCCACTCTTTTCTGTTCCCTAACACCCCATATCTCGACCTCATACATCATTATGCTCCTGGCACACACATCCCATATTCTCATCATTTCTTCGAATTTACCCTTTCTCTTTCCCCATACCATGCTTCGCAGTCCTTACTCCGCTTTCTTAGCTTTTTTGCAAACCTTCATTACATACCGCAAATATGCCCATTCCCTCACCTGCTCAAGTTCTTCCCCTTTCCATGTCATCTGTACTTCCTCCCGCCTCCCTCCCCCTTTCCTGAACACCACTAGCTTTGTTTTTCCTGTGTTCAAATCTAGCCCTCTTCTATCTAAGAACCCCTCCAATCTATTTTTCATCTCTTTCACCCCTTTCTCTGTCTCTGACAGGATGACCACATCATCCGCGAATGCCAGTGACCAGATCTTCTCATTTCCCAGTTTTACTCCCACACCCTGCCCTCTTTTTAGCGTCTCTGCTCAGCTGCGATATATAAATATTGAATTATTTCGGGCTCAATGGGCACCCCTGTCTCAAACCCCTTGACGTTCTGAATTCCTCCGACAGCTCATTCCCTACTCTCACCCTGCATCGCGTCTCTTCATATATCTGTTCCACCCTGTTCACTATTCCCTTCGATATCCCCACCTTTTCCAATGTCCTTATCACTATCCTTCTGTCCACTCGATCAAACGCCACCTTCAGACCTACGAACAGTGCGTACAACTTGCCCCCCTTCTTTGCCAATTCCCTCTCTATTATAAAATTCAACACATATAAGTTGTCCCTTGTGCCCCTCCCTACCCTAAATCCCGCTTGTCCCTCTGGTAGTACTCCTTTTTCTTCTACTTCCTCTTCCAATCTTGCTGCCAGTAGTCCTGTATATATATTGTATCCTACATTCAGTAATGATATCCCCTCCATTCTCTAACCTCAATACCATTCACACACCCTTTTCTTTCCTTCTCCTTCTAATGTACTCCCATATCTCCTTCTCCCCTTTCAACCCTTGATTTTCTTCCTCCTCTCTTAGCCTCTGATCCTTCTTTTTCCTCTCCCACATCTCTTTCTGCCTTGCCCTTTCTTCTATATACTTCCCCCATATTCCCTGCCCTGTCTCGCCTCCTTCAGCATCTCCCTCAGCTTCCGATTCCCTCTCCTGCATTCCTCGTCGAACCATGACCTTTCGCCTTCCCCTTTTCTAATGTTCTTCTTCTTTGTAGCCTTAATCATCTCCCTAACTATCTCCTGTATACTTTTTACACCTCTCCACTCTACTTCTCTCAATTTATTTTAGTAATCCCTTCTCGTTTCTTCGTTCCATACATTCACCTGTCTCAGCTCTTCTTCCTTTTCCTTCTTCCTTCCTTCCCCCCATAAGTTCACCTCAATTGGTAAGTGATCTGATTCCGCTCTATTTGCTACCCTAAATCTACACTTCCCTCTTCACCTCCTCGTTCGTTATTACCAGGTCTATCACTGATCTCCCATTGGGTCCTACGTAAGTAAATTCCCCTTCTTTATCTCCATTCTCGTGTCCATTGAGTATCTCCCAGTTCCCTTCATCTATCCATTTTAGCAGAATCTTCCCTTCCCCATTCACTACCTCATCCTTTGATCTCCTTCCCTCTATTCACTCTCGATCACAACCTATTATTATAAAACATAAATCGAGTGCGAGTGTGAATGGTGACGGTAGAAGTGGTGATATTAAAACAAAACCTGCAACCAAACATTTTAGTTCCGCGGTGCATAGGAAAGACTTAACATCTCAAAGTAGACAATTTTTATTATCATTGAGATTTAAGTTATTGTGGAAAAGTTTAAAAAGTTTTTTCGAAAAATGTAGTATAAGAAAGTTAAGTGCAGATTTTTACTTATATAACTCACCTCATATAGTATACGTATATTATTTCTCATAAGCTAAAAAATAAACAAATTTCCATATAACAACTCTGACACTGTGTGTGTGTGTATGTATGTGATAACGTGCAAAAAATATATATAAACTACTCTGTAAAAGACTGGGCTGAAGGGTGGATAAATGCACCAGAGAAGGTGTGGAGAGAAATGTCGAAGAGGTCAATGATATATGAATGGGAAGGGAGAAAATGCCAAAAAATTTGAGGACGGGGATAGTGGTCCCGATCTGAAAAAAGGAGACAAGGAGAGAGTGGAGAACTATATGGGGATTGCCTTGCTGATGAACGTAGCTAACAAAATATATGAAGGGTTGATAGGGTTAATACTCGAAAATGAAACCGGAGGTAAGGAGATATTGCCGGGGGGCAAGCAGGGTTCAGGCCAGGAAGAGGAACCAGAGATAACCTATATGTTTTAAACTACTTGATTGAGAGAGAGGTGCAAAGAAAGGGAGGTAAACTGTTCGCAATATTTGTTGACCTGAATGCGGCATTTGACAGGATTGATAGAGGAGAACTGATAAGGACAATGGAAAAAGGAGGAATATCGGAGACGGTGGTTACAAGGACAATAGAGATATACGAAGAGACGTGGTGCAGTGTGGGAGTGGGAAGCGAGAAGACGGAGAAGGCAGAGGTGCCAGTTAAGCCCGCAATTATTCAACATCTACATTGCAAAACTGGAAGAAGTGGTGAGGAATGGCCAAGACGGGGGGTGAGGGTGGGAAATGACAGGCTGTGGACACTAGCATATGCAAACGATATCATACTGCTGGCAGAGATGGCGATAGGGCTGCGAGAAATGTTGCGTAGGCTAGAAGGATTCCTGGAAAAAAGAGAGTTAGAACAAACAAAAGACGAACATGATCGCATTCATGAAAGGACGAGGAAAAAGAAAAGTCAATGAGGATTTGGGATATTTGTGCAAAGAGCATAATGATGTATGGGGTAGAAGTTTGGGGGGTAAGAGAGCAAAAAATACTAGAGAGGGTTTATATGGGACAGATGAAGAGCGCGCTAAAATTAGAGAAGTCGACACCAGATTACATGTGAGACAGGAGACAGGCACGGAGAAATTGGAGGTAGAGGCAGCGAGGAGGGTGGCAAAGTACGAAGAACTGATTGGGAGAGAGAGGCAATAGTTTAGTGAAAAAAGTGATGGAAGAGATGGAGGGGCGCGGAAGACAGGGGAGGCATTTAGCAAACTGGGAAGAATGCAGTAGGAAAATGTATGAAAAATCAGGGTTGTCCATAGATGAGGTAGAAAGTAGGACGAGGGAGGGTAGAGCAGTTGAAAGGGAGGTAGTGGAGCGGCTGAAACAGGTGGAAGCATAGGAAAGGGACGGGAAGATAAGAAGTTCAAGATACAATGAAAAGTATAAAGATATAAGAGTACAAGGAAGAAGGCTAAAATATTTGGAAGGGGGGAAAGACGGAGGAAGAGAAAGGAAGTTTAGCGGAAATGAAGAAAAGAAGAACAAATACTGGATGAGAGAGGAGTACTAAAAGTGTGAGACGTGTAGTGACGGAAGGGATGAGTAGAAGCATTGATGGGAGGAATGTGTGGAGATCTAATGGAGCAAGGGGGAGAAGGAGATAGGAAGAGATTGGAGGAAAGTGCTGGGAGAGAAGAGCCGGGGGTGGAAATATTGAAAAAACTAATGGAGAAGAGGGGGAAAAAGGAGGGTGAATAACATAAATTTGGATGATGCAGGTAACAGGGAATAGGAGACAGATGTCCGGAGGGGTGGTAGCAGAGGAGTGAAGGAGAGGAGGGGGGACAAAGGACAGAAAGGAGTTGGAGGGAAATGGATGATACATAATGTAAAATTGGGTTTTTTAATATGTTATATTTATGATAATAAATGTTTATTTTATTTTATTTATATAATCCTCTCCATAACACTGTACGAATACTGTAACATAAATAGAAATCTTTTTATTTCTCATCAGGTATTTTTACTTATATAACTCACCTCATATATATATATATATATATATATATATATATATATATATATATATATTATTTCTCATAAGGTAAAAAAGAAAAAAAAATCATATAACAACTCTGATACTGTGTGGGTGTATGTGATAACATGCACAGAAATATATAAACCACTCTGTAAAAGACTGGGCTGATCTTGAAAGACTTCTTCAACGGCCTCTGGTATTGACGATGACGACCACTTCTTCGGCGATGACTTTCGACAACATCACTTCTTCTACTTGTGGTACCGTCGACGGGTGCCCTTTGACCTTACAAGAATATCCCCCATCCGTGGTCTCTTCGGATGGACATAAGTAGTTTTCCAATGTATCACCCGAATCGCCAACACGTTAAGAAATTTTATTTTATTTTCTGAAACGAGATATTTCAGACTCGAACTGGTTGCTCAAACTGTTGCATAACTTGTCCTTTCTACACAATTGGCACTCACGATAATATTATTAAAGAATGTTTAGATAAATTTACAATTTATCTAAATAACTTGACTAGTTACATATGGCAAACTCTGTTCCTGGTATACAAATTGATAACTTACGTAAATTACTCAGGTAATTATTATTTTGTATCCACACATTTATAAATTCTGTTCTCTCCACGGATACTGATTTCCAAAATAGATTAAGGTATTATCCAGATGATCTTCTTAAGTTCCCTTTTGGTAGGCATCTCGGCGACTGTAATCGGCGTAGTTCGCTTTTAATGCTGTCTTATTTATACTATTTTCTTTTCCCATTTCAGTGCATTTTCAATAAATTTTATTAAATCAAGTTTTCTCATATTTACTGACACTCAAACAATATTTTTATATGTAAATTCGTCACTAGTTGAAATTGTTAAACCCGTCTCGCTTAATGAACCCATGTGCCCAGTGTACTCACAGTCTCCGTCATTTTTTCTTTCTTGGTATTATTCCTACACTGTTTTGGAAATTTTTCCTTCCATTTTCTGCATTAATTTTTGACAATTTTTAGTGAAATCAGCAACGAATAACAAACATACATTATTTCGCGGTTTATTTTTGTTTCTGCTCTTAGGAACAAACTCGTACCGCTCGGAAAATTGGTTTCCATCGAAATGGGTTGGTTGCATTTCGATTGTTTGTAAGTTCAATCCAGTAATATTACAATTGCAGGGAAAATTTTACCGGAAGGCATCGGGGAAGTCCAAGAATACGTTGACGTTTGTGACTACGCTGTCGGACTGTCACGATCCATGGCCGGCGCCATTTTTCCTTCCGAGCGCCTGGGTCACGTTCTGTTGGAAAATTGGAACCCTTTAGGGGTCGTCGGAGTGATATCCGCATTTAATTTTCCGATAGCGGTCTACGGATGGAATAGTGCCATCGCCATGGTGAGAATGTTGAGAGGCAGTCAACAAATAATACGTTAGTTTTCTGCAGGTGTGCGGAGATACGGTTTTGTGGAAGGGGGCAGAAACGACGCCTCTGGTTTCGATAGCCACCATCAAAATAGTTGCAGACGTCCTCGAAAAAAATAAACTTCCCGGAGCCATTGCGACTTTGTGTTGTGGGGGTGCTGATATTGGCAAGGCTATGGCGGCGGATACGCATATTAAACTTTTATCCTTCACGGGTAGCACTAAAATCGGGAATCAGGTATATTACTTGTTTTAATATATATTTTTTAATACGCATTCATTCATGATCTAATTATTTATTTATAATTTATATATTTTATACATTCATTTTAATTTTATCGAAAACGAGCAATGCTTTTCAACTCCCACTGTCCAAACCTTTAAGTTTAAAGAGTCAAATTTCGATTTTCTTGCAGGTTGGTGTGGAAGTTCAAAAACGTTTTGGCAAACACCTATTGGAACTTGGCGGCAACAACGCCCTGATAGTCGCCGAGGATGCTGACCTAAACATGGTGGTGCAAGCCACGCTTTTCGCTTGCGTCGGTACGGCCGGACAAAGATGCACCACCACCAGACGTCTCATCTTGCATAAATCGGTGAGTTTTCATGCCATCAAGCGGTGCAGCTTCAATTTCATTTTCCTAATGCAGATCTACAATGAAGTTCTTACGAGACTGATCAAGGGCTATCAACAAGTTTTGGGCCGCTTGGGCGACGCGTTGGATGAAGGAACTTTGGTCGGTCCACTGCACAGCGAGACGTCTCTGCAAAATTACAAGAGCACCATCGAAGAGATCAAGAAGCAAGGCGGAAAAATTGAATTTGGTGGCAAGGTAAGGTCTCCTAACTCACCTTGCTAATTTAAAATCCAATCAACTTTACGTGAGTGACATGATCTTCTGTCCATACTTGATTTAAAACTGTAAGATTTTAATTTAGGTTTTGAACCGAGCCGGGTATTTCGTGGAACCTACAATCGTTACAGGTCTGAAGCACGATAGTCCACTAGTGCATAACGAATGCTTTGCGCCGATTGTTTACGTTTTGGAAACTAATAGTGTAAAGGAGGCCATATCTTGGAACAACGAAGTTTCCCAAGGGTTATCTTCCAGCATCTTCACTCAAAGTATGGGTAATATTTTTGAGGTTAGTAATTTGGTAGAAATAACGCCGTATCTTTTCCCTTGGACATCAGATATCGGAATTGAAAAGTTCTAAAAATTCAAGTTTTGATGATATAAGTGGCCAACCCTTGGACATACGTATGTAGTAGAGATGATTTGAAACGTAAAGGACATAGGCGTGGCTATGCGCACAAACAGATTTTTGGTTTGGAACAGTCCATTAGCAGAAAACGGGGGTGATTGTCAAAGCAGTGTCGCGAGTTTTGTATAACACGTTTGCATTTGCTTCGCCTCCGTCTGGTTGTTTCAAATACCAGTGCAATCTGCCACTGATTTGTTCCCGCGGCGCAACTCGTTGATGACGTACATGTTCTTTACAGTCTGAAACTAATACATGTATATCTATAGAAACAGCTATAGATATACCCAAACACACTCCTCAAATGCTGGATCAACACCAAAATGCTGTTGTATAAGTGACACAGTTTTGATCTCAAGTTAACTTCAAAATATGTTTTACCACCATGTTGACACCACTATCCTCCTGGAGATTAAAGTCAAGTTGTTCACATCAGCATAGCAGGACATATCGGCGAAAAATGTAACAAACACGTGGCTTCTTTTATAAAATGTAATTCCTTGATGTAGCTTGGGTACATCTCAAGAAACCATAAATGCAATAGTAGTCGACCCAAATCGCAACATGAATATTTATGACAATCATCTGCGTCGCTAAAAATTCAGTACAAGTCGCTGGCTAATGCTGATCTGCGTTCCTAAATTCGCAAAGCTTCTAAAACATTCTTGTCCAGGGATGATCATCTAATGCAGATTATTGCTAAACAAAATTAAAAATTATTGCGCCGCTATTAAAAAGTTTAAAACCAAATAAATAAACCTTTATTAACTGATAAAAGTTATTTAAATTCCAGTGGATTGGTCCAAAAGGTTCCGACTGCGGTATAGTAAATGTCAACATTCCAACATCTGGGGCGGAGATCGGCGGCGCATTTGGCGGTGAAAAACATACCGGAGGGGGTCGCGAATCCGGGAGCGATTCCTGGAAACAGTACATGAGACGTTCCACCATCACCATCAACTATTCGAAAAATTTACCACTTGCGCAATGAATCAAATTCGAGTGAAGGATCGGCGAAAATACGAATGGATTACAATTGTAAAACTGTTACTTTTTTAATAAATACTTTCGATATGTTTTTATTAAAGTCAAATCAACAAGTTGAATACAAGAAGAAAACAACGTAGCACCAGTAAATCAAACTTGAATAACTTTAGGTAATCGATGGTAGGTATAGATGAATAATTCTTATTTCAACATCACATCTGACGAACATTAATCTCACTTTTATCACATAGAAGATGTGTACAACAAATACAGAATGTTATTTATGTTTCCAACAAATCCCATAGGCCAATATGCAATGAAATATATATGTCAATTCAAAAGTATAATAATTTTTGTTTTCGGACATCAAAAAGGAAGAATCTTGTGCCTACATTAAAGATAAATGCGTCACTTACTTGATTAGTTGCTTCCAAATGTTAGTCATTTTTAGCTTAGACATAATAGTATATTATTCAATGAGCAGTAAAAATGACCATTACTCAAGAAGGTATACTTTGCTTCCCTAGTGAATGCATGTGTTGTAAATCACCCGAGTGTACCAGTTGGAAACGATACCTTTTTCTGTCTATTAAAATGAAAGGCGAAAATTCCATTACTGGAACTTTCATATTAATCACTTTATTTAATACAGAAAATGGCTTACTTATATGTTGACGAGTAAAAGTATTTAAAAATATTCATAATTAGTCATAGCAAATCTATGCGTCCTTCATGGATATTGAGAACTGAAATACACGTCTATTCTCGGTAATTGTAATTTTTGAAAAATATTTTTTATTTATTTTACTATAGTATAGTAATCATGAAAATTTTCGAACTCGAGATTTTAACGGATATATACGTTTTGAGGTTCCCTGAATCGATTCTGACTATTTCGGAATGACTTCTGTGTCTGTGTGTCTGTACATGCTCAACCGCCCAAAAGATTAATATTGGAGCTACGAAACTTTAAACGTAAGATTTGAATACAGCAAGGAGGAAAACGTCGCAGTTTAAAAGCAAGATCTCAACCGGGAGTGATGCTTTACTCTTAGAACATTTTTCCACATCTCGAAAACGGTACATATTATCCAAGAAAATATTTTATAAGATATTGAAATTTTAAACAACTTATTTGAGTTTGGAAAAATGGAGCATAAGTAAGCTAAGAAAGTTCAGTGACCACTGCAGATTTTATTGAGATAAAAACAGTTCATTCGAAACACATTTTCATTGAATTAAAATGAATTATATTATGATTATATTTAAGAAATAAATTATTCAAAATCAGTGTACGAACATCACTGTCTAAAGTTAACATCTCCTTCTCCAGTTCAGTGCTTCTAGACTTGTTAATTGTTATTCTTTCCCCTTCATTTCACATAGTCCGGTATATCTTTTTTATGTCCTCTCATATAATTCTTTTTCTTGACTCCTTGCAATGCTTATTTCAGTTCCCTCTTTGCCCGTATATATTATTCATCAATATACATGCGTTTTCACCACAAAACCAAATACGTTTTTATATAAATCTTTACAGTATGTGAGTAAAAACTTGAAGCGATGCCAGTTTTAAATTTCCTTTCTTTAACAACCTTACATTGATACAAGTCTGTAAAACATTGCACTAGAAGAAATTAAATTTGTTAATCATTATTGTTGCTAGTATCTGTGCTAATATTGTGAACTACGGTCCGCGCGTCCGAAACGCTCGCGTAAACCGAACGTGATTCCGAAAGTCGGGAAAAAGTTCCGGGAACTCGGTCACCAAAAGGGCTTCCTTCGGAGCGTAGGAATCTTTTATCCACTGGGGTAACACGGCCGATTCTCAGATTTCTCTATTTTCCCAACTTTCCGTTCTCGCGGATAATCACTCAAAAAGCTCGTCGTCTACTTGTTTTTATAATGCTGCCACCAGTAAATAGATAAACGACTATCTTCGTCAAATTAAGGTTAGATCTTTTTTCATTAGTTAATTAATAAAAACAAAAATATGATTTAATTAATTTTAATATATACAAAAATGATTAAATTAAAATAAGATTTATGACTATTATAAAAGGAAAATGATTAAATTTAATTAAAATAAGCACATAATATACGCACAAAAATATAAAAAAGAAGCAACGAACGAACTTGTAATCGACACTTAACAAAAAAAAAACGATTCTCCATAAAATCTTTATACTTTGTAATTATTTTCTTTAGAGGAAGGAAAGAAAACTTGCCCTTTTAAAATTTAATTCATCAAACCAAAAAGAGAAATTAACAGAACCCACATAATTTCTTACTTGTTCTTACATTTCCTCTTGATTCTAATAAATCCCAATGATGGATCGGAAGAGGGACCATTCGTCTCTGTTTAATCTTCTTGCGCAAAATTTATTTATACCCGAAATTCGTAAACAAAATCAAATCTCTCTCTCGGAGGAGTTCAACCACGACAGGGTCCGTGAATGACTCCAGAGTTCGATAATTTAACTTAAAGCGCGCGACATCTTCATAGACTCACTCCTTTCCGAAGGAGCATGAGTTAGACTTCTTTTCCCGAAGAAGTCCCGTTACGACTTAACTCCTTGTCGGATGAGTCATGCGGATCTTATCGTACGCCCGCGCTATTTGCGCTATTGTTTATCCCCGAGACTGTAATTTTCGGTAACCTAATCCGATTTTTTAAACAAATACTCACGTCCGGTCGGACAATGGGCATGATTGAAAAGCAATTCCAAAAACAACTCAGCGTCCGTTTATTTCGTTTATATTTGGCTTATCGTGTTTTCTATCCAGACGCAATCGTTAGCTTATTTCAAAACGCGTCCGTATATTAAACCAATGTATGTAAGCAGGGCCGGAATTAATAACTAACTATATCTCCCTTTAGTTTTGTTTCTATGCCGTATTAAATTAGCTGCTGTCTACCATATTGCAAAGTGAAAAGTTTTGAGTACGTTACAAACAACTTCAATCAAATATGGTGCGAAATTTTAATTAATAAGTAAATCTGCCGTTTCTGCTTTAAGATTATCCATAGAGGCAAACGATTACTGTTACTCCATTATGTGGCATACCAAATAATTCCGCTACTATAATTCTGTTTTATGTACGTAATAGTTTTACATTTACTTGACGATGAGAAAGAAAAATCTGCAGTGGTCTGAACTGAACTTTCTTATACTTAGTTATACTCAATTTTTCGAAAAAAGTATTCAAATGAAAGTTGTTTAGAATTTCAATATCTACTTCCATAAGAATGATTTTTTCCATAACTCGTACCGTTTTCGAGATACGGAAAATGGTGATAAGAGTAAACCATCATTTCCGGTTGAGGTATTCCTTTCAAAATAGCTATATAAATACACTATATGAACACTATATGAAACAGCTGTATACAAATCTTAAGTTTAAAGTTTCATAGCTCTAGCTCTCATCGTTTGGGCGGTAGAGCGCGCGCACACACACACACACACAGACGTAAATCCGAAAATAATCAGAAACGATTCAGGGGACCTCAAAACGTGTATATCCGTTAAAATGTCGAGTTCGAAAATTGTCAAGATTCGTATACTTATACATAAAGTATATGAAAGTAAAAAGGTAATTAGCCAACGTAAATCATCGCCATTTGTAAAGATTTGGAATATTTCGCAGTAAATGTGTTCGTTTCTAAGAACATTTTAATTTGTGATATTTGTATAAGTTTTCACATATTTCATTCGCGCTTGCTAGCTACATTGTTTTCAGATTTTTTAAGTTTAAAGTTTCATATAACTTTAGCTTAAACATAAGAAACTAAAAAATCTGCAGTGGTCCAGGCTGATCTAAGGAAGTTCCGGGACATACTTAGTTATACTCTATTTTTCGAAAAAACTTTTCAAGTGAAAGTTGATATATCCGTTAAAATCGCGAGGACGAAAATTTTCATGATTACTACACTTCCATATACATAAAGTAAAGGAAGTAAAAAGTAAAATTAAAGAATATCTTCTAAAATTCTAGACGCAACACAACATTTACATAATCATGTAGTACTTGTAATATATTGTAATAGTTACATTTTACAGTAAAAATGGTGAGAAGTTGATTTAAAATTTAACCATAAAACCATAAAATTTAGAAAGTGAAAGTGGGAGTCCTAAAGTCGGTCCTGTTTTAAAGTGTACATATCGGAATGCAAAGATTTTAAATTATTTTGTTTCTAAAACGTTGAATATTAGATGTCTCGTCATGTAAATAATTAAGATAGAGTTAGTTTAAATATGTTTAAGATATTAGAATTAAGAGTAGAATATTAACCCGTAAATAAAGAATTTATAATATAAATCTAACGTGATAATTTGGATCTATCGGAGAACTCGACGTGGGTTTTTACGAGCGCGAAAAACTGACAGTCTAAATGTTTAAAGCGCTCGGTACCGACGAAATCACGTGCGAATACGTGATAGTCATGTGGTTTTGAAACGGAGTTGTGCTGCAGGTGTTAGAGATAATCTATGTGGGTGTAACTCGACTATACGTGTATATAAGCATAAATTCGGTAGCTCCGGACAGTCGAAAAGTTGACAGAGTCTTCACCAATCGCTCTATACGGGTCACTCGTGTACAAATAACGGCCAGTAAGTTTCTTTTATATTGTTAATATTATTTGCCTATGCAACGAATTGTCTATTTATAAGCTCTGCGTCTTTGTGCCTGAACTCACGATAAATATAATATGTTTATTCATTAAATTTATCCTGAGATAATTTGAGTCTATGTTCGTTGTTTGATTTTGAATTGTGTAAATTTGAGTTTTTATTTGCATATGTGTAATTTGTGTTTAATAAATAAGCCATTTTTGTATACCTGTGTATTTTTAATTGCCTTTTAAACTACTTTCACAATTCATTTGATTTTATTTTCATTTAAAATAAAATCCCTTTTATAAAATCAACGTAACAATATATTATTATCAGAGTTATAAAAGAAAATATTGTCATTAAAAAAATATATTTACAATAACATTGAAAACGATTTCCAATTTACCAAGTTTTAAAAGCAATAGCAAAAAATAAAATTTATTTATAGTAAAATCAAATGCTCGCTGATTTTTTGAACAATAAATTGATGAAACAATGATGAAAGAATTACCATCAATGTAGCATCCGACAATAGTTCAAAGCAAACTTAACAACCATAAAAATATACACTTATAGAAATATCAAACATACGAAAAACTATTAACGTTTGGAAACAAAATGTGGCATTGATAAAAGGGAGTGGACATATAACATGGGAAAATTAAATAATGTGTAGGAACATGCTGACGGCTGCGAAGTAGTTACAAGTCTCAACGGTATCCACTTAGTCGGTCAAAGTAGATAGATATCTGTGATTACATAGCAGCTTGAGTGTGCAGGTGTTTTACACTCACACGTATTTCTCATGTTTGCAAGTATCGTGCGGGTCCTGAAGGGTGAAAAAGCTGGTACGTCCACAAAAAATTATTTTTTTTAAATCACGATGGCACGCGACATCGTGAACGTTTCGTGAATACGTCAATAGAGGTTACTTACATCTGACAGCTACTGCAACTTGGACTGCAGACGCCTCTGTGATCGCGTCCAGGAATATGGTACAACGTTGTTCCAGTAAATGGTAGATTTTTCCAACGAATTTTTCGAACATACGTTGTTTATGCCACTTGGTATCTAGTATGTATATGCCCATAATAGCCTCGGCGATTTTATATATCTAATATATATCCAATTACCTATTGTTTTTTTAACTGATGGAATATCAGAAAAAGTTAATAATTGAAAGAAAAAATGCAAAATGATCCTATGTCTGTTGTTTATTAGAAAACTCCGTCCAGTAGTTCTCTTATCTCATAATCCATTAATCTTCTGTGTCCTCCATTGATTTCCTCCATAGGGTTTCCCCTATTACTCCCAATTATTTGAAGGTATCTACTTGTTTGAATCCAGAGTCTCCTATCCAGATGTGTTTCTCTTCTGGAGTTTATCGCTACTCCTCTGGATTTTGCTTCTATTATCATTGTGAGCGCTTCTTCTGATTCTATTATTTTTCTTTAATACGATGTTCCCTGCGTATGCTATTGTATTGTGCTTCTAGATACAGCACTCCGCATTCCTGTTGCCTGTATCGCTCCATCCAATGTTCAAAAATGTTGAAGACAATACATCTCCTTGTTGCACTGCTAATTCTATGTTTGTTACAGCCTTTGCTCGTGTTTTATCCGTGGATATTTTTGTCAATCTAATTTACATTGCTGGCAGATCCATCTATATATAAAAATGGATCCCTATTTCACTTGGTCACGTTATAACTTGAGAACGACTTTACCGACTTCACTTATCTTTTTTTAAGTATTCTAATACTTTGTAGTAGGTTGTTACGGAATGAAAAATTAAGAATTTTTTTTAAATATTCAGAAAACTTAACGACTATTTAAACTTCACGCCTTTGACAGAAACAAATGTCATTTAAACACTGCATTGGTCGGCATCTATCGATTAAAATAGTATATTATAATACGAGTTTAGTAAGGGAACGTTGCCTTACTAAACGAGTGTAATATTTTATCTACTTTGCTTTACTAATTCTTGAAATTTCGCCTGTAGGTTTCGTATTAGACGAGGAACGTTGGCGTAGGTTGGGATCACTGATAATGACACTTTGTATTAAATTTCAAAATAATCTAATAGCCGTTATAATTTCTGCAATTTTATGTGCAAATTTACGTAAATTTACGAATTAACGTGTACATCGCCGCACACTTTTCTTTTTAGCGTACAGATACTCACACATTCAACACACTCACCGTTTGAGTACTCGCTATCGATAACATATTACAGAGTTTTTCGAACTGAACCCTCGGCAACGCTTTTGTGAAAATATCTGCCCTTTGCAGTTCAGTCGGTACATATTTTATTTCGATCTCTTTACTCGCTACTTTCTCGCGAACAAAATGGTATTTTACATCGATATGTTTAGTAGGCTTATGAAACTCGGGATTTTTCGCGAGTTTAATCGCACTCTGATTATCAACCCAGAGCACCGTCGCTCTCTCACTCACCGAACCGATTTCCTCGAGCAGTCTTCGTAGCCAGACAGCTTCGCGCGCTGCCGCTGTAGCCGCCACATACTCCGACTTTGTGGTGCTCAACGTCACGATCTTTTGCCGCTGACTAGACCAGGAAACTAGACCGTTTGCGAAGCTAAACGCGTAACCCGTGGTCGACCGACGTGTCGACACATCTCCTGCGAAATCGGCATCGCAGTAACCGACAAGCTCTGGCTCGTTACCTCGACTCTTAAAAAAAATTCAGCGACTCTTAGTTCCGACTAAGTACGAAAAAATGCGTTTTACAGCCTTCCAATGCGATTGGTTATGTTTGTTTAGGAACTTTGATACAGAGTTTACCGCATACGCGATGTCTGGACGAGACACCACGGCCAGAAACATGAGGGAGCCTACGGCCTCCCGATACGGCACACTCACACACTCGTTCTCCTATTCCACCGAGCTCAACACGACATTCGGATCAGCCGGTACGCAGACCGGTTTTGCATCGAGCATGCCGAACTTCTCTAAGATTTTTACATACATACTCTGACTGATGAATGTACATAGTTTTCTCAGCGCGATCTCTCTCGATTTGCAACACTACGAACCTCGTCGCGTTTCCGAGCGTTATCTCAAATGCGTTTCTTAGATACGAAATTACGACATTCAACACTCTGCTCGATTTAGAGGCTACAAGCCCATCATCGACAAACAACGCCAGACTCACGCTCACACCTTCGACACTCTTAAAAATACACTGGTCCGCGTCACCTTATGTGAGATTGATTTTTTTAAGAAATTCGCTGAATTTTCGATTCCAGCACATGGGTGCTTGCCATACAATGACTTGTTCAGCTTACACACGAGATCATTTCGCGCACTCGAATTTTTCTCGACCACGAGACCGTCGGGAATTTTCATCAAGATCTCCCTCCGTATAAAAATGCCGTGCATACGTCGAACTGAACCATTTCAAGGTCTGCTTTAGTGGCCCTCGCAAGAAATGCCCTGAGCGAGTCATAGCGCACGACTGGTGCGAAGGTCTCGTTGTAGTCAACACCGTGTTGCTGCAAAAACCCTCTCGCACACAGACGTGCCTTGAAGCGGCACTCACCTTTTGAAGACCCCTGAAGCACCTTGAAAACCCACTTGGAATCGATGATTCTTCCGTCCGACTTTTTCTCGATCACAGTCCACGTTTCGTTCTTCTGGTGAGCTGCCAGTTCTTTTCCGATCGCTGCTGACCACTCAGGCCCGTCTGGTCCACTCACCGCTTCCTGAAACGTCTTCGGCGTCCTGTAATCGACGAAATCTGCCTCGACTACGTATCTCCTTGGTGCTTGAAGTTGGTTGCGATGTCTCAGCTGACGACCAGCTCCTGCTTCTCGTTGCTCGTTTACTGCCTCCTCGTCCTCGTCAAGATCATCGTCGATCTTGATAACCTCGTCTTCTCGTTGCTCGGGCGGTAGATACACGACCCCGTGTTTATAGTCCGACTCACTAGTACTCTCGTTCTCCAACTTCTCGTCGAAAACAACATCTCGAGACACGATAATTGATTTTTTCACTGAGTCATACAGTCGATAATTCGTCGACTCGTCCTGATAACCGACTAGAATTACCTTTCTCGATTTGTCGTCGAGTTTCTTCCGAAACTGCTTCGGAACGAGAGTGTACGCCGTTGAACCAAATACTCTCACGTGACAAAGATCCGGTTTTCTTCCCGTCCACTCCTCGTACGCCGTTTTGATTCCTTTCCTGCTCGAGTGCGTCGTCTTGTTGAGCACGTACACCGCTGTGTTCACCGCTTCCGCCCACAACGATTTCTGAAGTTGCTTGGCTCGGAGCATCGAGCGCTCTCGAAAATCGTCCGATTCGCCCTCTCTGCCTTACCATGTTGTTGTGGTGTGTGTGGCGCCGTGTTCTCCATGATGATTCCCCGAGCTTAGAGATACTCTGCCAATTTTTTATTTTTGTATTCACCACCATTGTCCGATCGAACCGTTTTCAGCTTTCGCCCGAATTTATTTTCGACCAATCGATTGTAGGCTTTAAACTTTTCAAACACTTCGTCCTTGTGCTTTAAAAAATAAACTTGACAGAATCCCGACGCGTCGTCTATAAAAGATACATAGTAGCTAGCACCACCTTGAGATTTGACCTCGATCGGCCCACACACGTCGGTGTGCACACACTCGCCCGGTATCGTTACTCGCGAACTCAAATTCTCGCGAAACGGCAGACGATGTGCTTTCCCGAGTTGACATGGCTCACAAAAAAATTTGTCCGTATTTTCAAGCTTCACACCACTGACGAGATCGTTTTTAATCATGTCCTCTAGTGCACGACTTCCGACGTGACCCAACCGCTCATGCCAGACTTTCAGATCGACCGATGACACGTTTCACCCTTGTACGACACTGTTAAAAGCGCGTTGTCGATTCCGACAAAACATCCTCTTCCGGTGCACGTTCCCATCGAGATCAAGTTTTTTTTCATTTCCGGCACGTGGAGAACATTTTCGAGACGAACTTCGTTCCACCGACCGTTGACACACGCCTCAAGATTCATCGTCCCCTCTCCCTCCACGTAGCACTCCTCGTCGTTCCCGAGCACAACAATGCCATCGACGCCCGTGCGGAGAGTCTCGAACCACTCGCGACGGTGAGAGATATGTCTGGATGCACCGCTGTCGGCCAGCCAGACATCTTTCTTATCGACCTCCAGTAGTCGCTTCGCTTGTTCTTCCGAGATACCGACGCACTTTTCCCGCGCTTTCGGTCCACTCTCGTTAACCGTAGCAACAAGCACGAATTTCCGCGAACTACTGCCAACTCCATCACCATTGTTGTCTTTTTTTCTAGGACAATCCCGCGCGTAATGTCCTTTTTCGTTGCACTTGAAACACTTTGAACACTTCATGCCTTTCATGTCCTTTTTTCATTTCAATTTCGAGCCCATTTCACGCGTCTTTTTGTTCGCGCCACTGTTCTTCACTGCAGCCAACACTTCCACCGAATCATCGTTCGATCCTCGTCTCGTCTCTTCTCGAACAAGCCGTTCCGTGAGATTTTGAATGGTCTGTCGCTGCTCGTCGACGTCTTCTGAAAATGATCATACCTAGGTGGCAGACTGGAGAGAATTTTCCCCATCACTGTGGCGTCGGTCATCGTTTCATCGATGTTTTTCAATTGCAACGCCATGTTTTTCACTTTTGACACGAGCTGTAGCACCGTGTCCCCCGGTTCCATCCGATATCCATGGAACTTGCTCAACAAGAACAGCTTGCTTGACGCTGAATTCTGCTCGTACTGGCTGCACAGGATGTCCCACATCTCCTTCGCAGTCTCGCTCGTTATCAACGATATTAACTGCGACCTCTTGAGAGTCGTTGAGATGATAACACGCGCCTTGGCATCCTTCTCTTCCCATGCTTCGATTTGCACCGTGGTGGCATCAGCCGCCAAGACCTCAGACCCGTTCACGATTTTGTGAACTCGCGGCGCTCGAAACACTGCTAAAGTGTATTCACGCTAGCAAGACGTGCACGTCATCAACGACTTTCAAACAATGTTGCCAAATCGACTTGTTTACATGCTCATGTCTAACGTACAATATGTAGGTTGTAGCGGTATGTGTCAACACTGTCTTTTCGCACCAACATAAAACTACATCCGAAGTGATGTTGATATTACACTTCCATAGGAATTTTATTTTGTTTATGTTGGTAAGTCCGATAATTCTATTAATGGCGTGCACGTCTTGCTAGCGTGAATACACTATAACATTTCGAATTTCCATATCAAGAAATTCGAACCGTTCAATTTCTCGACATGCCTCGGTACCATCTCGTCCGACATAATGCACTGTCTCGAACGCGTATACTATTTTTTCTTCGATACACCGGCTTCACACCGAACTTGCCCACGAGAGAAAAAATGGCTGCCGCGACCCGCGACTCGACCCACGTTTTTTTCACAGATTCGCACCTTCCTTTACCGAACGGCTGGGCTCAAAACCTGTAGAGTTATTCAGTTTATTGAGTTTACACCAAGGAAGGATCACTACGAGAAAAATACCACACGATGTCGAGAGATTAAACTAAAACGTATATTTTTCTTTTTAGCGTACAGATACTTCGCATGACATTGCTATAGCACTCTATCGTACCACATACAAACTATCAGTGCTGCGCACGCAGGCGCGGGAGATTCGAGTATGATAAACTCACACATTCAACAGATGAAATCACTCAATTTCAAATAGACCGCTATGTCAGCTGTAACGAAGGGATATGACGAATTTTTTCATTGGTTATACATAAAAGACACCCCATTGTTGTTCACTTGGCGGTACATTTGGAAAATGATCAAAGAGTGTATTTTACAGCGGAGATCGTATTACAACGAGACATGCCGCCCTCGACAACATTGACCAGCTTCTTTGAAATCTGCCAGAATGATGACTTTGCCCGAACGCTGCTTTATTCCGAAATGATAAGATATTATATAAATTAAATTATATATAAATCATTAAAATCATTGATTTTGGCAACGATTCGATCGCAAAAAGGAATTGCACTTGCACTTGCTTCATCAGGTATTGCAACTACGTTGTTGGAGGGCAGTCGAACAGCTCATTCACCACTCAATTTGCCCTTGAAGATGCAAACTAATGAAACTCCAACTTGCAACCTTTCGATGAATTCCGCGAAGGCAGCAAAGCAAATTAATTGTTTAGGATGAATGCACGATGTTACACAAAGGCATTAGACCGCACGATGCAAGATTTATGAAACAACGAAAACCAGTTTGGTGGTGCTATGATTCTATTGGCAGGTGATTTTCAACAAACATTGCCAGTGATTCCACGATCAACGCCAACCAACGACCTTAATGCATGTTTGAAGTTGTTATGGAAATACGTCAAAATACTCAAATTAAATATGAAAATGGGAGTCGACTTGCAGAACCACTGATCTGCAGAAATTTTTTACAAACAATTGCTCCACCTTGATTCCACCCTATGATTCAATCTTGAAAATCCATGTTTTTCACATGGCCAATTGTATGTCGCATTTTCCCATGCCGGAAAATTATCAACATTATTCATTTACACGGCAGAAAACAAAACTAACAATGTTGTGTATCAAAAAGCATTACAATAAACACTATGTTTTTGAAATATTTTTTTTATTATTATGTATTCCAGTTCGAATTGAATATTCATAGCTAAGACAGGACAACGTCTGTCGGGTCAGCTAGTCATGCTCATAGTTTCTCTCAATTATCTGGATAGTGACATACATGAATAGCGTCTATGGTTGATGTCCTTTCCTGAAACATTTCTAGTACTCCCCATTACAGCTTCTCCGTACTATGTCTGTCTATATATAATTGATATCAATATTTCATTTAACACGTATTTCAAAGCAAAATTTATCTGTAATTATTACATTGTGTTGGGTCTCCCATTTTAAATAATAGCGTTAGCAGATCTCCACTCTCTTGGCATGATGGTGGTACAAGGAGACAGCAGACACTTTATGGAAGCTTGAATATTTCGGCTGTGTACATTGAGTTGCGCCATTGTATCTAACCAATAGGAAACCATCTCACGAAAATCACGTGAATTCACGCCATTTTATTACTCTGTCTGGTAAATGCAAAGTACGATTTCGTTGCATTGAAACGGTTGGAATATAGGAAGGTGTCTTTAGCACATATCGACAGTGTGATAATTGGAGATCTGAGATGTCCAAATGGATCAATAATTCCCATATTTGTTAGGTTAGGTAAATCTAGTTAAACATTTCCGTTTTA
This sequence comes from Geotrupes spiniger, assembly GCA_959613385.1. Taxonomy (NCBI): domain Eukaryota; kingdom Metazoa; phylum Arthropoda; class Insecta; order Coleoptera; family Geotrupidae; genus Geotrupes; species Geotrupes spiniger. Next base: position 36,321,852 of record OY390737.1, read on the forward strand.
ATATTTCTCCCTCTACTTTAATTTCTTCATTATTCATTATCTTTGTTCTTCTCTATTTTTGTAGTCTTCCTCCGTTTCTCTTTTTTCTTTATAGAGTTCTCTATTTTTTGTTATTATTTGTATTTGTGGTTCTTGGATTTGGTTCTGACTTATTATCCTAAATAGCTTCCTGTTATCTATGCTATTTTGGTCTGCTAATTTGGCAATCCATAGTTTCTTCTTCTTTCTGTGGCACTTAATTCATTTTTCTGCACCCATCCGGTTTTTATTACGCACATTCTCACAATTATTTTATGATTGTAATATTACTCGCGGGCATTGGAAGACAATTTGTGTCGCTCGGTAAACATCATTCTACATAAAAAAATCTTAAATTGTTCAATAATTTATCTTACTTTTTGGCAAATGTTTACTTATTGTTACATATTTTTGTCGTATTTGCAACAGCATTAAATATGCTCCGTCTATAATTCTCAACAAACAAACAAAATAGCAATAAATATCAAAGTCAACTATATGAAGAAATATAACGGAGAAACAAAATATGGTATTGACAAAATGCAGAAGCCAAATAATATCAATAAATTTAATATTGTGTGGGGAGCATTCCGTGAATATTTCTAGCAAACGATTTTGCATCTATCGATCCAGTCCTTCACAATTTCGTGACGTCGCAATGTTTCTTACACGCAAGATGAAGAATTCAAAGTGATTTCGAAGTCCCAGAGAGTAAATAAATCCCTCGCGACAATTAAGCAATCATTGGTATCCCATATAAACTTCGCTAGATATAGTTAAGTTACTTACATTTATCTATTGTTAGCACAGTAATTAATTACTGTGCAACACCGACCTACGAATTCACCCAAAGCTTAAGCATTAACGCTAATTACACACCAGCAAACAAGTCATCAACATAAATTAACTCTATGGTTCTCCAATACTTTGTTAGATATATTACGTCAACCCCCATAGATGACTCCTACGTAAATGACATGTGCTTATTGAGCATTGTCTCGTTGGGTTGGGTTGGGTTTTGCAAAGAATGTATCCAAAGCCAATTTTCGACAAATCAAGAAATATATACATAAATGTATGATATTCATCTTTCACCATCTTCTGGCAAATTTGTTTCACTTTAGTCATTTTAAAAATTAGTTAGAACTACGTGGTCCAAACAAGAAGAGGTGTTGCTAATAACTTTATGAATTTTTGTTTTTCTTTCCTATCTCCGCAATCAGGAAGACACATTGAAATCAATTCATCTTATTGTTGAAAAATATACACTTATAACTTAGAAGAAAAAATAGAACAAAAATTTCAAATATTAAAGACAACAAAATGTGTTCTAAGTGCAGATTATAGGTATTGTAGACATTCGCTAATTGTAATACGGTATAAAAAACAAAACTAAAGGGAGAAATAAAAATATTATTAATTCCCGCTCTGTTTACATACATTGGTTTAATATATAATATAAACTGCTTTTAATCATGCCTATTGTTCTCAGAGTGTGAATATTTGTTTAAGTAAATTAATAAAATGACCACTTACCAGTTCGGGCGGGCGCTAATGCTAATGATTGCGTTTGAAAAATCGAACCCGATAAGCCGGAAATAAACGGATACATGTGTTTTGAAATTACTTCCTAATCAATGCTTTTTAACGCCCGTTGTTCGCCGGATGTGGATATTTGTTTAAGTAGATTAATTAAAATACCGAGCACTACGATTTCAGGATATAAACAAAGATTCGCGCAAATAGTGCGGGCGCGAAAGATCCGCACCTTGCCTGGTGTGCGTTCGCTTCGATTAAATGATTAAGAAGTTAAGAACGGAAAAACAGTCATCCGGTGCCCCTTGGGAAGGCACCATTGGGTGGACTCCTCCGAAAAGGAGTAAAGTTGTAACGGGACTTCTTCGGGAAAAGAAGTCGATATTCCTGCTTCTTCGGAAAGCAGTGTGTCGATGACGATGTCGCGCGCTTTAAGTTAAATTATCGTAGTCGGGAGTCATTCACAGGCCCTTCGGAAGCTTGTCGTGAATGAATTTCTCCGATAAGGAGTTAAGCGTACTCCGCCCCCTCGGGACGCCGTGAGTCGTTGAAGATGCCGCGCAGTGTCGAGTTAAACTATCGAAATCTAGCCTAACTTTTCGGAAAATACTTAAAATTAATCGGTGTCATTTACAGTTCATTTTTTTTTTATATTAAAACTATTTAAACCAATTTTTTGTTTTTATTAATTGATTAATGAAAAAAGATCTAACCGTAATTTGACGAAGATAGTCGTTTATCTGTTTACTGGTGGCAGCGATATCAAATCAATAAAAATTGTAAACAAATAGACGACAAGCTTTTAAGTGATTATCCGCGGGAACGGAAAATTGGGAAAGTAGAGGAATCTGGGAATTCCTGGAACTTTTCCCGATTTTCGGAAAACGTTCAGTTTACGCGGATAGCCCGCATTCCGATTCGGACGAGGGGGTCGGAGTTCACAGTATATTTGATCTAAACCGGTAAAAATATACCACTACATACATTAAAACCCTAGTAACCACAATTGTTCTAGACATATTCAGGTTTATTTCCACTAATTCCACTATTGCTTGGGTTATTCAACTAATTTAACGTAACAGTAATTCTTGTAAATATATTTAAAGTGAGTTAGTGTAAATATCTTATCGATTAGTCACTGCGTATTTTATTGTGTAGTGTTCACCCAGCCTACTTCGACAATGGAAATAGGAATAGGTCAGCATGAATCTACACTCAAACATTCGTGGATTGACGGCCACTGGTATGCCTTTTCAACAGATAGCTGAAGTAGTTGGTTTAAGTGTGAGTACTACTTTATGAAGCTGAAGTAGTTATGTCGTCAAATTATTCATATTAACTGAAAATCAAGTTTAGCTTATCTCTTCTACAAAGTATATGTTCTCTTTTAAATTCAACTTATTGCTATTGATATTGGCGCGTATATATACCTTGTTTTTTTGAACCAATAAAAGATGGCAAACAGAATTGATTGTTGAAATTAGATTTCATTCGTCTTCTTTTTAAAAAGGAAAATATTCCACATTATAAAAATCAACGTAAAATTGTGATTTAAAACATTTTGTAATTCTTTATTTGGTAAGTTCTAAATCAATTTGGAACCTAATGTTATACCCCAGTTGCTTAATATTGCATTAATTTCCTTTTTGTAAATGGTGTGCAAACACACAACAAGAGTAGCTTTTCTGCATTATTTTGAGATATATTTCACATTAATGATACAATTTTAGAAATCTAGTTAAACATTCCTGATTAAAAATACCTGTTGCTTAAAGTGTATCTACGCAATTATGCGCTTAATATGGGCTTTGATTTCATTATTTTGAATTAAAAATTTTAAGTATGTAGTTCCCTTGTGTATTCAGAAAATGCATTATTATTGCATAAGTTGCTATAATTTTATTATTCATAAATAATTAGCCGTGATGTGAACAATATCTGTAGATAACTGTATAAGATTTCTTACAATTTGTGTATTTCCTAAGGCTGGTTATAAATGTATATTGTATTACAATTAGGAATAAGTGAATAAAATAATTATACTTGTGATTTATGAAACTAGAATAAATAAACAATTCAAAGAAATATTTAAAATAGACAAAAAATGTATAAGATTTTTATATTTTGAATATCCAATTACCTATTGGTTTTTTTAACTGATGGAATATTAGAAAAAGCAAATAATTGAAAGAAAAAATGCAAAGTGATCCTATTTGGGTTTATTAGAAAACTTCATTAAAGGAATATCTACAATGCAGATATATGGTAAATGTACTTCTTAAAAATTAATAACAAAATATCAACCACATTAAGAAGAAAAACAATAGAATGCATATCAAAGTTGATAATTTAACAACAAAAAGTAATAACACAAATACTAATAAAAACATCAAACACATATTCTACAACAACATAGATAATCACACCACAATTGAATTTGACCAAAACGAAACATTACTATTAAATAGGGACTGAAACACAACATGCACAGCAACAATATCGAAAAGGACGTCGAAGAAACCATCGTAGATAGTGAACTAGCCATACAACAAAACAACGCTAGACATATAATATTTAACGAAATATCTAAGATGATGACCAACAAGCACACGACACCAAATACCAACAATAATGAAAAATATTAATAGAAAACTAAAAGAGAACAATGCAATAATTACGAAAGCTGACAAAGGCAATACAATAGTAATCCTAGACAGACAAACATATATAGACAAAACCGTTGAATTCCTAACAAATAATAAATGTGAAAAGTTGGTAAAAGACCCAAAAAACAAATACCAAACATCGATAAAACAACTTATAAAAAATTCAAATACAATTATAGTAAAAGAACATTTATACAAACAAATAAACATGAATCCTAAAGTTCCACATCTGCAAGCCCTACCCAAAATACATAAAGAGAACATGCCAATACGTCCACTCATAAATTTAAAAAAAGCACCGTCATATAATATAGCAAAAATGCTAGCACATATGTTAAAAGAAGATCTAAAATCAGAAAACAAATATACAATAAAAAATAACATTCAGTTGATAGAAAAATTCACAAACACTTCAAAAATAATACAAATAAATTAAATTCACTTGATATTAAAAAATTATATACAATTATGCCAGTAGAAGAAACAATAGCTATCATTAAAAACAAATTTTGTAAGAACAGCAAAGAAGACAAATACATACACCAAATAACAAGATTACTGAAAGAAATAATACAGCAAAATTACTTTAAATTTAACAACCAAATTTACAACCAAAAAGACGGACTAACAATGGACCCATATCAGCAATCATGACCGAAGCATTCTTGCAACACAAAAGAGTCGAAAAACTGAAGAAAAAACACATTGGATCAGATACGTAGATGATATATTACTAATAATAGACAAAGACAATGAAAATAACATCTTACATGACATTAACAATTAGAATTTACAATGGAGAAAGAAGAAAAAACCGGAACTTTAAATTATTTGGATGTCACAATAACTAGAAACATAATAAAAAACAAATTAAAATTCGGCATACATAGAAGAAAAAACCACAACTAACCAAGTAGTACATGCTACATCTAACCACCCAAAAGAACACAAAATGGCAGCATTTAAAAGCTTTATAAATTGACTAAGCATACTTCCAGACTCTCACTCACACACGTATACAGAAAGCAGGAAGTAGAACTCATAAAACAAACTGATAGAAAGATGAAGGAAAAACGAGAAAGAAACGAAAACAAACAATTCTTAATATTCACACACCATGGCAGAAACATGAACAACATAAAATATTTTAAAAAGCGGGGCTTCAGAATTGCATACCGAACAAACCACACAATACACAAAAACATTACACAGAAAAACATCGAAAAAATGGATAAATATATAGTCAAAGTGTCAAAAGAACACATGAGATCATTTAAACAAATGAAACAGGATTCAAACTTCGCAAGTCATGTCATCAACAATGCACATTCAATAGGCAAGATAGAAGACATACTGAAAGTTGTAAAAATGCAAAACAAGGGAAAAAAACTCTACATCATGGAAAATATGGAAATTTACAAAGCGAAACAAAACAATTATCAACGAAATACTAACAACGCAAATGGAACCCATATTTTTACCAGCAAAAATTGAAGTATGATTCAGTCAGCCCGTGAACATGAACCGAAACTTAATGCATCGGGCGGTGAATTTTAATATACATATTAAAATATTTTTAAATTAAGTGACAAAGCTAAAATAAGTTGTGAAAATTAACGTGTAAGTGTATATAACATTTAGACAAATGACCGAAAATCTCGCATAAAAACAATACGAGAAACAGCATCCATAAGGTAAAACACAAAATGTTTATAATAAACAATGGAAGCCAGAAACCAAAATAAAATGTTTTTGGTTTAGGAATGTCTAATTTGTATTTATTAATATTGTATTTTACTCTCAACACAATGTTTATAGTTCTTTCAATCTCATCAATTCTTATTTCATAACAACTCACTGGCTATTATATTTTGAACTAGGAAACATATACTGAACAAGTTTATATACTGAACATCCCGCATTTCCTACTGCCATTAATTATAAAGAATACACTGTAGTGTAAGAAACATCATCATTTTATGGCAAGGAAAAACTATATATACTGTCTATGATGTATAGCAATGAAAAATATATGTAACAATTGAAGCAAGTATATTTGCATTTGCGTAATTGATGAAATGATTTCAAAAATAATAAATAAATAAAAGATATATTATTAAATACAAATTAATACATATTTACATTTATTCATTATTATATATTATAATAATACTTAGTTTTTAAAGCGGATATCAAAATGCTCATTTCTTTAATTATCGGAAAATTATTTATTTCCTTATAGAATTTTATTCTATATTCTATTTGCGATTTAAATTTCATGTTTTACTATCAATTATCTTCTTCCTTGATTATAATCTCACTGTTGAAAATTTGGTGTAAATCAAATAATTCCGTTAATTTTGGTTTCTCTTCTATCGCCGATTCTTCTTCTACTGTGTCTGTAAACAAACAAAAATTATTTCTTTTGATAGTTCACTCTAATTTACAAACTTTCTATAATTTCATTTCGTATGTACAGAAATAAAACAAAGTGCAATTGTCGCAATTTCAAGATTTACCCCTTGTAAATTATGGACTAATCTGCATATGCAAATGGTTCATATCAGCAGATAATCAGTGCCTAAATTAAAGAAATGGGATGTTCGTCAATGAATATACTTCTTTTATGAAAGTGTTAATATAGGACTTGTACCTTGTTTCCTTTATAGTATTTAAATAATTTAATTGAACATTAATGAAGGAAATTGAAGGATAAATTCGAGAGCAGAGCTGGTAAATTAAATTACTCCCTCATATTTATTTGTTTAATATCTGCTTTCTACGTAAATAAAGAAAATGTGCGTTCTTCATTTGTGTATAACTGCATTATATTGCTTAGTATGGTTTCCCACATTCATTTTCCTAACTTTGCACTGCTCTATGTTTTAGGAGGTGGATATTACACAGTTTCAGTTGTATGTGGCGTCGCTTGGATTGAACACTTAACATTTAAAAAATAGCAAATACATAAAATAAAATACACCTATCCCCCGATTTACACGGTAGATACGTTCCTGAGAAAAACGTGTAAATCGAAAATTAAAAATTTTCAAGTCAAAACCGTGTAAATCGAAAAGCTTGCAGAAAATGCATAATTTTGCTATTTAACAGTTGTTCTACCTAATGTTTATTGGTTAACTAAAGAAAATCAACAAATTATATATTATAATAATTTTTTTTCATTAATTTACAAGTATGTACATACTAAGCGCCAAATAAGAACAAAATTATACCTTTAATAAAAGAACCAGTTGTTTTAATTCACCATAACTAGACTGTTTAACAAAAGTTTAATAATTAATTTTTATTCAAATTAAAATGTTTTAATTTTTTTATTTTAATTAAACCTATTTGGTAAATTGCCATCATTTTCCTCCAAAATTTCCCGCATTTTTTCCCTCTGAATTTTACTTTAATCACAGGCGTTAATTTATAATAATCTAAATTATGCACTCACTTGTAATTTACGAATATGGAAAATTAAATCTTTCTGAAACTGTGAAACTTTCACTCAAATACAATTTTCCGTAGATAAAACTTTAATTTTATGCGAAGAAATACAGACACAACAGTGTGCGTGTGCAGCAAGTCAGCAAATAAGCTCGGGATTCCCCGTGAGATGTGTACACAGCGCACGTGTTCAATCACAGTAGCATTTAGTAGAGTGCGATAAAAACAGAAAAGAACTTATTTGGAAAACCGTGTAAAAGCGAAAACGTGTAAAACAAGTACCGTGTAAATCGGGGGATAGGTGTAATATAATAATAATATAGTAAAAATAATAATATAGTATAGAGGCAGAAGTAACAATAAAATAACAAGTAAGGAGTAAGATAGGATATATATGTTTGGATACACCAGAAGATGGAAAATGAAAAAGAAGAAACACGATGACAGAACTTATGAAACTAATGAAAGACATAAAGGATATTAAGACAAAACAACAAGTACAAAGGGAAGATACCAAAGCTCTAAGGGAAGAAATACAGAACTTAAGGAAAGAACAGATAGATTACAAAGAAGAAGTAAGAACATTAAAAGAAAAAAATGGAAAAGTGATGGCAGAAATAAATGAATTAAGAAGTGAATTACAGCTAAATAACAAAAAAAAATTGAGAAATAAAAGAAGAAATGGGTCAATTTATAGAGAAAGAGTTGGGAGTAAAAGTAATAATTATAACTGCTCGTAAGCTGGGTACAAAAACATGCACAATAGAACTAGGCAGCGAAAAAAATAACATAGAGGTGATGCAAAATAAAAGTAAACTGGGGATAGACTAGGTGATTTATATCAACGACGACTTAACGAAGGAAGAAGGAGATACCCAAAAGAAAATTAGACAGAAAGCAATAGAAGAAAGGATAAATGGAAAACAAGTGAAGATAAGATACTCGAAGTTAATAATAGATGGACAAACTTGGAAATGGAACAGACGAGATAATATTCTGGAAAAAATCGATAGAGTGGTGATAAGCCCAAAAAACTAAATAACGGAACAACGGATGGCAATTTCGAACTGAACAGGCATCGAAATGGACATAAATCGAAAGACAATAAACCAAAAAAGAACATAAGAAGGAAATACATTAAATAAAAAAATTAATGGTAATGTACAAGGACAAGAAAATGAACAAAAACAGAAAGGAAAACTGTGTAGAGTAGCAACTTGGAACGTCAGAAGCATTATGGGAAAAGAAGATGAATTAATAGAAGAGTTTGATAAAACAGATATAGATATCCTGGGGATAACTGAAACAAAAATGAAGGATAGAGGAGAAGAGATAATAAAAAATGACCACCAAAGAGCGAAAGCAGGAGTGGGGTGTATAGTAAAAGAAAATATACCAAATGTATGTAACGAAATGGGAGGCTATATCACCAACAATATTAAAGATTGAAATGGAAATTAAATACCAAGTAAGTACAGCCTTAATAATAGTCTATGGACCTAACGAAGATGACGAAGTAAAACAGAAAGAAGAATGGAAGATGGAAGAAAAATAGGGCAAGTAAATACAATTAAATACTTCTGGGTAAACTTAAACAAAGATGGTAAGAAAGAGGCAGAAATAAATGAAAGTGGAATGATGTAGTGGCGGAGTGCCTGGAAGGAAGAAAAATTGACTGGTATCGGGTTCATGATATATAAATCAAAATTAAATGAGTAATTCTTACCATAGTTTATCTCCAATGTTTCCTTTTTTATGATCGCACCAATCTCTTCCTTAACTACTCCTTTTTCAAGTTTGCCAATCAGTTGTTCGTTAACTGGAATTGTCTGTAGAGGATCTTCCACGGCACTTTTTTCAGTTGGCCGGCGCTTATATTCCAATAATACGTTTCTTATTTCAGTGTGAATTTTCATGTGTTTTGAGAGACTTTGTTTCGTCAGGTAGCATTTCGTGCAAATGTCACACTTGTGATTTCGTTCACCGATGTGTATTTTCATGTGTTTCACTAGATCACCTTTCGTTATGGAGCATTTACTACAAATTTCACACTTGTAATTCCTTTCACCAGTGTGTATTTTCATATGATTTACCAGAGTATCTTTACTTTTTAAGCACTTGCTGCAAATTTCACACTTGAAATTTCTTTTACTGGTGTGCATTTTCATGTGTTTCGTTAAATTACCTTTCGTTATGAAGCATTTGGTGCAACTTTCACACTTGTAGTTTCTTTCACCGGTGTGCATTTTTATATGTTTCATTAATGTGTCTTCACTTGTCAAGTATTTGGAACAAATTTCGCACCTGTAATTTCGTTCACCATCGTGTATTGTCATATGTTTCAGTAGATCGTCTTTTGTTATGGAGTATTTATTACATATTTCGCACTTGTAATTTCTGTCACCGATGTGCGTTTTCATGTGATGCAATAGAGAATCTTTACTTCTCGAGCTTCTTCTGCAAATTTCACATCGGTAATTTCTTTTACTGTGCATTTTCATATGACTTGATAGATTGCTTTGTGTTCTGTAACATTTCATACAAATTTCACATATGAAATTTTTTTCACCAATGTGTGTTTGCATATGGCTCACCAAACTGCTTTTGCTTGTGCAGCATTTGTTGCAGATTGCACACAGATAGTTTTTTCCACCAAAATGAACCGTCATGTGACTCGATAGACTGCTTTTTGTTGTGTAGCACTTGGTGCAAATTACGCATTTGTAATTTCTTTCATCGGTGTGAGATTTTATGTGATTTATTAGATGTGCTTTTGCTGTGTAACATTTGGAACAAATTTCACACTTGTAGTTCCTCTCACCACTGTGCATTTTCAAGTGTGTTAATAAAGTGCCCTTTCTTAGGAAGCATTTAGTACAAATTTCACACACGTAATTTTTTTCGCCAGTGTGTATTTTCATGTGACTTGTTAGATTTTGTCTTGTTGTGAAGCATTTCGCACAAACTGCACACTCGTTATTTGTATCACGAGCATGTGTTTTCACATGATTCGCTATACTTTGTTTTGTCTTGAAGCATCTCTTGCAAATTTCGCACTTGTAATTTCCTTCGCAGGTGTGTATTTTCATATGAGTCGAGAGAAAACTTTTTGCTGTGAAGCTTTTGCTGCAAATTTCACACGCATAATTTCCTTCACCTGCATGTATTTTGATGTGATTCAAAAGATCTTCTTTCGTTGCGAAGCATTTCAGGCAAATTCCACATTTATAGGTTCTTTCACCTGTGTGAATTTTCATGTGAGTCAACAGAGCACTTTTTACTGAGAAGCACTTTGTGCAAATTTCGCACTTGTAATTTCTTTCACCGGTGTGCAGTTTCTTGTGTTTCAATAAACTAAGTTTCATTGAGAAACATTTATTGCAAACGTCACATTTGTAATTTCTGCCACCAGAGTGTGTTTTCATGTGATTCAGTAGGTGCGATTTTGCCACGAAGCTTCTCGTGCAAATCTCACACTTGTAATTTCTTTCACCGGCGTGTATTTTCATATGATTTGATATATATTCTTTTGTTTTGAAGTATTTTGTGCAAATTTGACACTTGTAATGTCGTTCCGTGATGTGTATGTATCGTTTTCTTGTTAAACTTGTTGTGGAAATTTCTGGTTCATGACTTTCTTCTGTATGTAATTGCATATGCTTCAAAATAATTTTTCTCGTTTTAAAATGCCTGGAACAAATTGTGCACTTGTATCTCTCATTATCGTGTACTGTAACGTATTGAAAAATACTGTTGCTCATACAATTCTTGGTGTAACTATCACGTTTTAGTTCACTGCACATTTTGATATGTTTCTTTAAGTCAATTCGTCTTGCAAATGTTTTTTTGCAAAGTTTATGAATGTGTAACATCTTTGATGGCTTCAAACCGCTTTCATTCGCACCTCTTTCATCAACGGGTTCCTTATTACTATACGAAGGTAGTACATGATCGTCATCATCAACATCCAATTTTGGTGTCAAACTAATGGTTTCGAATTTTGTTTCTACCGTTGATGCAAAACCATATTCCTCTTTCTTTATCATTTGTTCAGCATTTTGCTCAACTTCGACATGTGAAGTAGGGATTAAGATTGCAAATTCTGTCGGCTCAGATTTTACGTCACTGATTATGGAGTTGGAATCCTCTATGTGAGTCTCCATTTTTCTGCGAAATTAATTAAACACAATATTGATAATGTAAAAGTTTCAGGCGACTGTGAAAATACATAACCTTTAGAAATTTTAAACGCTAGCAGAAGCAAAACAGATTAAAAAATCTTGATATACTTAACGCATATTTTATTTTAATAATAAAATTATAAAGACTTACTGTAAATGGATAAATTATAACAAAAGAAGCTTAATCGAAAATAGAAAAAACACGCAGTGTTGCTAATTCCTTACAACTAAAATCCCCTATTATGTTAGATCAAATTGTCGAAACATACCCTGAGGCCAAGGCTATACAGTAGTATCACTTATCGATAGTCTAGCACACGTTTCGGGTAGTACATTTAAGGAAGGTATTGCTAAAATAAAAAAAATATATAACAATAACGCACGAAACATTGATCTCAGATCTCTTGTTTTTACCGATATCTTTCAGTTTTCGGGGAGATGTATGCATCAACTTTGCTTGCACACAATCCTCAAAATCTTCTAACGAAAAGTGTTCGCTACAAATTCGTTTATTTGCAGGATCAAATTTGCCTTTTCTATGACATCTTCTAATCCACTGGTTTCTTATTTCCTTATTTTTAGGGAATCTCAGAAACATGATTTTCTTCCCCGCTCTTTTTGCTTGTACCGAATTACTCTTGCAAATTGCAATACTGCAAATAGTGCCCGTCATCTGACAATTAAAAGAGATGTTTAATGCTATTACAGGTACCTATTAAATTCTTATATTACCTTTCCAGGTACTAATAGCTGTAATGTAGCGTCTTGAAGATGTAATTCGAGTAAATAACGATTAAGAAGGGAATTACCGCGACAAGCAAGCAAGCAAAGAGGTTACCAGAATAATGCACTACTGCGGCTTGATGGCAGTGATCCCATACAGTGATCCCATATTCGAACCGCCGCTGGCGCTTCCCCTCAAGCCGCTGGCTAAAAGTGGTAAAAGTGGGACGGCAGTCGAGCTGAGCCGAAACCGAGTTCGGCGGAGTTCGCCTCACGATATAAAAATAGACTCGATAACGTCGACTATGCGACATCAATCAGGTTTCGCTTTCGCGGTAATTTTCCCGTCAAATTAAAATCGCGTACCCCGCTTCTACAAACGCAATGAAAATGAGAAAAAATACTACCAAAATTAAAATGAATCATGAATGCAACGGAGAATGATTGCAAGCAATATTTGTTAACAATTTGATAGAAAATTTCTTAATACTCGAAAAAAAAACGATAAAAGACTCTTTTTGCGTGATGTTCATATTGAAATGCATAATATGATGTGAGATTAACAATAGGGCGTTGGGAATTCCGAATATTTCACTGAATTTCAACAATTATCAAATTTCATGTGTCAGCTCTATTAGCACCATTATAGATTTCAATCTACATTCTAGTGCGGAAATTGATGATATATGTTCCCGATTAAATCGTACATTCTTTGCCATTTCCAATTAAAAAAAAAACTATTTACTTACTCATTTACTAAATGCCTATTATGCGCTGGCATATTCTGTCATGTCATATAACATATTATTATGGGCACATGCCAGTGAATGTGAGCGTGGTTTTCCAATCCAAAAGAGGATAATTACAGTGACATTTTTAAATAAACATTCCATACTTACATTCATTAGTATTTATATATTTAAGCTTCTTTTACATGTTTTTTCAAATAAAAACCGCTATAATACAGTAATACATAACAATCGCAATTGTGATAACCTTATTTGGATGGGTTTTCACATATCCTAAATATATTATATACAAGGATATTTTCCGGAGAAAACTTAAGTGTTATTTCATATCAAATACATTTTATAACTCAGCGAATTTTGTGCTAGTAATTAGTCATTTATTTTTATTTTGTGACGTCTCCTGTATTACTTTCTTCCTAATGACTGTGGTAATCTTATTACTGTATAAATTGTATTTTAAATTTTATTTTAATTGTATACCTTGAATGTTCACATCTATGTAATGTTGACTTACGTGAATAAATGATAATCTAATCTAATCTAATCTATTCTTGACCTACGATGGTCATGCATTCCATATCCGTACCATAAGGAGAGGGAAGGGTTTGGAATAATTAAACACTGGTTTTGCGCCAAGTAAAATCGAACGTTTAGTTGGCTCTTACATTTGCTGGAAAGCGCTGAGGCATAAAACCACCATCTTAATTAATATACAGTAAAATGTTCAAACTATGGCCGAGTGAAAAAAAAAATAAATATATATATATACACGAAAGATGGTCTAATCTTACACCTCAATGGTGTAGTGAACATTAATTAAAACAGGTCCATGAAGACTAACTGGTGGATCGCTAGACAATATTGTTTCTGGGTTATTACCCTTCTTCAGTAGCGATTACCAAGAACCTTAGTTGTTGAAATACCTTTACATGTAGTGGCCATCAAAACTTCTTGGCGCGAGCCAATCACTCCTAATGAACCACTGACAACAGAACACTGACAAGACGATACCTTGTCTAACACCTCGCGGCGAGTAAACAAGACGACTGTCAAATGTCCAGTGTCAACATATAAAAGGATTGCTGCATTGATTGATGTAAAGGTATTTCAACAACTAAGGTTCTTGGTAATCGCTACTGACGAAGGGTAATAACCCAGAAACAATATTGTCTAGCGATCCACCAGTTAGTCTTCATGGACCTGTTTTAATTAATGTTCACTACACCATTGAGGTGTAAGATTAGACCATCTTTCGTGTAAATTTTACATTTTTCTGTCATATTTGACAAGACACATTTTCAATTTGAATTGTTTTTGAACTTAATTGCAGCAATCCTTTTATATGTTGACACTGGACATTTGACAGTCGTCTTGTTTACTCGCCGCGAGGTGTTAGACAAGGTATCGTCTTGTCAGTGTTCTGTTGTCAGTGGTTCATTAGGAGTGATTGGCTCGCGCCAAGAAGTTTTGATGGCCACTACATGTAAAGGTATTTCAACAAATAAGGTTCTTGGTAATCGCTACTGACGAAGGGTAATAACCCAGAAACAATATTGTCTAGCGATCCACCAGTTAGTCTTCATGGACCTGTTTTAATTAATGTTCACTACACCATTGAGGTGTAAGATTAGACCATCTTTCGTGTAAATTTTACATTTTTCTGTCATATTTGACAAGACACATTTTCAATTTGAATTGTTTTTGAACTTAATTGCAGCAATCTTTTTATATGTTGACACTGGACATTTGACAGTCGTCTTGTTTACTCGCCGCGAGGTGTTAGACAAGGTATCGTCTTGTCAGTGTTCTGTTGTCAGTGGTTCATTAGGAGTGATTGGCTCGCGCCAAGAAGTTTTGATGGCCACTACATGTAAAGGTATTTCAACAACTAACGTTCTTGGTAATCGCTACTGACGAAGGGTAATAACCCAGAAACAATATTGTCTAGCGATCCACCAGTTAGTCTTCATGGACCTGTTTTAATTAATGTTCACTACACCATTGAGGTGTAAGATTAGACCATCTTTCGTGTAAATTTTACATTTTTCTGTCATATTTGACAAGACACATTTTCAATATATATATATATATATATATATATATATATATATATATATATATATATATACATGCTTGTGCAACACCCTCCAACACCATATAAAGACGGCCAATGTAAAGGTGAACACAGGCATGTATCAAATGAAACAATAAAACAGATCTATATAAAAAAGGGGGCGGGGAATAGTTTCAACAGTGATCAAATAATTTAAAATAAAAACTAATAATACAATAAAATAAAAAAATTTAATCTAGAAAGATGCAGGATCATTGTCATAAATTATTATAAATTTTGCTTAAAGTGAGAGAGTCAGTTTTAAAATTTATAGCGTTAGTGTATTTTTGTATGCGTATCGTCTCCAAAATCAAACGCTTCTAGTAGTTGCACTCTTTAGTTATCAAAATCAAAAATGGGTCCTGTGTTGTTAGCATGTTTGGATAAAGCAGTGCCAGTGGTTTTGTTAGATGTTTTAAATGTACTGCATTTATGTGTATATAAAAAATGTTAGTAATTTTGTCTAAATTTGCTTTTCGAAATTTTGGATGGAATAATTTAATTCCTTGATCAACAAGGCTATTAACAACACTTCTTTTATATGTTAAAGGTGTTTCGGAATCGAAGTTTATATATCTATATTACACTTAGTTTCCTTAATATACCTATTTGTGAAAATGTTAGTGCATGTGTGTGTAATTCGTATATTTAAAATTTTTATAGAGTTGTTTGTTTCTGTTTCCAGTGTAAATTGTAAACGCGGGTGGTATGCATTGAAAATGTGTGTTATAGTATCTGATTTAGTAATTGGAATAACGTTGGAAAGGATTAGATTTGTTATTTTCCTTATAATATTTTTTCAAATTAGTAATGATGTTTACGCATTTAGACCGAATTGAATTTTGAATATCTGGTTCAATATCATCGCTTGCACTTTCAATGCAAGCGATGATATTGTCAATAGTTAAAGATTTACTAGCAATTGAAAATGTAGGACCTAAACTCAGTACTAATTTCACATTATAAGGGATGTCAAATTATCCAACCATTTTAAGGTACGGTATGTGTTTGTATTTGTTTATTAAGGAAGTTTGTGTATGATTTTTTCACTGTGTTGAAAATTTGTTCATAATTGTGAATTTGCTCATTAAAGAAACTATCTGCAATATTGTATGATAAGTATGTGTAAACGTAATCGAAAGATGTCATTATTCAAACTTTTCAAGACTATTATAATATCCGAAATACAGAGATTTAATATTTGTTTGTGAAATTTAGATAGAATAGATTTATATTAAAAATCAATTTTGACACTTAAAAAGTTTGAATAATGACAGCTTTGTCTAAAAATTTCGGAATTATATTATATTTCCTGCATCTTACCAGAAAGATGTTCCTATTTTAAAAGTGTTTAATTCGCCGACTGACTGCTCACGTTACAAGTACAATTCAAAGAGATTTACAGTCGAGAATTATATAAATACGCACATAACACAACAGTTGTATGGATAAATAATATTCATATCGAACTAGGCGGCACCATTACAACAAATCGGACTGATAAGATGAGGGACCCATAATTTTTTGAATTTAATGAAATATTTACAATTTGCACAGCTTACAATTTTGTAGAAGCAGGTAATAGAGGAGCTTTGCGAGTGCTAAATTTTCAAAGAATTATTATTGACAACGATTACGGAAAGCCTTAGAACATTTTGAATAATTGGGAAAAATTCTCACAATCCCTCGAAACACATGAGAATGTTAGCAATTTGAGCGGAATGATTCTTTGAAATTTTGGACTCATGTATACAATTCTTTGAAATGTTGGACATAATGAGAATCTCCGAAATGCGTCGAGAAAAATTCCATCGCAATTTACATAACTCTATTCTTGCGGCATTTTTATTTTTCTTTTATTTTATTGTATTATTAGTTTTTATTTTAAGTTATTTGATCAATGTTGAAAGGGGGATAGTTTCCCCTTTTTTATATAGATCTGTTTTAGATTAGATTAGATTATCATTTATTCACGTAAGCCAACATTACATAGATGTGAACATTCAAGGTATACAATTAAAATAAAATTTAAAATACAATTTATACAGTAATAAGATTACCACAGTCATGAGAAAGAAAGTAATACAGGAGACGTCACAAAATAAAAATAAATGACTAATTACTAGCACAAAATTCGCTGAGTTATAAAATGTATTTGATATGAAATAACACTTAAGTTTTCTCCGGAAAATGTCCTTGTTGTCCAACGACCTTAAATGCATTGGCAATTGATTAAAAATGACAACCAGCATATTTAGGAGATTTTTTAAATCAACTCCGTGAAAACCCATCCAAATAAGGTTATCACAATTGCGATTGTTATGTCTGTACTAACTGTATTATAGCGGTTTTTATTTGAAAAAACATGTAAAAGAAGCTTAAATATATAAATACTAATGAATGTAAGTATGGAATGTTTATTTAAAAATGTCACTGTAATTATCCTCTTTTGGATTAGAAAACCACGCTCACATTCACTGGCATGTGCCCATGATAATATGTTATATGACATGACAGAATATGCCAGCGCATAATAGCCATTTAGTAATGAGTAAGTAAACAGTTTTTTTTTTAATTGCAAATGGCAAAGAATGTACGATTTAATCGGGAACATATATCATCAATTTCCGCACTCCAATGTAGATTGAAATCTATAATGGTACCGAAAAATTTACAAGAGCTGATACATGAAATTTGATAATTGTTGAAATTCAGTGAAATATTAGGAATTCCCAACGCCCTATTGTTAATCTCACATCATATTATGCCTTTTAATATGAACAGCACGCAAAATGAATCTTTTATCATTTTTTTCGAGTATTAAGAAATTTTCTATCAAATTGTTAACAACAAATATTGCTTGCAATCATTCTCCGTTGCATTCATTTTAATTTTCGTAGTATTTTTTTCTCATTTTCATTGCGTTTGTAGAAGCGCGGTACGCGATTTTAATTTAACACTTTTACCACCTTTTTGAGGTGAAGGTGCTAGCGGCGCGCCGCGGCGGTTCGAATATGGAATCACTGCTTGATGGTTGATGACATACCAGGTGACGCTTCTCTCTCTCCGCGCACTCCCACTCCTCGGCCTGAGGCGCGATTTTGTAACTCAAATTATGTGCCGATAACGCCAAATGTCGGAACGTTATATAACGGAAACTTCCTCAACGTCAAATGGTAAACATGCGCCGACGAATTCGGGAGAAATCGAAAATTGTTTATTTTTTAGGTAAAAGGTTTTTACTTACTTATACTTTATGTATATATTTATGTATTTATCATGAAAATTTCAACGGATATACGCGTTTTGAGGTCCCCTGAATCGTTTCTGACTATTTTCGGAATGACGTCTGAGTGCAATCACTCAACCGGAAGTGATGGTTTACTCTTATCACCTTTTTCCATATCTCGAAAACGGTACACGTTACGGAAAAAAATATTCTTATATAAATTATAGATATTTTAAACAACTTTCACTTGAAAAGTTTTTTCGAAAAACGTAGTATAACTAAGTATAAGTAAGTTTCGTGCGGACCACCGCGGATTTTTTAAAAATAATTTTATTTGAACTACATACAAATTAAAACGTACAGTTACAAATATGAATGAAAACTTAAACTGTTAACGGAACGCTTAGATTATATATTATCCTAATGTGCTGATTGGGATGGGATTCATGGCGTCGAACTCGCGGGATGCTTGGTCGCAGGTGTTGCAATGTCTGCAGGAATGCTGTGATAACTCCTCCCTTGATGGAACGTTATCGACAGATGTTTCAAGGCGTCTTGTCATCTGGGTTCCTTGTCTATCCTTTTCTAAGTGTTGGTTTCATTTCCACTTGTAGAGTTTATATATAGGATAAGTAATAATAATAAGTAAGTATAATAATTATTAATTGTAGGATTGACAGGTAGGCCCAGGTAGATTCCGTAGTTTTAGTGTTTATCGGGATTATTGGTGATCGCAGTATTTCTTTTAAATATAGGGATTCCAATGGGATACTCATGTTATTCCGTAGGAATCTTTCCATAGAATGATTTACATCATAAACGATCGGGGTTCCTATTGACATTTGATTTACTTCTAACGCTTGATCGTTATGTAGTTTAGAGCATTGTTGCAATTCCATTAAGTATATTCCTTGTAGAGTCTCTTGCTCTTGAATGGAAGAACAATTTGTAGTGAAAGTGTCTCTTGTATTAAAGAAAATCAAATATTGATTCGTTGATTCAATATAAGAGATCTCATTTGTCGTTTCATAGATTTGAGTGTACGTGCAGTTTTTATGGATTAATTAAGAATGATATTTGTTTCACAAAGTGTCGAAATCGCAGTATTAGAAGTGGAAATTATAAGAAAAAAGAAGAATTATATTTATTATTTGGTAACTAAGATGTGCAGTTATGAAAAACCAAAAATGATTGACTTGGAAACAGCTTTGAGAAACTTGCGACTCCATTGTCTCCGGAATAATGTGAAGAAATTAGCGATGCCACAAATAGGATGTGGGTTGGATGGAAAGGTGCTACGTCCAAACAGACTTTTAAAAAAAATTGCAATAATATGGTGTTCGACGTTAATCCGCTTTCGCGTGCCGAACCGATGTGGTTGTTGAAGCACCGTTCTCCGGCCTAGCTCAGTTAGTGCACGGCGTGGGACGTTGTATGTCCCGACAATTATAGTTTGGGCGCCAATCGAATTTGCCGCAATTACCAGAGAAGCTGTATTAGTGACAATTATAATCCGATATAATTCTTCATTACTCGGACCCAACTTCGGGAGGTGGCGATCAGAACGGCCCCGGTCTTCTAAACGTTGATATGTCCTACCAGGAGTACTTCGGCTTTAATATTTCGGTGTTTAACGGAACGGCTTTAAAATCGATATAATCGTTTACTGGAACTTTCCAAAAAATCTGGATCTCAATCGAATCACTAATAATCGTAACCATACGATTCAAAGGCGCTTTGCGACGGATTCTCTCTCTTGATCACTTCAAAAACGATATTTCAATAACACAAAGCAGAATTCAATCTACCAACGCTGGCCGCTCACACACTTCTCTCTGGGTCTCCGTACATCGGAACAATCTTTTTTTCAAAAAAAAATTCCGTTGCCAACACACTTTTGGATCCAAAAGAAAAATATTGCCCATCTCATTTTCGACGCAGCTCTCTCTTTGTACTCCTCGAGTTTGCGCTAAATATTTGGTAATTGCATTCAACGGTACCGGGTCTCCGACGCGCGGCTTTTCGACTTGCATTAACCAACACCAGCGACGCGGCGTTCACCGACACGTAAATCTGAACCCTATTTAATTATTATTTAATTTACAATGTTTTTATTTATTTTGTAAATCCGCACGTAACAAAGGAATGGATTAAAGTGAAGGACTTGATACAGGGAATATTCGAAAAAGACGATATGGATATTAGAGTCTACGTGCTGGAAAAAAAGTTGGTGACACCGAAACTAAAACAGGGAAACTCGACTGTTTAATATTCTTCCACCAACAACTTTATTTAATACCCGAAATCAAATATATTTGAATTCTAATAATAGAATTTTCCACTTTTTATACACTTTAAACTTTAAATGATACGGATTTATTTTAAGTATTTTCCAAAAAGTTAGGCTAGATTTCGATAGTTTAACTCAACACTGCGCGACATCGTCGACTACTCACGGCCGGCGTCGCGAAGGGGCCTGAATGCGCCTTAACTCTTTATCGGAGGAGTTCATTCACGACTGAGTTCCGAAGGGCCACCAGGTGACTCCAGACTTCGATAATTTAACTTAAAACACGCGACATCGTCATCAACTCACTGCTTTCCGAGAGCAGGAGTGCCGACTTCTTTTCCCGAAGAAGTCCCGTTTTCGTTCTACCCCGTCTTAAAAATCATATTTTCAAATATGGAAATCGGAGAGCGGGGACGCAGCCCGCGCAAAATGCAGATCTTTCGCGCCCGCGCTATTCGCGCTAATCTTTGTTTATATCCTGAAATCGTATTGCTCGGTATTTTAATTAATCTACTTAAACAAATATCCACATTCGGCGAACAACGGGCGTTAAAAGTATTGATTAAGAAGCAGTTTCAAAACACACGTGTACGATTATTTCCGGCTTGTCGGGTTCAATAGAGTTTTCTTTCTAGACGCAATCGTTAGCATATTTCAAGCGCGCCCGCCAGAACTGGCGCTAATCCTTTATTTATATTCTGAAGTCGTAAGTTGTCATTTTATTAATTTATTTAAACAAATATTCACTGCCGTAGTTCAGGAACGCTGGGGTGAATCCTGTAGATTCGTGTACGGCGGTGTTGATCGCGAACATCATCTGCGGAATGTAATTATCCCATTCGAGGTGGTCCTTTTTTATGTACTGGGCTAGCATTGGTCCAATAACGCGGTTAACTCTTTCCACGGGGTTAGCGTGTGGGCTGTACGGTGGCGTGAATCGGTGTCGGATACCGAAAGCTTTGGTAATGGAGGCGAAGTATCGGTTGGCGAATTGTGGGCCGTTATCGGACACCAACATCCTGATCACGCCAAAACGGAATATTATCCTCTCCTTCAAGGATTCGATGACGGTCCTTGCGGTGGCTTTCCTAAGAGCTTGGCACTCTACCCATTTCGTGAATCGATCCTGGAATACCAGGATGTATTTATATCCCCGTTTTGATCTAGAAAACGGGCCTATCAGGTCGGCGGATACGGATTCCCATGGGCGACTCACTCATGTAAAGTGCATCTCACCCAGCGGCTTTCGCTGGTCGAACTTAAATCGGTGGCAGGATTCGCATTTTCGAACGTAGTTTCGGATGTCTCGGAATATGCCTGGCCAATAGTACCGGTCGGCTGCTCTCGCAATGCTTTTGGTGATCCCCAGGTGACCAGTCTCGGGTGTGTCGTGAATCTCTTCCGTCCGGTTGCGGAATACACAGCTTCCATCCATGCTCCGGGTCGACTTCTACCTCTGTCGAGATGCTAGGGAAGAATCGGTAGAGATTCCCTTCCCTCATGGCAAAGTTGCTGGTTGGATCCGGCGTCTGGAGAAGCTTTGTTCGGACGGCTTGGTACCACTTGCATGGTGTGTTGTCGAAGATGGCGGCGACGTCATCTTCTGGTTGTGGACTTTTCGCCTCTAACGGCGAACGGGACAGCGCATCGGCCACGATATTCTCTTTGACTTCCCGGTTGCAAGTGTTGAGGGTCAAATTCAGTTTCCCCAGCACGTCCATCCCGATAATTCCGTCTGCAGTGGCGTTCTCCATCACCCAGAATGGTGACTCGATTTCCTGACCCCCTCCCATACCGAGGTTCAGGTTGATTCGGTCTCTGAGATTTCCCCTTGATCCATCGGCCATCCTAACCTTCTTGAGTCGTCCTTTTCCTTCCGGGACACCATTTTCGTAGGCATGTGCAGCGACTTGTTCGCTGACGAACGAGCTTGTAGCCCCGGTATCCAATAGTGCTAGGAATGTTCTTCCGAACAAGAAAACGTTGACCCAAAACCGATTATCCATTTCTATTTTCCGCACCTCCGGACTCGGTGTACGGGTTCTGGGCATTGTTTGCATCCTTGGCGGGGGTCGGTTTAGCCCTGGAAGCCGACCCTGTTGTCGTTTCCCTGGCAGTGGCACTCTCGCGAGATTACGCCGTCTTTTCCGCACCTAGAACAGAATACCCTCGGCTGATTGCGGCAGTTTGATCGGAAGTGTCCGTGTTGACCACATCGCCAACACATTATTGACCCAGCCTTGTGGCTGCTCCGTTGTGGTGGCGGCGGTAGCGGCCCCATTTCATGGCATTCGGGGGGCTTCTTTTTATACCCGGTCTCACTCACCAACGTTTTGTCGGGCGGCGAGGGTACTTGAAATCGCTTGATCTCCCAACGAAGTTGCTCGTATTCCGTCGCTTGTTCGACTAGATCATGCACGGTGGTGATACTCGTGCGTCGGGCGTACAGCTTGATTTCGGGTCTCATATTATCGTAGATGCGGTAAAGCCGGGCTTCTTCCGAGAATCCGCCGCAGCGCCTAATCAACGTGATCAGGGACAAGGCGTATTCCCGAACCGGTTCCTGCGGACCTTGAATCCTGTTCCGGATTTCTTCCTCGATCCGGGACTGGTACCGCGGCGGTAAATATTGCCTTCTAAAATCGTTTAAAAAGTCGTCGAAGGCGTTCCATGCTTTACAATTCCAATACCAAAGAAGTGTGCGCCCTCGGAACACCTCTGGTAACGCGGTCAGCATCTCTCCGTCGGCAATTGCATGGCATTCGCGCAATTCGGCCATCCGCTCGAGGAATGAAATTGCGTCGCTATCTCCGGCAAAATGCAAACCCCATTTCCGCACGCGTTCACATGTCGCGGCGATCGGTGATATAGCTTGAATCCGCTGTGAGATTCCGGGTTGCTCATGGGCGGGCGTCCGTTGTCTTAAGCATTCGACGACGCTCCTCCGGAGCTCGTCAAGCATTCCCCTCGCCGATACTCCTAATTTACCCGCAAGTTTAACGAGATCATCATTTTTTACAGAATTGACCCAACTAGTCCCCGGCGGCGTGGTTAAATCTTCTACGGACATTTTGACTTAGGACCGGAATATTTAATCGTAAAGCGATGTGTTCGTTAAATTTTTAATTCTATCGGAACTCGGTAAAATTATTTACAATAAATTTCGGACGGTCGTTTTACGGGTTTAATTATTTTTCGGTCCCTGCTCGGGCGCCAGTTATGTAACGCGCTTCCCTTGCGGACGGACGGCGGGTGGGTTTATTCGCGTTATAACAGGTCTCTGTGCCGAAATGTTTTTACGGACGTGTTCAAACAGCCGGCTCGGCCAGTGACCCTTTTTTTGTTCCTTGGTAGCTTGCAGTGGAGATTCCAGGTAAGCGGCTACGTTTCTCGTGTTTCCGAATTAAAGACCGCACTCTGGTTTCTATTGATTTTTATTTAATAATAATAAATAACAAAATAATAACCGTGAAATAATAAGAAACTCTAAATAACCGAAACGAACACAATATATATATTTCTAACCGGATAACGAAGAAAATAAACAGCGGAAACTCTAAATAAACAGAAAATGAAATATTATTGCCGGCGCGAAATAATTATTTTCGGTCGTCGGTGCGGCTCGGACGTTGGGACGGAAGGTCTTTGCGCGCGACGGTCGCGTTCGGCAATCGGACTACGGGATTTGCAGCTACCCACCATTCCAATGTTGGTAGTGGCAGACAATGTGCTACGGGGTGGCGGATTAAGAGATGCAGCTACCCACCACTCCAATGTTGGTAGTGGCAGACAATGTGCTACGGAATGCAGCTACCCACCACTCCAATGTTGGTAGTGGCAGACAATGTGCTACGGAATGCAGCTACCCACCACTCCAATGTTGGTAGTGGCAGACAATGTGCTACGGGGTGACGGATTAAGGGATGCAGCTACCCACCACTCCAATGTTGGTAGTGGCAGACAATGTGCTACGGGGTGGCGGATTAAAGGATGCAGCTACCCACCACTGCAATGTTGGTAGTGGCAGACAATGTGCTACGGGGTGGCGGATTAAGGGATGGGATTTTACGGCTCGGATACTCAGACGAAGTGACTGCTTCGGAGGCAGCGAGCGAAGTGAGCGCTTCGGATGCTTCGGACGGAATGAATTGTACGGTGCGCCCGAACGCCTTATAAGCAAAACGGCCGCGGTGACGTCAGGCGTTTCGGTCACGTACGCCAGATTTGCTATTAATCGCACATATTTCGCTTTAAATATTTTCAACGCGATCTCTGTACTTTGTAGATCAATAGCAAATCTGTAACGAGACTGTCGGTTCGTTATAAAGAATATTTTAAATTTTCTAATATTTTATTGATGGAGCCTGAATTCAGGGTAACCAATGGCTAGATAAGCGGTAAATGGAATAATTTACAACTTGTTTGGCAAACTATAAATTTAAATGAATTATGTTAGTTTATAATGCGTTAGTTTTATTTGCACTGGTTTAGCTAATAACAAAAGATAATAACAAAGTGTATCAATAAATCATATTTGCAACTTGTTGACCAAATAAACAAAATAATAACAAATTGTTTCAATAAATATTATTTGCGATTTGTTTAGCAAATAAAAAAAATAATAACGAAGTGTATCAATAAATCCTATTTGCAACTTGTTGAGCAAATAAACAAAATAATAACAAATTGTTTCAATAAATATTATTTGCAATTTGTTTAGCAAATAACAAAATTTAATAACAAAGTTTATCAATAGATCATATTTGCAACTTGTTGAGCAAATAAACAAAATAATAACAAATTGTTTCAATAAATATTATTTGCGATTTGTTTAGCAAATAACAAAAGATAATAACAAAGAGTGTCAATAAATTTTATTTGAAACTTGTTTAGCAAATAAACAAAATAATAACAAATTGTTTCATTAAATATTATTTGCGATTTGTTTAGCAAATAAAGAAAAGTAATTACAAATTGTTTCAATAAACTTAAATTGCAACTTATTAAGCGAAGATAGAATTTTTCATAACAAATTGTTTTAAATCAGAACATACATGAGAAATAAGACAAATATTGACGCGGGACTACATTATGATAAGGACGGGCCGGTCAAGGCATCGGAGTAGCGCAGCATTTCTTGCCCATACCTATCATGTGTAAATAATTTTTTTATACGAATTTTGTTTTTCTTAACAGGCACCGTGACCTTATTGACGGTAAACTTTTAAACGCGTGTAAAGGAATTTATATAATATTGTGTATTGTTTTGGAGAATTTAAAGAATTTAATTTTGAAAATATATTATTTTAATTTAAAATATCGTTGTATTATGTAACCTGACCAAACCTGAACTAAAGGATAGCTTTGACATAAATTTTATATCGTTATGAGTTATTTCCTAATAAAGGAAAATTTAAGGTTAATTCATAGCAATATGTGAGTTCTGTATGTAATAATTATTGGCTTGCATATTTATATATCTAATATTCGATCTCTCCTGCCCTAAGTACATAAAGTTAAATTACTTATTCAATCTAATAAAATTGATGTCTTAATTGTCACTGAGACCTGGTTGGTGCCAAACGTGACTGATGCCTCTTTGAATATATGTGGGTACCAATTTGTCAGACTTGATCGAGTAGGACGTGGTGGCGGTGTTGGCATTTACTTTAAAAATTCTTTTAAATACTCAATGCTCGATGTGAGCAATAATATCGAGCAGGTTTGGTTGTTCTTTCAATTCTTTAATTCCAAGCTTGTAATAGGGGGTAATAGCTTGTGGTTAACCTCCACAACTGAATTATAAATTGTTTTTGGATGATGTGGAATCAACAATTGCTTCAGTACTGCCATTATCTGATAAAATAATTTGCTGTGGTGACTTTAATATTGACTTTATGAATGTTAATAATCCTTCTACAATATATTTGATACGTTTTCTTGATTCAATTGGGTTTAGTCAACTTATTTATCAACCAGCCAGACTTACACAAAACTGATCGACTTTATTAGATTTTATAACTAGTGATGTTAACCTAATTACGCATAAAGGCATCATTAGCTGTGACTTTTCTGATCATGACTGGACCTTTTGTTGCGTTAACCTCAAGGTTCCCCATGTGGGACCAGTTACACGTTCCTACCGTAATTTCATTCAATATCTTCAATATATATATATATATATATATATTCAATATCTACAGGCTATTCCTTTCAATCATATCTTTTATATTACTGATATAGAAAATAAAATTGAATTTCTCAATTACCATATACTAGCGATATTTGATAAGCATGCTCCGATAATTACGCGTCGCTTTACTAAACCGTACTCTCTATGGGTCACGGTCAACTTGAAGCTTTTGATGACATAGAGACAAAGTATATCGGAAATCGAAAAAACCCGGGGATTGGGCTTACTAAAAATCCCTAAGAAATCTTACCACTAATACTTATAGTCTGGAAAAAAGGCTTACTTTGACCATATCTCTAAAAATAAAGATACTAAATCTTTGTGATCTCTGGGTCTTGGTAAGCCTGCTATTAAAATTCCGAGTTATTTGAATGATGTTAATAAAATTAATTACTTCTTTGTAAATAATGGACCTACAATTAACAATGATGTGGAAGAACTAATGTCATTTTATGAGAATGATTCTAATGCAGACAAAAATCTTTTCGATTCTGTAATAGTCGATACTAATGTAATTTATAATAACGTGAGAGCAACGGAATTATGTTTTAGAGTTGGCCCTGGAAGAGGGAGATAGACATACCATGAATGTGTAATTTTAATCCAATAAAATAGTTCATTTAAACTGTCACTTTTTGAAGTATTGTAAAACAGTTTTTAATGAAATTTTAACACCATTTATGAACATGTTGCACGACGTCAAAGGAAGAGTTACATTGTGATGTCGGTGGTGGCCATATAACTCATCTTATTTGATAATTACTATTGGTTGTCATGATTAAAATGTATTATTTAAAATTTTACAGCTTACAGTTTTTACAGCTTTCCCTGCAGTTTGATTTAATCTAAATTTAAGTTACCGGTAAAAGGGTTGTTACACCTGTTAGTAACGGCGAGTAGTTTTATTACTCAAAATTAATCTAAGACATACGCGAAAACTTCCAAAGCCCTCCCCGAATCACAATTCCGTTGCTCACACGTTATTATTAAAAACACAAAATCTACTGCATTTGATTATGACAATATTAATATGACTACGATAACTTATGCTGCCCTGTAATTTTACCCTACATAACACATATAATCAATGTTTGTATAACTCACTCTGTATTTCCTAATTGTTGGAAACTTGCTTTGGTCCAGCCTTTACCGAAAGTCAATAAACCACTGCAATTGAAAGACGAGAGAGAATAGTTTGCTGACTAATCTATCTAAGGTATTCGAGAGGGTAATTACAACACAGCTTGTGGCTTATATTGCTGCAGAGATGATTCTGCCCCCCGTTCAATCAGGTTTTAGGGCAGGTTATAGCTGCGAAACAGCATTATTAGATGTGACAGATGATATACTTCGGGCATCCGCTGAGGGTTTGATTACTTGTCTTATCTATTAGATTACAGCAAAGCGTTTGATACTGTACAGCATGAGGTTCTTCTTTCTGTTCTGAAACACGTAGGTCTTAATAATAAAGCTGTGAGTCTGATCAGGGAATATTTATGCAAGCGTAAACAGAGTGTTAGGTTGGGTAGTTACATCTCTTCTGCAGTTATCATTACACAAGGTGTACCCCGGGGCTCAGTTATCGGCCCTATTTTGTTCAGAATATATACGTCACAACATTACATATTACATCACGTGCACATTCTCTTAACATCAATCCGGATAAATCACAGGTTATTTTATTTGGCTCGAAAAAAACATGCGACAATCTATGCAATATTATGAGTATTATTATCAATACGATTAAGCTACCAATTGTTAAAGTTAAAAGTCTTGATAATACTTTCAGATACCGCGTTCAAATATCAAGATACATCCAATACCTATTTGCAGCTAAAATAATTATATCCATTTAAATCTGTTTTAAATGTTTCCACCAAGAAAAACTTGTGTGAAGCTTTTGTTCTCTCTCAGTTCACGTATATATTTACACAGTGTACAGTAATCAGTAATCAGGAAGGTGACAGGAGAAATGGACGAGATAATGGAGCTGGAAGAGGTGAAGGTAGTGATGGGGGGGGGGGGGGCATGAACGCAAGAGTAGCAAAAGATACGACGATGAGAGGATGGAGAGGATGAAGAGGGATATGGGAAATAGAAGGGAGGAGATCAACGGATGAGGTAGTGAATGGGGAAGGGAAGATTCTGTTGGAATGGATAGATGAAGGGAGCTGGGAGATACTCAATGGACATGAGAATAGAGATAAAGAAGGGGAATTTAGATACGTAGGATCCAATGGGAGATCGATGATATACCTAGTAATAACGAGCGAGGAGGTGAAGAGGGAAGTGTGTAGATTTAGGGTAGGAAATATGGCGGAATCAGATCACTTACCAATTGAGGTGGACTTATGGGGGGAAGGAAGGAAGAAGGAAAATGAAGGGGAAGAAGAGATGAGACAGGTGAATGTATGGAACCAAGAAACGAGAAGGGATTACCAAAATAAATTGAGAGAAGTAGAGTCGAGAGGTGCAAAAATTATAGAGGAGATAGCTAGGAGATAGCTAGGGATGATTAAGGCTACAAAGAAGAACATTAGAAAAGGGGAATGCGAAAGGTCATGGTTCGACGTGGAATGCAGGAGAGGGAAACGGAAGCTGAGGGAGATACCGAAGAAGGCGAGGCCGGGCAGGGAAACTCGGGCAAGTATATAGAAGAAAGGGCAAGGAGCTGAGGCTAGGAGAGGAGGAAGAAATAGAAGGGTTGAAAGGGGAGAAGGAGATCTGGGAGTACATTAGAAGGAGAAGGACAGGAAAGGGAAGGATTAATAATATAAGGTCAGAGAATGGAGGACATATTTCAGGCAGCTACTGGGCGGGGAGGAGGAAGAAGAGGAGGAGGAAAGTAGATGGAGGGGTGAGGGGGGGGGGGAATTTACATGGGAGGAAATAATGAAGATAAAAAGGAAAGGCACCGGGGAAGATGGAGTGGACACAGAAGGGTGGATAAGTGCACCGGAGGAGGTGTGGAGGGAGTTGCTTAAGAGGATAAATGAAATATGGATGGGAAGGAGGGAAATGCCAAGAGAGTGGAAGATGGCGTTATTGGTACCGATCTGAAAGAAAGGAGGCAGGGAGAAAAACGAAAAGGAAGTAGAAGAAAAAGAAATACTACCGGTGGGACAAGCGGGGTTTAGAATAGGGAGGGGCACAAGGAATAACTTATATGTGTTGAATTTTATAATAGAGAAGGAATTGGCAAGGAAGGGGGCAAGGTGTACGCACTGTTCGTAGATCTAAGGTGGGGATATCGGAGGGTATAGTGAACAGAATTGAACAGATATATGAAGAGACGCGATGCAGGGTGAGAGTAGAGAATGAGCTGTCGGAGGAATTCAGGACGTCAAGGGGTTTGAGACAGGGGTACCCATTGAGCCCGAAATTATTCAATATTTATCGCAGCTAGAGGAGACGCAAAAAAGAAGACAGGATGGGGAGTAAAACTGAGTCACTGCATTCGCTGATGATGTGGTCATCCTGGCAGGGACAGGGAAAGGGATGAAAGGGATGAAAAGAGATTGGGGGGGTTCTTAGATAGAAGAGGGCTAGATTTGAACACAGTAAAAACAAAGCTAATGGTGTTCAGGAAAGGGGGAGGGAGGCGGAAGGAAGTACAGATGACATGGAAAGGGGAACAAATTGAACAGGTGAGGGAATGGACATATTTGGGGTATGTAATGAGGGAAAATAATTCTAGTGCGGGACACATAAAGCATGTTTGTAAAAAAGCTAAGAAAACGGAGGAAGGACTGAGAAGCATGGTATGGGGAAAGAGAAAGGGTAAATTCAAAGAAACGATGAGAATATGGAATGTGTGTGCCAGGAGCATCATGATGTATGGGGTCGAGATATGGGGAGTTAGGGAACAGAGTGGAGAGAGCACAAGTAGGGCAGATAAAAGAGCTAGAACTAGGCTATGTGGTGAGGCAGGAGACTGGGAGATAAGGTGGCGATTGAGGCGGGGAAGTGAGCAGTAAGATACGAGATATCAGTGAAAGGAGGGAGGGAGAAGCTTGTGGAAAAGGGTGGTGGAGGAAATGGAGACGAGAGAGAGGAGGGGAAGAGATCCATCAGAGTGGGAGTTAACAAGAGTAAGACTATATGAGAAGGTGGCGATGACAGTGGGGGAGGTGGAAGGGAAGAGAAGGGAGGGGAGGTGGGTGGAGAGAGAGTTGTAAGAGAAATGGAAACAAGGAGATGCACAGGAGAGAGAGGAGAAAATAAGAAGGGCAAGATATAATGAAAAATATAAAGAATTGCAAGTAAAAGGAAGGAAGCCAAAGTATTTAGGAGGGGGCAAAACAGCAGAAGAAGAGAAGACAATTGCCAGGTATAGATGCGGAAACGAGGAGAGGGCAAATAAATATTGGATGGGGGAGGTATATAGGAGGTGCGAATTATGCGGAAAAGAATGGGACGAGTGGAAACATTGGTGGGAAGAATGCGAAGAAATGGAGAGGGGAGAGGAGGAAGAGAGGAAGGGCAAAGATTGGAGAGGGATGTTGGGAGAGGAAGGAACAGGAGTAGAGCTATTAAGAAAGTTAAAGGAAAAGAGAGAAGAGGGTAGGAAAAGGAGGGTGATGGAAAGGGCTTAAAGTTTGTGTTGCAGACAAGGGATGAGGCAGAAGGCAGAGAAAGGCTGAAGAGGATAGGAGCGAGAAAGGGAGGGGGGAGGAGAACAGAACAGGAGGGAGATTTAGAATGAAATGTAAGGATAGAAATTAGAAGAGTATGCCAAATAAAGGTTGTTTTTTATTAATAATTTATTTTTACATTAATAAGTTTGAAAACTCTAACCTAACATACGGTTAGGGTTTTCTCATTATTTGTTTATTCTACAATTTTCTAGGTTAAGTTAAAACAGTATTTTCTGAACTTCGCCTTGTATATTCCTTTTATTTTATTTTATTTCATTTTATTTCATTTCATTTGTGTACATGTATACTTGCTTATCTTATGTCATTATTTTTTTTCCTTTTCTTTTGTTGATTTTATTGCTTTGCATTGTATTACATTGTACTTCACACAATAAACACGTTATTATTATTATTATTATTATTATTATTATATAAAATAACATGTCTATATTTTCAGGTCACACAAAGATTTACTCGAGCAACTGATTTGCATGTACAAGTTTCTTTTTTCTTACTGGATAAGATTCCAAGGTGAAACAAGAGAAAAACCTAAACTCTGTGTTCACCAAAGAAGGTACCAGCTAAAAAAAGAAAATCTGCGGAAGATCCGCAAGTTGCATACGCCTTTGATGTCCTTCAAAATATCTCAACCAAACAGAAAGATGAATCTTCAAATTTTGGTGAATATATTGCAAGCAAACTTCGAAAATTTGATGACATGTCGCGAACTACAGCTATGCATCACATAAATAATGTACTGTTCCAAATCGAATTAGACTATCATAGGAAAATCGCACACACACCACCAGAACAGCAGCAACAACAAAATGTTAATCTTTTACATAGTCCATTGCTGTCAACATCAGTTTGTTATCCGCCATCGTCTCCACCAAGTTTTCAATACATTTCCTCATATTCAGTACAATGTACAATGAGTACATTGCAAGAGTATGCACATTCACCGAGTTGTGACTTACTTTGGGAAATTATATTATACATGCAATAAACTGAATAAAATAACTTTAAATATAAAATAACTTACCTGTATATGATCTTTTAATGCTTCAACTACAGCTTTGCAGACTTCAATAACTATTGTAGAAATACTATGCTTTGAGACTTTAAACAAATTCAATAAACTAGTAAATGAGTCTCCGGTTGAAATTGAAATTGCTATGTCCAATATGCACGGGTGTAAATATTGTTCAATTAAAAAAAAAAACTGAAGTCGACCATGACATTTTAGCAATGGCGTGTTCTTGAACAGATATTAACGTGTATAACCCGTTTACCCGTTAGATAAAATTATGCGCCTCCTCACACAAGCACGCAAAGTTTGACTAGTTGGAATTGGTGGAAGTTTTCAATTCCAAAACACGCAACTACGAAATTCGGCAATCGAGATTGAGTTCCGGTGTTTTTAATTTGTATGTAGCGTGTGAAACTGGCTATTGACGTGGAGACCACGCCATTTTTACTTACTTATACTTTATGTATAAGTAAGTATAGGAATCATGAAAATTTTCGAACTCGAGATTTCAACGGATATACACGTTTTGAGGTCCCCTGAATCGTTTCTGACTATTTTCGGCATGACGTCTGTGTGTGTGACTGTGTGTAATACTGTGTGTCTGTGTCTCTGTGCGCGCTCTAGCGTCCAAACGATTATAGCTAGAGCTCTGAAACTTTAAATTTAACATTTGTATGTAGCAAGGAGGAAAACGTCCTATTTTGAACGCAATCACTCAACCGGAAGTGATGGTTTACTATTATCACCTTTTTCCATATCTCGAAAACGGTACACGTAACGGAAAAAAATATTCTTACATAAATTATAGATATTTTAAACAACTTTCACTTGAAACGTTTTTTTCGAAAAACGTAGTATAACTAAGTATAAGTAAGTTTCGTGCGGACCACCGCGGATTTTTATATCTGTTATACGTTATGTATACAGTGCGTTTTATTTAAGTATGACCATAGGGATTTACATGGTAAACATTTTACCCCGTGTTAACTTTTGTTGTCGTACAAATTTGAAACATTTTTTTGTTTATATCAATAAATCAAACATTTTTCTACAAAATGTACATTATTTGCAGGACATATGCGTGTTAGAATTCTTCATTTTCGCTTTCAAAGTTGAAATTAATGACAAATAATTAAGACAAAAGATCAACTTGGCGTAAATATCATAATGCTTATTGACAACTAAAGGAGGAATAGGACGATTTGGATGTGCCTTAGCGAAGTTATCCACAATTTCGCGGCTTGACATGCTTTTTATGTATGCAGTTACGATTTCCACTCGTTCTTTAATATTATAAACAGACATTATCTTAAAAAAATCACATTGACAAACTTTCGTGCGATTTTATAACCTGTAGTTGTCAATAAGCATTATGACTAGGGTGACCATATTATTTTTTGACAAAAAAAGTACGAAAACGTTAAAAGCAGTGTTAATAAGACAACGCAAGAAATTCACGTCGTTTTAGCTCAAACAAGGTGTAAAATGATGTATCGACGAAAAGCATTATATTTCAACAAGGAACAAAATAACAAAAAATATTCTAATATAAAATATAACAAAATAATATTCTGTCAATGGTAATAATTATTATTATATAAAGTAGTAGTTATAAACTAATTTTTAATTTTCACTGGATGGTCATGCACTTGCATCATCACGTCTCGTATTTTGTTTGTACCAGACGTATTTTTGGGAACCTAAAATCACCTGTAGGATTTTCGGACTGGCCTTCAGGACCTGGAACATTTCGCTGCAGGTTTCGTTAAAATTTGTGTACACTTTCATCACAGCTTCTAGTGTAGGTATTAACATTTATTAACTCCAATAATTGTTAATATTGGAGAATAGCCTCTCAATTGACGCACTTGTCCCAGGAAGACAAAAAATAAATTCACATGAGATCTTCAAATTTTTAAACTCCACATCTCGTACAAATTGGAATACTTCAATCCACCGCTCCCCAGTATGAATGTTTTTTAAATTCCATTCCAAAATTTTATCTTCTGTGACTTTGTTTTTTACTACACTCACTTCATCAAACAGTTGGTTTTCATTCAATACTGGACCAATGTAATCTTTAAAAGCCTCACATGAACACAAAACATCTTTCCATCAAATTTTTCTTTTCAAATTTACCCAGTCAAAAAGCTTTAATTCATTCAGATTTGTACTCCAGTTCTGCAAGTATGTCACACAATTTGAATAAAATAACTTAACATTTTCCAGGAAGTCTTCTCGATAATTTACCGTACCATTCGTGCTTTCGGGCTTTGAAACGTATTCTTTTACTTTAAGTGGTAAAAATGATTCGTTTAAACGACATTCAAGCTTATTTGTAAGGTCAAAATACTCCAGCGCAGCCTCCGTTGCGCATATTTCGTCACCCTCGATGTTTAAAATGACTTTGTGGAACAAAGAGGCAATATTGTGTACAAACCACGTCCAAATTTCACCTGTCGGATCGTCAAAAAACTGTTTTATAATCGTCGGGCAATTTTCAATAGAGGAAAAATATGATTGTAATGGTTCGTACATTTGTAAAATTCGTTCAATTGCTGGCATTAGACTTAAGAACCTTGTTTTAGAAAATGACAACATCTTTTTGTATTCGACATCAACAAAGTCACAGAATTGTTTTAGTTTATCCATTGTGACTGTGTAAATATAAATATATTTAAATATTTTTACTACAATAACTTCTACGTCAATTGGTAAGATATCCATCGCATTTTGCACGCAATTGTTTAGAATGTGTGCAATACGACCAATATCATCCAGGGGTTTGCCACAAGAAGCATTCAATTTAGCAAACAGATTATTCACTCCCTTTCGTCTCATTCCGCCAAAATTTGTATTCGTATTGTCACCTGCTAATCCGATATATTTCTCAACTAAATCGTGGTTTCTTAAAGTGGTAAGCACATAATTATTTAACTGTTCTGACGTTTCTCCAGAAAGGTCTCGTAATTGAAGTAGTTTTACTTGGACACCTTTTCACAATCAAAGTACCTTACTAGTAAAGGTACAATTTTAATTTCATTGTGGTTTGAAGAATCAATAATGATAGTAATAAAATGTGCTCTCTGTAAATCAATCTTCAATCGCCCCTGGGATTCTTCAGCAAGAATGTTTTTCACAATGGCCTCCGATTTGGAGCGAGCAAATTTGGGTTCAAACATGTTCACTATTAGTTTAGACGTGCAATCCAAAGATCTAAAACTCTGTAGGTGTTTGATTGTATGATAAGCGAAAGTACCTTCCTTGGCGGCAATCATCGTATTTTCGGAGCTAAAATGTTCGCTTTTAAGGAATGTTTCCAATTTATTGCTTTTAGATAATGAATTTGCAGCCAATATATGCTTTTTCTTAGCCAAATGAGCTTTAATATTACTGCGACCACTATTGGAAATATATCGACATCACTTTTACAAATTTCACAATACAAAATATGTTGCAAAGAACTTGATTTTATTTTCATAAATGGATAGTTCTTTTGCAACTCTAGATTAAAATAACACTTTCGTCGAGGCGGTGACATGTCGAAACAAACTTCTTTTGCGAATTCATAAATTCCAAAAATGTTTATAGATTAGTTTTGTTTGAATTTTGAATAACAAAAAAAGAAAAATATGTTGCAATATTTTTATATAAAAAAGTACATTTCGGTGTACTTAGTGAACCTTTCAAGTACAATAGGACATCATTCAAAAAGTAAGTACTGTCCTATAAAAATAAGTACATATGGTCGCCCTAATTATGACATTTACGCCAAGTTGATCTTTTGTCTTAATTATTTGTGTCATTAATTTCAACTTTGAAAGCGAAAGTGAAGAATTCTAACACGCATATGTCCTGCAAATAATGTACATTTTGTAGAAAAATGTTTGATTTATTTATATAAACAAAACAATGTTTCAAATTTGTACAACAAAAGTTAACACGGGGTAAAATGTTTACCATGTAAATCCCTATGGCCATACTTAAATAAAACGCACTGTATAAATTTAGCAATTAATAAAGAGCAAAATCAGCGAGCAACACACAACGTAACCATGGAAGTTAAAGTTGGCTTTAAAGTCAAACCACCTTCGCTCTTAGCTTAAAAATCACTGGCAGCCTATTTTTTACTGAACAAGTGAAGATTACTGTACTTTTCAGCCTAAGTACGAATTAATACATAGCCGAAAGATTAATTTTTCGTGCAAATTCTGAAACATAACGTTACTCTTTGAGAGGGAATTTTTGTGTTAAGGTATTAGCAACCATGCATTTATATCTTCCATAAATACGTATTTGTTGTGACATCTTTGACAGTTAAGTCGTAAGTCAATTTCATCATTTTAGTAGCAAGGTTAAAATACGAATCAATACTATCAATGTCTTCGCCAGTAGTGATAAAGGTATGTGCCCCATGTAATTCGAGTATATATGTTATTGTGTACGAGTATTATCTGCATAATGTTAAAACATTGTATTTCTATTAGTAACGTTCATACAAACAAGTTTTGTTTTATAAAATATGTACATTTTATTTTATGATGAATAAATATGAACAATGAATGAAAATGACACCCAAAGTTAAAGTCAACAAATACATAAACGGAAGTGAATTTGACTTCAGATAACTTTTACAAATAATATTGAAAAAAGCGCATTTGTTATAAAATATAAATATAAAGATAACATAAGAAATAATAAACAATTGTAATACACTGTAAAATTGTCGCATCACTGGTACCTTGTTTTTCGATAAACTTGCACCCATCGATCAATGTGCAAAACTTAAATTCGTCCAGAAACAAGACTCAATGCTAATCTTCATTTCTTCAGATTACATGAAACATGAATTTTTTTTTAATATGGATATAGGGATGGGGGCGGCGTAAGTTTAATAGTAAGTCTACAATAAAAAATATAAAAAAATGAAAAATATGGAAATTAGCATAGACATACGGGACCTCGAGAAGTAACAATGAATTCATAGTGTGTAGAGAAAGCTGGAAATCGATTATCAGACACTTCAGTCAACTTCATACATTTTCTTGGTTCTGCTAATGAAGAATTACCTGACGAGGATACTACGAATACTGACTACAAAATTTTATTATCATAGCATTTCTGATGCAAGCAATAACTGGATTAGAAATAAATTTTCTGCAAATGTGTATGAACTACAAGGGACCACAATAACACAGGATAGAGCATTTTACAACACGGTACATACAGCTACAAAATATACACCATACGAATTAGTTTTCGGGAAACATTGCAAGTAAAAGATACTAAAAGTCGAAGAAAAAAATTTACATGGGAAATGTATGAATGTTAAGTTAACGATAAAGTGTTGTATTGAAACAAACTTACCTTTAAAGTTAAAGATGACAACTTAGTTATTGAAAGTAATGCAATATAAGCACGTTACGTCATACATTCAACACAACCATATATGGAAAGCATCAACCGTATACTGATGTATCGACATGATTTTATAGTATACACATGTCCATATAAGAATATGTGTATTCTAAATGAAATTGCCATTGTCAGTATTAATAATAAGTATATATAAGACGCATCGATTATTTAAAAAGACGAATTCACCGTTACGATGCAAGAAGACGAGTAGTGTATCAATATAACAAGTGCTTTGAATAACACTTGCAACGCCAACATCATCGGATAACATTAGAATAAGTAACGAATAAAGCAACAATTAAATACATCACATAACTGCGAGTGTTTTATTCCAACTACCAACGAAGTGTCCAAACAATAAACAATAAACAAACATTGTTTATTACAAGTAAATTCCAAATACAATAGAATCAATAGATCACTTACACATTCCTGGGCTCACTTAACTCAAGGTACAAGTTTCAGCTATTAAATGTTACATAACGAAACTTGTTGATAAACATAGCACCAGTCTTCCCATTAATTAATTCAGTCATATTAGCAATTGTTGCAATTGGTCAGTAGTATTATTATTATTATTATTGATATAAATTAATCTAAGACGTTGGTAGGAGTTGGTATTAAAGGCGTTTGAACATGACCCTAAAACTTCGAAAATACAAGTTTGCTATGAGCAAAGTCGAACACATGGAATTTACATTACCAGGGTGAGAGTTAAGGCCAAGAAGCTCAAAAATGGCAGCTGTAAAAGAAATATTCGAACATTATTTTAAACGTTTTGTATATGATTATGGATAAAGATCGAGGAACTTCACAAATCTTACCAGAAAGATCAAAATTAATTTGTACTGTAGAGCAACGAGGAACATTTAAAGATTTTCAGACTGCATTAACGATGGTACTACTATTACGATTATATGGTTCTTGATGTGCACTCGAGCGAGATAGACGTGTTGATGCACTGCATGTACATTTAAATAAGGAGAGCCGAATTTTTTTATAAAAATGGCCAATAAAGGTTCCGAGAGAGTTACTTGCTCAAATAGTGATGATGTGCCATTAATGTAAAATTAAATATACAAGAAGAGAAGACCAAGGCATGTGATGAAAAGGTGATGGCAATTGAAGAGAAACTGTGCAACATTCAAAATTTATTGGAAAATACTCTAGAACTACAAGAACAATATTCTAGGCGCAATAACATTCACATATACGGAGTACCTGAATCTAATTCGAAAAATACAGAAGAATTAATAATAGATTTATGTCGTAAGAAATTAAATATAAATATTACTCCAAGGGACATCGACTACGTAGCACCAAGGGCGCCACTAAACCAATCAAATTCTGTCGTCGATCTACAAAGAATGAAGTATATCGACATTTTTGATTAAATAACACTATAGTCAAAATTCATGCATTAAGCGACTTAAATAAAATACAATTTTAAATATGTTAAGTTAGACGCAGTAGTATCACATTTCTGTGTCTGCTTGGACAGCGATTAGTGAGTACTTCTAAACGGTTTATCTATAGAATTTTTGTTTTCTGATTTTCTTAAACTCGCACATATTAACATAAGATCCCTGCTGCAAAAGTTATATGATTTGCATAACTACCTAAATCAATACAACATCGATATTTTAATAATTACGGAGACATGATTAAACGAACACATTCCTAATGACCTTTTGTTCATCAGGGGTTATACACTTGTCTGAAACGATCGTGAAAGTCGTGGGGGTGGAGTTGCAATTTTTTTACGTAATTCTAGAAAATTCGCGGTTATTGAGGCAAGTCATAATAGTGAGCAATTGTGGTTGGAGCTGCGAACGGGAAAGTTAAAATTTGTTGTGGGGTTGCATACAGACCGCTGCAGTTCGATTATAAATTATGTCTTGAGGAACCAGAGGACTCTTCGACCTTATGCTTCCCTATTTCTGACAAGGTTTATTGCCTTGGACATTTTAATATAGATGTACGAAGCTTTGAAAGTGTGCCGTCGATCTACTTGAAAGCATTTAGTGACTCGGTAGGGGTTAAACAAATTATAACTCTGCCAACCAGAATTACTAATACATCGTCGTCCTTAATTGATTTAATAATAACGCCCCTCCACTGCGACCGCAAGGGTCTATTGTGGCCCACAACTAATTATAGTTCACCCTCCATACCCATTCTCTTTAAATAGAGTAGGATTTTAGTGGGTGAGATTTTGTCAAGTTCTCCCAGCTCCAGTTTTATCTTACCAAAGACTGTGAACCTGATTTTGTCCCCGGAGGGACAGGCACACATCACGTGCTCTGTTGTTTCTTCCGTTTCACAGCATAGTCTGCACTCAGTGGTCTCAGCCACTCCCAGCCTATGCATATGATGCCTTAGTCGGCTATGCCAGTAACCAGGGCTGTCATAGTTCGCAGATCTTTCCTGCCCAAACCTAACAGTATCCTGGTTCGTGCCGCAGATGGGCCCTTTAGTACTGACTTGGAATGTCTCATTCCCTGGCATTCCTGCCAGTTTTTCAGTACCTTGTGCTCCATCCAGCTCATATTCGAGCTTCTGGCCAGGGCTCTTGTAATCCCAAGAGCCGGTTCTGGACCAATAAATTTTTGGTTAGCCCCGCTCTTTGCCAGGGAATCGGCGGCTTCGTTACCCTCTATTCCAGCGTGTCCGGGTATCCAGACCAGGCTAACCTTGTTGACTCTCCCTACTTGAGAGAGCACTGCGCGGCAGTCCCTGACCGACACCAGTGTACACTGATTGTCGGCAAGGACTTGCAGTGCTGTTCTGCTGTCAGAAATTTTTTTTATCGTCCTGTGCTGCCGAGGGCTTTTTAATAGCTCTCTTGCGCACATTTCAATGGCATTGACTTCTGCCTGTTGGATCGATGCATGCTTACCAAGACTTGTTCTTGGTTTGGTTTGCGGCAGAACACTCCAGCTCCTGCTCCTTCAGTTGTTCTGGAGCCATCCGTAAACCAGCTCGAATCTGCCTGTAACAGGGCGACTTGATTACGCTCCCATTGGTCACGAGATGGAAATATGACTTTGTAGGGCAGTCCGAATCTGTATGTTGTAGACATTGTATCAGCCCTCATCCCCAGGATGTAATCCGCTTCAATGTCGGGCGACAGCCTATTCCGCATGAAGGCCAATGTCTGCGGCCTTTGCATCTCCGCATTATGAAATCGATGTGTTGCCTTTCTGGCCTCACTTTGCAGCAAAATATGCAAAGGAGGAAGATCCAGTAGCACTTCCATGGCAGTTGACGGCGTGGTGCTTAATGCCCCAGTCACCGATATGCTGGCCATTCTCTGTAGGCTTGCCAGTTTTACTCTGGCTGTCCTTCGTGAGGAGACAGTCCACCAGACAATACAGCCATACGTAATGATTGGTCTAATAACCACCACGTATAGCCAGTACATTTGCTTGGGGACCAATCCCCACGTTTTTCCACAAATTCTTCGGCACATCCAAAGTGCTTGTCTAGCCTTTTGTGCCGTTTTTTCCATATGGGAGTTCCAGTTGAGCTTTCTATCTAGTGTCACCCCTAGATATTTTGCCTCCTCTACCAATGGTATCGTTTCACCTTTCAGTGTGGGTTGTTTGAGACTCTCAAGCTTCCTCCTGTTGGTGAATGGAACAATAACTGTTTTACGAGGGTTTATAGCTAATTGCTCCCCCTCACACCAGCATTGCGTGACATTTAGCGCTTCTTGCAGTATTGCAGAGATGATTGCTTCATCGCTGCCTCTTACAAGAATAACAATATCATCAGCAAAGGCCTGTATGTCGACCTCCAAACTGCTGACAATAGCAAGTAGGTGGTCCACCAGAAGAGTTCACAGTAGAGGGGAAAGAACCCCTCCCTGTGGGCAGCCTCTTACCGCCCTAAATCTTACTGTTTCTACACACAATGATGTGGTCATTGTTCTGGACTTGAGCATAGCTCCTATCCAGTCAGCCACCATAGGCGCCACCCCTCTCGCTGCAACAGCTTTACAGAGGGATAAAGGTAGTGCTGCGTTGAAGGCTCCTTCTATGTCAAGGAAGGCAGCCACCGCAATTCCCTTGCACTCTAGGGATTGGGTGATCTTCCCGACAAGGTTGTTCAGCGCCAGGTCTGTTGATTTGCCCTTTTGATAGGCATACCGATGGACATTCAGGGGGTTAGTCGCTAGTACCTCCCTCCGTATATACCCATCAACCACCTTTTCTAAGGTCTTCAAAATGAAGGACATCAGGCTAATGGGTCTGAAGGATTTTGGGTGTGGGTCTACTCGTCCCACCTTTGGTATGTATACCACCCTCACCTCCGTCCAGCTGGATCGAATGTACTTCCATGTTAGACTAGCTCTGAATAATCTAACAAGGTGCGGGATCACTGTCTCCCGTCCTTGTTGCAGTAGTACCGGTAGGATACCATCTCCTCCCGGTGACTTGAACGGTTGAAAGGACTTAACCGCCCAGCTAACCGTTTCATATGAGACGACTTTTTTCAGCGTCGCCCAGTCCTCTTTTTTTGGTCGTTTGTCTCGACGTATATGGGCCGGGCTGACGTTTACTTCATCGCTCAGAAGCAGGCAATCAGGGAAGTGAGTTTGGGCCAGAATCTCTAACGTTTCTTTTCCTGAGTCCGTAAATGTGCCATCTGGTCGTTTTATCACCCCTAGCATCTGTGTCGGCTCTCTGGATAGAATCTTGTGAATTCGTGCGCTGCTAGGGGCATCGTTTACCCCCTCGCAGAACCTCCTCCAAGATTCTCTTTTGGCCCTGCGTACTTCCTTATTGTAGTCCGTTAGAGTGCTTCTATAAAGGTCCCAGTTGCCTGTTTCTTTAGCCCGATTAAAAAGTTGTCGGACTTCTCTTCTTCTTTTGCCTAGTTGATGGTTCCATCAAGAGACGTTCCTATTGTCTTTCTTCTTCTTGAGTGGACAATGTTCATGGTAGGCAGAGACAACCGCCTCCCTTACTTGGTCCGCGGCTATCTCAATCTCTCCACAATTATTCATTGTAGTGATCACGTTTCCCGTAAGTTCACGGAGGGAACGCCTATATCCGTCCCAATCCGTTTTCTTAGGATCGCGATATTCCACTACAGGTCGGGGACCTACTTCAATACTAAATTGTATATTTCTATGATCTGCGCATGAGGGCACAGTAGACACTTTCCAGTCAAGTATCTTGGTGCTCAAATAATTTGAGCTGAACGTTATGTCCAGTACCTCCTTACGATTTCTCGTAACAAAGGTTGGTTCAGAGCCAACGTTATTAACTATTAGGCCCTCCCCTATGAGATAATTAAACAACGACTCACATCTTTTGTTGATGTTTGTTAAGACGCTGCCTTGGCATGTTGCAGGTTAGTCTG
The DNA here is from genome assembly GCA_959613385.1 of Geotrupes spiniger. Taxonomy (NCBI): domain Eukaryota; kingdom Metazoa; phylum Arthropoda; class Insecta; order Coleoptera; family Geotrupidae; genus Geotrupes; species Geotrupes spiniger. The sequence goes on from OY390737.1 coordinate 36,365,455, forward strand.
CAGGCACTTGACGGATGTAGTCATTACTCCGTCCTTGCAGGCTTATTTTTGTTCCCTTTTTTAGGGGGATATCCCCCCCCTGTTGGGAGGTGGGTTCCCCCTTTTTTTGGGAGCTCCCCTGCCAGAGGCAGGGGTTTTGCCTTTGTAGCCCGACCCGCGGGTGTAACCCGTTGGCCTATAGGCTGCATCGGCAGTAGCTTTTGCGAAGCCGATCTTGCTTCCGCCTTCTTTCCTGGGCACACTTTTGGTGGTCGCTGTAGCTCGACCTTTCGCCGTTGCCGGTGTTCCGCCAGAGGGCCCAGGAGTTGCAGCACTTGTGTCCTGACCCGGCCGCTTCCCCTTCGGCCGGAATAGAATCCGACCGAAGCAAAAGAAGGGTCTAAAGTCCATGGACTCAAGAGCTTTCATGGACACCTCATCAATTGAGAATGTCCATGTCTGCCCGGGGTCTGACACCTCACGGTGCAGTACAACCCACTCTTCCGTGAGCAGACCCCAGTTGCTAACTCTCAGTCTCGTCAGCACCACCTCCGGTGTGAGCCTCTCTTCAGGCCCATCATCAAGGATGAATGCCACACAGACATGAGGTTTAGGTAGCTCAGCACCCCGTACCGTTTTGAGCTCAGCGCCCTCCCACGGGTTGAGGTTAATAATTATACCTTCAAGCCAGGTGGCACTTTGCTCATCAGCACAGGTCATCAGTAGCCATCCAGGCCGAAAAGAACAGCCTTGGAACCGCACCTGCAGATCCTCCCTGGTCAGCGACTCCATCGTGTTCAGAATCGCTTTCCGAAGGGTTCTGAGCTGCTCATTTGTCATACTGCCTCGGGGAGAGCCAGAGAGGATTACTCCCACCCTTACACCCTCCGCCGCTGCACTATATGACGTTTTTGCAGCTTCAGCATCATCCTCCCTGCAGTGCTTTTTATTAGCCTGCTGTTCGGGTGTGCTGTCGTCCGAATGGAGCCGCTTAGATGATGCAAGGGCTTCCGTGGAGGTCTGATCCTCCTCTTCCACCCTCTTCACCGCTTCCCCACTGCTCCAGCACTGTACTCAGGGCAGTTTGGTAATCCATCCCACCCTTAAGTAAACGACTGAGGCGTTTCCTTGCGGCTCCGCACAGTCTAATGTGGCTCCGTGCCTCTACGCCCCCTTTCAGGGGTGTTTCGGCACTCGAGCTCTCCACCACCTTCTCCTCCACAATTTCCAGGGGCAATAGCGCCTCCTGATCATGTACAGGGGTTGTTGATGGAGTTACAGGAGTGGGTTCAATCCCAATCTTCATATTCGATCGAGGCTTATACCCGCCTCGTTTGGGTTACAAACATGCTCATCGGCCATAAGAGTCCCACGAGTAGCTAGGGAAGAAAAGGTCCATCATAGCAGAGCCCCGCATGCCATGATAAGGCTAATACTCCGGAAGGTCGCCCGGTATTCCGGAGTTGGAAACCAGTGGGAACTGGACTTCTAACCAGCCATGCATCCCTTCAGCCTGCCCCCCCCCCCACCTTAGGATTTAGGATTTTTATTGAGGTTAACTCCTCTTGGCCAAGACGGTTAAGTCATGACCCCCCGCACTACCTTTCCGCCTAGGCTTCCAGGAAATGCCTGGTTTAACGGCGAAGCTTGCAAAATGCAGTCCTCCGCCGGCATCGTTTTATCCTTGTGCAGGCCCTTGGCCACGACACGACAGCCGGGCAGGATGGATCGTTAAGGCCGAGCATTTTTATCAACCCCTCGCCATTCAGCCATCGGCACGATACCTCCACCTTGGCTTGAGTTCGTCTGTTGGTCCACGGGCCCTTATTCAATATATTCAGGCCAACCCGTCATTGCAAAGGCGGGCTCCCCCATCCGCCACCCGGGGGACGCGCTCAGTATGAGTAACGACATCTCCCCATACAACAAATTAAAACTAAAACAAAATTGCTTGATTTCACAAAATTTTATTGTAACTCTACAACAATTGTTTCACCACACCGTGGCTTCATCAGGTAGATGAATATAATTATACAATTACAAAAAGAACACAAATATATACAAATATGTCTCAACAGAGAAGGGGTAAGAGTAAATAGGTGAAATTTCAAAATTGGGGTTTAACGAATGATTATTTTCTAATAAATGGGTAGCATAAGTGTAATTATTATATATATATATATATATATATATATATATATATATAGTCGAAAACTGCGTTGATGTTCTTTCATGCGTTCGTCGAACGATCTTCCGGTTTGTCCGACGTATACTCCAGGACAATCATTGCATGTCAACATATAAACAGCTGAGTTTGACTGTTTTTCTATTCTATCTTTATTATTTTTAATATATGAGAAATTTGTTTTGAAAGCTACTTGGTTATTGTTATTAATGTTCTGCAGTGCTTTTTTAATTTTTATGGAATGGGTACCTATGTAGGTTAGACAAACAAAACTTTTCGGTGTGTTATCTTTGACTTTGGGATATATAAAATTAAGCGTTTTTTCCAATCGTTTTTTACCCAGAATATTGTCTATGGTAAATCTTTCATAACCATTATTAAGGGCTATGTTATAAATGTAGTCTATTCACCATTGAGTAAAATGCTGCTAATTTGTGATTTATGGGATGAAATGATTTGGCATGTATTACCGTATCTGTATGTGTGGGTTTATGAAATATCTTAAATTCAAGGGTACCATTACTGTTTTTAATATTAAGATCTAAGAAATTTATGGAATGATTAACTTCTAGTTCTACTGTGAATTTTATTTTAGGGTGTATAGAATTAATATAATTTGAAATGATTGTAGCTGTTTATCCGTACCTTTAAAACAAACTAAAATATCATCGACGTATCTATACCAATAAAGGCAGTTATTGAAGAGCACGTTATTTTGAATGTTGGTTTCTATGCATAAAGCATTTCATCATATATTTTCAGAAAAATTTAATTATGCGCAGGTTTACTAAAAAATATATCACATGGTTAACATATAATTTAAAACTACTCATGTCCCTATGTTCTTAAACAAGAAAGGAAAGTTTATTTCAATCATATTTCTAAGTCATCTAATAACAAATCTCTATGGAATCATCTTGTATATCTGGGTTTTAACAAAAGAGAAATAGCTGCGATACCGGAAAATTTATCTGATGTAAATAAAATTAATGACTACTTTATCAATAGCCTTCCAAATAACATCAGTATATTAAATACATTAAATAACAACTATGAACAACAGTATAAATTACAAAATGTCGATACTCCTGCTATATGCAAAATTATAAGCGATATGAACTCTACGGTGACTGGGTGTGATGGTATCAGCATTACGATGATTAGGCTATGCTGTCCATTAATACTCCCGTATGTGTCTTATATTATTAATATTTAATCGAAAGGAATGTATTCCCCGAATGATTTACGTCCGATTAGTTTGCTTTCAGCATTATCAAAAATACTTGAACGGATAGTGCAGGTTTAAATGACACAACATGCTATAGCTGCACAACCGCCTTGCTTAAAGTGACAGATAATATTTTAATGGCTACAGATAAGGGATTACTGACTATACTTGTGTTACTAGATTATAGTAAAGCCTTCAACACAGTTAATCACGATACTCTCTTACAAATATTGAGGAATATAGGATATAGTGAGGATTCGGTAAATCTGATCGAACACTTCCTGTGTAATAGAAGGCAGAGTATACAGTTACGAAACATAACATCACTTTCGCTAGCGGTATTGCGCGGGGTTCCCCAGGGGTCTATCGTTAGCCCAATATTATTTTCGATTTACACATCAAAATTCCCAGATACCATTAAATATTGCAGCTCACATATGTATGCCGATGACACACAGCTGTATTACTCCTTCAATCCTGTTGATTATCTTGAAGCTACCGCCAAGATTAATAGGGACTTAGCCCTTATTCATAATGTTTCTCATGAGCATTCTTTGAACATTACACTCACCAATTTAGCCAATTCTCCGCAGACGTTACATGCTCTGAGACATTAGGTACAAGTAGTCTGGGATGAGGTATCTCAAGCAGATATCGACCACCTGATTAGATCCACGCCTAGACGGCTCAATCAGTGTACGCGGCTTCGAGGTGGTCAAACACACTATTAATATTCGCTTGTCTTTTGTTTTTTTAACTTGAATTTTTCATCGATTGTTTCTCTATGGTAGCCGACTATGTGATGTTAAAATTATTAAAAAATTCCAACACTTTCTTGGTGTTCGAATTTCTATGTCACTTAGTATAGTATTAGGCATTTCTTGGAATTTGAATTTGTTTTATTCAACCAAGGTTAGATGTAAAGACAGGACTAGGGTAACCTAGGTTGATTAAGGGCAAACTCTACATCCACTCGAATTATATTGGTCACACTGTTATTACTTGCTTATTTATCTGTTTCTTCAATTGCCTACAATTTGATAAATATTGTATTTAATTTTTTTCTGCAGACAGAATGGAGACCCACACACATAATTCCAACTTCATCACCAAAGTAAAACCCGAACCAGCTGAATTTGCAACCTTCATCAGTACACCACAGTCTAACTATGACAATTCTCATGATGAAACTGATTACAAAAATGCAGAGACTGCTGTTTTAATAAAGAAAGAGGAATGTGCTTCTGTGCCAATGGCCGAAATAAAACTCGATATTTCAAACACTGGAATTGCACGTAATGATCACAAAATTAAATTGGATCTTATTAATGGCAATGATTTGTTGAATTCTTCATATATAAACAAGGATTTTGAAGATGAGATTTCCACAGGGAGTTTGCAAAGAAATGAACGAAATTACCATTGCCAAATTTGTACCAAATACTTCATAAGGAAAGAAACTTTATCACGTCACATGAAAGTACACGGCATCGAAAGACATTACAAGTGTGAAATTTGCATGAAACTCTTCAAAACAAAACCGCATCTGTCGAATCACGTGCAAACACACACAGGTGAAAGAAATTTCAGGTGTAAAATTTGCAACAAATGTTTCACAAGACAGTCCAATCTCGTGATTCACATGAAAATACACACGAACGAAAGAAATTACAAGTGCAATATTTGCATGAAAAGCTTCAAAACTAAAGCACATCTGTTGAACCATGTGGAAATACATACTAGCGAAAGAAATTTTAACTGCCAACTTTGCTCCAAAATTTTCAAAACAAAGCTACAGCTGTCTTATCACATGAAAATCCATACAGGTCAAAGAAATTTCTTGTGTGAAATTTGTACGAAATCCTTCATAATAAAATCAAACCTATCTTATCACATGAAAATACACACTGGTGAAAGAAATTATAATTGTGAAGTTTGTACGAAATCCTTCGTAATGAAATCACATCTGTCTGATCACATGAAAATGCACACCGGTGAAAGAAATTATAAATGTGAAATTTGTATGAAATCCTTCACTATGAAATCGCATCTAGTGGATCACACAAAAATACACACCGGTGAAAGAAACTACAAGTGTGGACTTTGTTTGAAATCCTTCATAATAAAATCGCGTCTATCGAAACACATGAAAATTCACACTAACGAAAGAAATTACAAGTGCCAAAGTTGCTCTAAACACTTCAAAACAAAAGAACATCTATTGCGTCACATTAAAACACACTCCGGTGAAAGAAGTTACGAGTGCCAAATTTGCTTCAAATACTTCAAAACAAATGAACATTTATCACGTCACATGAAGACACACTGGTGAAAGAAACTACAAGTGTGAAAGTTGTACGAGATCGTTTATAACAAAATCACATTTATCGGATCACATGAAGATACACACTGGTGAAAGAAATTACAAGTGCGAAATTTGTACGAAATACTATGTGACCAAATCGCATCTATCGAAACACATGAAAATACACACTGATGAAAGAAATTATAAGTGTGAAATTTGCATGAAACGATTCATAACAAAAAAAGACTTATTGTGGCACGTGACAAAGCACACGAGTGTAAGAAATTACAAGTGTGAAATTTGCACGAAATGCTTCACAACAAAGCAAAATCTATTGAAACATGTGAAGATACACAACGGAGAAAGAAATTACAAGTGTGAACTTTGTAGCAAATTCTTCAAAACAAAACAGCATCTATTAAATCACATGAAAACACACACCTGTGAAATTTGTACGAAATCGTTCACAATAAAGTCACATCTATCAAATCACATGAAATTACACACAAGAGAAGGAAATTACACATGTGAAATTTGCACAAAATATTTTATAAGGAAACAATCCCTGTCAAATCATATGAAAACACACACAGGTGAAAGAAGTTACAAGTGTGAAATTTGTATGAAATGCTTAACAACGAAACAAAGTTTGTTAAATCATATGAAAATACACACCGGTGAAAAAAATTACAAGTGCGAAACTTGTATGAAACGATTCAAAACAAAACAAGAGTTATCCAGCCACGTGACAATACACACGGGTGATAGGAATTACAAGTGTGAAGTTTGCAGCAAAAGCTTCACAACAAAGCAAAAGTTGTCCAATCACATGACTGTACACACTGGAGAAAGAAATTACAAGTGTGAAATTTGTACGAAATGCTTCAAAATAAAAGTACATCTGTCGGGTCACATGAAGAAACACACCGATGATAGAAATTACAAATGTGAAATTTGCAGCAAATGCTTCAAAACAAAAGGTGATCTATCGAGACATAAACAAATTCACATTGGCGATAGAAATTACAAGTGTGAAATGTGCACCAAATGCTTTACGACAATACAAAATCTTTCAAAACATTTAAAAGTACACACCGGCAAAAGAAATGTATTTTTGGAATACAATAAAACACAAACTGAAGAAAACACTGAGGGAGAGCTTCTTCACACATTTCAATCCAAAGTGCAGGGCATGGACAAAATTGATACAGGATTGATTAAAGAAGAGGGTGGTCTATTCATGAAAAATGAAAAGTTGGAGATCAACAGTGGTAAGAATTAGACATTCAATTTCGGTCAAGTTTTTGTGGACTGGATATCAGTAAAATTTGCTTTACAATCTTTACATGATTCTTAATCATTGTTGCTTTTCATACAATTTATGAAAATACCTGTATTCAATGAAAATTTACGTTTTGGCTATTTTGTAATGATATTTTGATGTGATGATATTGTGTTCAGAGCCCTTCATAGGAAATGTGAGATCTACAAGTCCAAAATGTAGGAAATAGTTTGTTACTTTATAATCAGGACTCTGACATACTTGTAAATTACCAAGCACAATTAAAACTCACAAAAATTATGAGATACAATAATAAGTTAATAACACAAGGAAACCAGATGCTAAAAAATAACATTTTCAATTGTGTATCGAGTAATCAATAGTTTGTAACCTTTTTTAACAGCTATTGGTAAATTAGCTCTTTCAATACATTGAATTTATATGGATGATAAATATTTTCATTAGAATTTCGGCTTGCGGTTGCTTTACTAAAATGTTGTACATTCAAAAGTTAAGTTTAAATGAAATGAAATAAAGAAAAAGACAAAATGGTCTGTTCTCTAATGCTTAGTATACTTAATGTAATAACTAAATCATGGTTAAACTGAATTTAAAATTCTGCTGAATATTTTTGTTCGTTGAAATTATTCTATGAATATTCTAATAATTTAAGCAGTTTTTCCAACTTTAGTTCTTAGACCAACTTTTGAAAAAACCTTTAAATTAATATTTGCTTCTTTACAGATATGATAGATAAAGAACCATCAAGAGCTACTGAGGAAAAGAAATCAAAATCAGCAGAAATTTTTGGTTTATGGCACACATTCCACAGTGAGATTATAATCAAGAAAGAGGAAAACATAACATCTACCACATAAATTTAATTTAATTTTATTTTAATTGTTAATTATAATTAATATTGTCCCTCGATTAACTGCTGATGGAGCAAATCGTGAAGATATAACTTAGCTGTGGGCTTTTGTGAAGCCTCATCCATATCCATCCGCCAACAATAATTGATAAAGTTATTAAGCATGAAATCCGATGGAACTTTTTGGAGAGTTCTATGTCTGAATTTTGTCTATCAGATCGTTGTTGTATTAAATTAAATTAAATCTGTCGATTCCAGTATCTGATATATAGTACTCGAGGTGTATATACAATAGTTACTTTGTTTTTCAATTTCTTGCAATATTATAAAACGGAAAAATGGAATTTTAAAAGGTATTCTGAAAACTGTAGAAAATCCTTCAATTACAATATAATGATGTCATCACCTAATAAATCTAAATTTGTTTGGGAAATTATACGGCAAGAAACTGAACTTGAAAGTATGGATGGTGAAATTTCATGGCATATTTGAATAAGCATAACTTGCTATAATTGTGTGTTTTATATATGTTTTCTATAGTAGTTCTTCCATGTACTCCTTTTTTCCTTTCTGCAGAAACTGCTTTTCTATTTTCTTGTAGTTCTTGTACCCTCTTTTGTTTGTATAATAATTACTTTCAAACACGTTTCTGTCCCTTAATGTTTTTACGTACTCATCATTGAACCATGATTTGCTTTTCCTACTATTTTTTTCTCTTTCGGTTAGTTCCTTCATTATTGTTTCCATGTTTTCCATTCTTCTTGTAGGTTTCACGGTAGGTTTCTCTTCCCAGTTTTCTTGTTGTAGTTTAGCCACTGTTTTTGCATCCCTCAAATTTTCTAGATCATTTAGTTTTCTTGTCTTACTTCGTTTATTTTTTGTTTCTGATACTTTCCTCAATTTTGCTCTGTTTATAAAATGGTCGCTATTCGTATCTTCCCCTCTGTAACTCCTTACATGCGCTGTAAGCTTGGCATGTTATCTCTCCGTTAGAATGTGGTCTATTTAATTTTTTGCTTTCCAATTTGGTGAAATACATGTCTCTATGTGTATATTGTTGTGGTCAAATGCTGTACAAAATTTACAAGCTTCATTCCATTCTCATTGTTCTCCATATGTCTACTTTTCCCTCCTGCCACTGCCATGTATTCTTTTTCTCTTCCTAGCTTTGTATTTAGATCGCCTAATACAATTTTTATATGGAAGTTGGGAAATTTATTGAGCTGAACTTTCTTATACTTAGTTATACTACATTTTTCGAAAAAACACATGAAAGTTGTTTAGAATTTCAATATCCACAACTTTCATAAGAATGATTTTTTCCATAACTCGTACCGTTTTCGAAATGCGGAAAAGGTGATAAGATTAAACCATCACTTGCGGTTGAGGTATTGCTTTCAAAATAGGACGTTTTCTTTTCAGCTATATACAAATCTAGAGCTAGAGCTAGAGCATGCACACACACACAGGCACACACACAGAAAGTAAACATTGTTCTCATATGTGTTAAAGATATTGAAATTTTAAACAACTTTCACTTGAAAAGTTTTTTCGCAAAATGTAGTATAAGTAAGTATAAGAAAGTTCAGTGCGGACCACTGCAGATTTTTTATTTTTAGTGATATTGCGATCTCATTCCACCTCCGTTCCTCGTTGCCTATTATAATTTTGTTGTAACGTGTTATACTTTTCTACCTTTCTCCCTTTTCGTCTTGCGTTTCATTTCATTTTAAATTTCTCTCTCTTTTATGGTCAAATCATTATTTATGTATACTTTCTCATATTTTAGATACCTTATAGCCAGATTCATCATTGGGGTCTAAGCCGTTAGTCGGACTAACTCGGTTTGCGCCTGTGCAAAGCTATTCATGAAACATACGCCTTTTTTTACGCCAATATTTGCGCGAAAAGTTAGACCTGCTTGTTGGGGTGTGTAAGTCGTGGCGTAACTGTTGCGGTGTGCTCATTTTGTTAATTTACGCGAATTTCTCTTAACGAAAAGTACTTTTCAGTGCTATACAACATTTTCAGAGCAATCAAAGTAAGTATTAAATCACATTTTGCAAATATGTTTGAGTGTAAAATTTTTTTCGGCTACTAATAACTTGCAATTAGAACTATTTTATTTCATCAAGTTTCAGCACCTGAGTATTATTCTACATTTATAACGTTATAGTAAAAATGGTACCGGGTCCAGGGAAGAATATGCTTGCTCTGGAGGAGGAATATGGCCAAGGTTAGGAGCCAGGGCAAGATGTGACTGGGCAATTGCCATTGACAAATATATGAAGTGTCAGATTGTTTCACGATCGATTAGACCCACTACAAGTGCCCGAGGTGAGGTGAGGTGACCTTTCAATATGACTAATTAAATTTAAATATTACTGCAATATTATTGTAGGTACTATAGTTTGCCACGGCATATGATTATACGAGCTAATACCACAGCTGGAACACCCTACAATAAGAGAAGTTCTTTATCCGTGATGCTACAAGTACTCATTGGCTTAAGATGTGTAGCATCGGATGGCTTCCAAAGCTTAATTGCAGACATTGTTCATGTGAGCCAGTCAACATGTAGTCGAGTACTGACACATTACTGTGCACCTATTGTATAAATGATCCTGGTTATATAATCGGTGTTAAGAAAGTATTTCATGGAATAGATAATATACCAAATGTGATAGGAACCATAGATTGCAGTCATGTATTGTTGTTGATGTCTCCAAAAGAAGATACACCCAACCATATAAACAGTAAATGCCAAACATCTTTAAATGTACAGGTGTATGTAATGCACAGCTCCAGATTTTTAATTTGGTTAGATGGCTTGGTTACATGGTTTTGCATAATGTGCATTAATGCAAACATTAGTCTAGAGCAGGGTCAATTGATTCCTCTGGATGATCAACCGAAGAGGTCGATTACAAATTATAGACATGAATATTCACCGTTTTAAATTTGTGTCTAGAGCGTGTGTTGTAATACGTTCTAACATGCATTCCTTTTTTTGTATATTTATTTGTACGCATCAGCATTATAAATTATTAGCAGCATTATGTGCTGCGAAAGCGCAACGTGTAATCTACCGAATATGTTTTTATTCTGATTTAATAAATTTGTATTCCTAGCAAGTTTTATTATTTTGTATACAAGCTAAGTTTTCAAAAAAATTATTTAATAGTTTTGTATTAATCCTAATTTTAAATAGACCTTCCAAAATCATGTTTTTTTGTAAAGAAAATATTAAAAAAAAACATTGAGTATAATTTAAATAAAATTTTCAATTATTTCAATAGAACTAAAAAAGACCACTATAAGTGAATTAAATGAATGAAAAAAAGCTTCCAAATAAACTTGATAATGTTGACATTTGTCCAGAGCAGGATTAATCGATCCTTTGGATGATCAACCGCCATCCCATGAAGTGGTTTATATAAACCTCTCACTGGCGTAAGACTCAACCTGTACCCAGTTGATTGCAGTGCAATGCTATTGGTTTACTTATTATTATAGTATTGTCTTTTGTGCAATTAATAACGGCAGTAATTATAGCTTGTGAAACTTATTTTTATAGTTTGAAATAATCCTTACGTCTGTTACGAGATAAAAAGATACAATCAAATATTTTTTATTTATATTCATTTATTTTATTTATGAAGCCAAACTAATTGCTACTTAAAAAGTCCTATCGCCTGCCTCTGCGCCCCAACTCGAGAATGGCGCTCTCACACAATTGTCAAGGTTAGACGAATTTTGTCTGGTTCATAATGCGAAACGATGACGTCGTGTATGTCGTCAGAGATTAATTTGCGCCCGGTCTACGCGATTTTCATGAATAGGCCTACACCGTTTATTTAGACCTGTGCAAGACGGGCGTAAATTTTTGGCGCAAATAGCGTTAGTCCGACTAACGTTACGCCTCGTTGATGAATCCCTGGGTTAGTTTGTACTTATTCTTCATTGTTGTCTCCCTTTTTGCCCCATTGTTAAATTCTCCCAGGCACGTCTTTTGTACCAGTTTCGTGATTTTTCTTATTGGTATTTTTATATCGAGACGTGTATTAGATTTTTCTTTTCTTGTAGGAAACTTACTTCTTTGTTCATAAATTTCATATTTCTCAATACAACTCGTTTGCCACAATATATGAATCAATCTTTCTCCATTATTTTTCTTTGTTCCTTCTTGATGTGGTGCCATGTATCTATTTTGAATACCTTCGTTGTTGGTGTCCAGTCTTCCATTCATATATCCCATGGCTTATTACCACTAATCTAATTCATATTGCCACATTTGAAAAAATATTCTTTTTCTACATTCTTTGCATTATCATTTGGCATATATGCTACAACTATGATCACTTTCATATGAAATACACCACCCATTAAGACTTAGACTACAATTTTGAAACATTTCTTTAAAATAATGCTTTATTTATCAACTAGGAAACGAATTAAAGTTTAATTGAAAAAAAACAAAACAAAAATTATCATTTTTCAAGAAAAAGCTAGTAGTGGGTTGCATCCCCATGAGCAGCTATGCATGCATTAACTCTTCTAACCATGCTCTCTATTAAGTGGTCGATGTCCTCCTGGGGTATCTCGTTCCATGCAACCTCTAGATGGTGTCGAAGTTCATCCAGATTCTCAGGAGGCCTGGGTACTTGTCTTAGTCGCCGACCCATCATATCCCAAACATGTTGTGGTTCAATCGGCCACAAGTCCGGTAACCGTGCAGGCCAGGACAAAATCTGCAATCCAACCTGCTCGAGGAACCTTCTTGTAACCATAGCAGTAAGGGGTCTTGTATTATCCTGGAAAGTGGCATTCTGCAACGTTTGCATGAAAGGAACTAATACCCGTTCCAGAACGTTGTCGATGTAACGACGTGCGTTTGATGTACCTGGAATGAACGTAAGGGGTGACCTTCGTCCAGCACACATCGCCCACAAACCATAACCCCGGGTGTTAAGGTTGCGTGTCGTCTTTTAACAAACTCCAAATTTCGTCTTTCTCCTCGATGTCGCCACATCCTTCTACGACCATCATTCACCCATAAACAAAACCTTGATTCATCACTGAAGACAATGTCATTGCATTGTCCCACCCTTGCCGTACTGGACACCATGCAAGTATGGCTGCTAATGGGGAGCTATTAATGGAAGCCGAAGTAAAGACGGTATGAATGAAGCCCAAAGGAAGAAATTCTTCTGTAAACAGTTGCCATCGACAAGTGTCGGTTCAAAGCTCTCATCCAATCCACAGTAATCGACATTGTTGTTTGAAATCGATCCCTGGTAGCCATCCGCTTAAGGACTATGTCTTCACGTGCGTTGCTTCTTCGGGCGGGTCTTCCGAAGAATACTCTGAATACCTTCTTCGGCCCATAAAGACCATATCCGAGCAACTCTTTCATATCAATAATTCGGCCCCTATCAAAGTCATTGAAATTTCGACGACGTCGCACTGAGGGCATTACAAGGCATCTACTTGACAATTTGACAATAACATAAACTAGTGCTAGGAAGAAAATATTGAAAGTTGGAGATAACAATGGTACAGGAAACATAACAGTTGAGTTTTTTCGGCGGAAACTTTCATCGTTTCTTAGTTGATAATAAAGCATATTTTATATTATTTTATTATAGTTTCAAAATTGTAGTCTAATTCTTAATGGGTGGTGTATTTCATATGAAAGTGAGTGTATATTACCATTATATTTGTATTTCAATAACCAAAAATCATTAATTCGCATATTTTTCATTTTTTTATTCTATTAAATCTACACCTCTTGCCCCCATTCTGTGCTTTTGATTTGTTTAGTGGTACAGTCCGATAAAACCAGATAAATCCATTTTCCAAGTTAAATGTATTTCGTACATGGTGTATTGCATCATTAGCAGTATTATTTTTCTGGTAAAGCTATAAATTTGATCAAACATATGCCACTTTGAACAAAAGTTCAGTGTTATGGATCCGCAAAATTGTCGTATCTTTATCATTTAAAATTTTGGCCAATTTTATTTACATTTCAAAGCACCTATAAAAGTATCCACATTTAAACATTTTTACGCAATCAGATTTATTTTTATTCAAAAAATTGTCATAATCAGTCAGAATTACTTTAAGTCGAATCTATATATAGCAATCAAAATGAACATTCAAAATAATGCAACACATCTGCAGAAACAGCACCACCAATTGTTGTATTTGTTGAAGAAGCTTTTTCTCAGCAAAACTATATACTAATCAATCAACTGTGTCTAGAGTTGTCCAATCGCATCGGAAAGGGTGTAAAGGGCGAAAGCCAAAAACAACAGTCCTACAAGATTGACTTTGTGAAAAGATCAGTGAAGTGCGAATACCAGACCAGAGGAAGGCTCGCAGAATAGTAATTAAATCCTAAAATACCTGCAAGAGGTCCTCTAGTAACAAAGACTACTGCAGAAGTAGACTTGCTTTTGTAAAAAATCATGTATTCTGGGAAATGAAAATTAACATTGAATTTTGTTTTTGGGTGCATTTAGTTTAATATATAGCATGGAAGAATACATTCAATTTTGAAAGCAATATCCCAACAGGAAGTTTACTTTTATCACCTTTTTGCGTATATCGAAAACGGTACGTGTTATCGAAAAAATGTTCTTATAAAACTTAAAGATATTGAAATTTTAAACCACGAAAAGTTTTTTCGTAAAATGGGGTATAAGTATGTTTTCGTCGCACTAGATTGTTACGTAGCGAATAACATGCCACATTTCAAAAACGTTAAGCTATCGATAATGCCCTGGCAACACTAAGCGGGCTGTTATGAAAAGAGGGCCGTTAAGGATCCTTAACAGCCCGCTCTTAATCGATCGTACAACATTTAGTTGTCACGGAAACAATGACATCTATCATTTTAAAATTATAAATTATAAAATAATAATTTTTACCTTCTTGGATAAGCTAGTGCGACGAAAACCGTTGTACATATCACGGGCTGTTAAGGGCCATAACGGCTCTCGGTAGCATTAAGGCCCTCACTTCGTTCGGGCCTCAAACGGCTACCTCAGCCGTTATGGCCTTCTTAACAGCCCTTGGTATGTAAATAACTAATAAGAAAGTTCAGTGCAGATTTTTTTTATAGTTCATGGGTTGGCTAGCATACTGGGTACTTAAGGTATAAAAAAAACCTTATGGGTTAATAAGTGCTAACATCACGGTATTTCAGAATCTCAGGTTAAAGTTTGTAAAAATGTTTGTATTCAATAATCTTGTTGTAGTGTTCAGTACACTTGTATTATTTTTTGCTTATCTTCATTAAAGTGCATTCTTTTATACTCCAATCTCTTGGAACAAAAGTTTTTTTTTTAAAATAAATTGTATGGTACATCTCTGTTACAGACTTGACAATCAAGATGAAAATCACTAGTTATGGTAAAGAAGAAGATGACGAATATGTTTAATGATTTGTAAAATGATTCACTGCATTTAGTGTTTTAGTATTATATTTATTATTATTATTTGAAAACTATTATCATATAAATAAATATTTAGACATTTCAATTCTGTGTCTGTAATCCCCACACTTCATAAATTTGATAAGAGTAAAATGTGATAAGAGTAAATCACTACTTCCGGTTGAAATATTGCTTTCAAAATAGGAAGTTCCCCTCCTTTCTATATACAAATCTTAAGTTTAAAGTTTCATAGCTCTGCTATAATCATTTGGGCGGTAGACCGCCCAAAGCCAGACAGACACACAGATAGTCATTACGAGAATAGTCAGAATCAATTCAGGGGACCTCAAAACGTACATATCCGTTAAAATCTCAAGGTCGAACATTTTCATAATGAACTGAAATTTCTTATACTTATACTCCATTTTTCGAAAAAACTATTCAAATATAAGTTGTTTATCTACTTTGCATTAATAATGGACTCATTATTACATCAAAAACAGTTTAATGAGCCGTATTATTAAACTACTTTTGGTAACTTTTAGTTTGGTTATGTTCATGCTATGTTCGTGTCACGCCATAATCTTTATTATATATCCTCTTGGATTTTACCGGCAACGAATTCTCAACAGCCTTTTGAGCGGCTTCGCGTATGTGCGGCGGTGTGCACGTAATTTCTCCATTTTGCACACAAATTACAGAAATTATGACGGCTATTAGATTATTTTGAAATTTAATACAAATTGTCAATATCAGTGAACCCAACCTACTCAAAAGTCCCTAGTCTAATACGAAAACTTGAACAGGGAAAATTTCAAGAATTAGTAAAGCAAAGTAGACCAAATAGTATATTACACGTTTAGTAAGGCAATATTGTCGCATTCGTTCTATTGGGACACGACGAGCTTGCCCCAAACTACTCGTGCGGCAATATGTTGCAAGGGATACATACAGACGTTATGTTGGAGATAGTCTTAATCAATTCAGGGGAGGCCAAAACGTGTATTTCCGTTAAAATATTGAATTTCATGATTACTATACTTAAATATAATACATAAAAACTTGGTGAACTTGTGAATTCCAGTCAGTAGAGAGATAAGTTGTGGTTCAAATGAATCAAGTATTCCTCAACCCAAATAACGTTCCAATAACGGAACGGCAAAAATAACGAATGACGCGTCTGTGATAAAAATGAAATGATAATGCGATAAGAGTAATATACATCTTGGGTGGTCCAACGTTTCCCGTCTTCAAAAAATATTATTGGAAATATGACTTAAAGACGGGAGTCAAGGAAGATAGTCAGTGGTTGACGCGCTGTTAATGAGGCAAGTCGAGTCTTCCGCCGGGAAGCAAGTATGGCTCGCGGTGATGAGTTAAGTATCGGGGAAGTCTTAAATAACATCACAGAAATGGGAGAATAATCGTTTAAAGTTAAAACGTGCAGAAAAGTGAAAAAATTCTATTAGAATTTAAATAGACTTTGAATTTTGATGAATTACGGTTACAATTATGTTCTGCAAGAAGAAGCTTAAACAGAGATGATTTATCCCTCTGTCGTTCCATTACTTTTGGATCAGGAGGAAATGTGAGAAATTTATTAGTAATAAGTGCGAAATTATGTGGGTTCTAGTAGTTTCTATTTTTGTTAAATTAAATTTAAAAGGGAAACCTGTAAGGGTAAGTTTTTCTTTCCTTCCTCTAAAGATTATAATTACAAGGGGTAAAGGTTTTATTGAGGGTTGTTTTTTAATAAGTTGATTACAAGTTCGTTTGTCGCTACTTTTAACATATATTTTATCTTTGTGTTTATTTTAATTTAATATCATCTTTTTCCTGTATAATAATAGTATATTATTCAATGAGAGGTAATATGGGCAATAACTCACGGGATGATTGCAGCGCGAGCCGCAGGCGAGCGCTGTAATCATCCAAGTGAGTTATTGCCATTACCTCGAGTTGAATACTATACTTTATCCACGACTATTCTTCTGGCAAAAACGTTTACCTTTTTAGCGGAAAATTTTTTAGAATTCCGTTTGAGGAACTCTCGTAATTTCGTTTCATAAAAGTTTCAATATTTACTCTCTTATTTATACTGAGTGTACTTCTAAGCATATAGTAGCAAATGATGAAAATTTGTATTTCATTGGCAATTCTTTAAAATATGCCAGAAGCACAGTTTCTGACAATGATTTTACGTTCTTACTTGTACTCCAATCCTAATGTTTTGGTAGGTCACATTTTCGAAAAACGTAGTATAACTAAGTATAAGTAAGTTTCGTGCGGACCACCGCGGATTTTTTACACACACACGCGCGCACACACACACGCACACACACACACACACACACATGTTAGTATTAATATTTTATGAACGAAAATAGAAAAAATTAACACTTATCAATGCAATATCAACTTATTTTGATTACAATATATTAATATTTGGTTGCATAGCCCTTTGCTTTGGTAACAGCCTGGCACCTTCTTGGCATGGAGTTGATTAGGTTCTCAATCACCGAAGCTGGAATCTGGTACCATACTTCTTCCGATTGCTGCAATTTTTTCTTAGCCTTTTTGGCTTTTATATTTTTTAATCGACAGTCGAACTCGTCGCAGAGGTTCTCAATTGGGTTTAAGTCAGGTGATTGGTTATTAAACCAGTTCTTCACTGCACCCGCTGAATCTTTCGGATCGTTGTCCTGTTGAAAAATGAATCTTCGACCAAAACTATCACGAGCAAAAGGAAGCATATCATCTTCCAGAGGACCAACTCCTTGGGCACTAAAACAATCCCATACCATCACATTGTCTCCACCATGTTTGACGGCTGGAAGTTGGTAGCGTGGGTCGAAGCGTGTGTCAATAGGACGTCGTACGTAAGTTGGACCAATCATTTCCGAACAACGATAATTGCGATTCATCGCTCCATATAATGTTCTTCCACTGATCTGCAGTCCACTCTAAATGCTCTTTTGCAAATTCAACACGAGCTTTTCGATTTCTTGCTGATATGATTTGTTTTTTAACAGGGCGACGTCCATTGAGTTCCGCAGCTTGTAAACGATGACGAACTGCCCGAATAGAAGGAAACACTTCATTTCCGATGGATAATTCACGTGTAATATCAACTGCTGTTAGTTGAGGGTTGTCACGAGAGACGAACAATATTTCTATCCAACAATTTTGATGTTACTCTGGGTTCTCCTGAGTTTTTCTTCTTCTGCATATCCCCTTGCACTTGCCACCCGCTCAATTTAGTTATGGTACTTTTACCGACACCAAACTGCCTAGAAAATTGTTCGTGGGTCATTCCCTGCTGCCGTCCACGTACAATTGCTTTTTGTTGTTTTTTCCGATGTTTATTGACCTGGAAATTCGTGCCATGACAACTTTGACAGATTTTAAGAAATGTTGCTTCAATGACAGGTGATTTTCGTTTCATGGCCACCTTTAAAACCGATTTTATTTCGCGCAAGTTTAAAGGTTTGTGTAACTTTAAATAAACGAATTAACAACAAAACAGAATTCCTATCATTATGACATACCAAATCCGTTTTTAAATGTCGAATTAAGATTTTAAGTTGATGCTGTATAACATTAACAACGTTGTTGATTTTTTAGCCAAGCAACGCAGTGTTGGCAACCGCTAGTGTGAAAAACACTAGCATTATGCTGTTGGGCATACGACATCCCTCTCCCTTTAACGAGTTAAGAGAATTTTAGTGGAAGGAGAAAGTGCGAATACAAAAACGACGACTCGGAAAGAGATGGTTAGAGGAAGTTAAGATCAGCAATAAATATTGCAAAAAAGCCAAGATTGTTAGTAATATAAAAAATTGCAAACATGTAAAATGTAATGTAAAAAAAAATTATATTCCAAAGCGAAATTTGAAAAAGTGTAAAATATAATTTGTCGTTATAGAAAATGCCAAAATATATGGACGAGAAAAAAATAAATCAATTATGGCAGCAACTCAACACAAACATGGAAAAACATTCCAATTGCATCGCCGTGATTTTGGATTATAAATCGCCTGCGGTAAGTCATATATTGTGAGAAACTTGGGTTGGGTTGAGCTGAACTGGATTCAGCGATTTGGGTCGGGTCGGGTCGGGTCGGGTTGGATCGGATTGCATTGGGGTGGATATATTTATTTTAAATCCTATGTTCACAGGATTAACAAAACTCAATCTCGATATGCGTCAAATTAACGGTGCAACGATAAGTCTTTATTACAACCTTGAAACAGTCTGTATATGAGAGCTGGTGTGCGAATTTATTTCAAACAAATATAAAATGTTATGTCTTTAGCAATTTAATAGTAGTTTGTTCAACAAGGATGGATATGATGTCCATATCGCACGAGAACGAGATTTGGAACCCAATCCAACCCAAACGGACGAATGTGATATGGACAATCTACCCGAAATGTACAGTTCAATTTATCCTTCGACCAAAATTAAACAACTACTGAGCTATTAACTCTCACTTGAATGTTTCAAAATGTCATTTTTGTTGTATATGACCATCGTACTCTTTGATTGGCATGATTCATATCCTAACACGTGCGTATATGAATTTTTTACACGACCTCTACCGAAACTAATGAATATCATCGTAGTAACCTACTTCAGAAAACTGTCAATACCACATGGCGTGTGATATTATATCACACTAGTGTGATATTTTTGACAACTAAAGGTCAACGCACACCATCTGGCACATTTTGTACAAATGACACAGAAAAAAGATTGACTCTACTAAGTATTCACTGTGGTACACCGGGCCTTTACACAGTTTCATAACTATCTGACATTAGGGCTTGTTGGTTGAAGTTCCGTCGAATATTAGTCAGCTGCTGTGTGAAATGACCTTAATATATTAAAATGAAGTTTCTGTTTTACCGACTAACTGACTTGAGCATTCTAACGTCACTTTCTCAGTTTTTTAAAAATACATTTGAGGTCGTGTAAAAAATTGTGTTCATAACTCGCTAGAAAGTGTTATATCGTCTGCTCGTGAGGTTTCTTATATCTCACTCGCACGATATAACTTACTTTCGACACTTGTTATGAAAATAACTATAATATACGCACAGGTATCAATCGCAATTCGCTACGTTTCAATTCTGCCAAGTGTGCTAGGAACACCAGATATATAGGTGGGAGTAGGAAAAAACTAATTCTGACAGCATCTACACCACATACAATCATTGAGAATTACATTACGTATGGAAAAAATATTTGCCGCCAAGTTTCGAGTTATACAAGAATGATCCTTTTCGATTGATATCTTCTCCTCTTAACAAAGGATAATAACAAGGTTTGTAACAATCATCAACATCCTATATATGACATCTGGTCTGCAAATTTATTTCAAACAAATATATGCCATGTTACATGCCACGTAACAAGCAGATAACTTGAGCACTTGCAACGCGATTGTATGAACAATTTGTTGTATTTATTTCTGTATATAATAGGTTAAATAGCTAAATATGAGAGTCGCCGTCAGAAGGCCGTCGACATTCCGGGACAAAAAGAATATACATTCGTGTTATGATTCATTCCGGATTCACTAGCAGACAGGGTGCCACGTGTCAAAATTATTTGTTAACGAAATATAGTATTTGTTACACGTTGCAGTTTTATTTATACACTTACAGATCCTACTTATTTTTCCATCAGGCATTAATCTTTAATTTCTCCAATTTTAAATTAATACAAATATTTACAGTTATTACGCCACCTCTTCTGATAATACGTGCATCATCGACACTTATTTGTCAGTAGCATGACACTAACGTCGTTGCTGCAAGTGATAACGAACGCTTTTCTGTGTCGCGAAGTCAACATAGTTCAAGTTCGACCACTATTAAACAGTAATGGCGTCGCTTTTACGCAAGAAACTACCGGCAACCTGGTGCAGTGTTTGTGTAAATTATATATCGTCACGTGCCATGTCCGCCGATTACCTAATCAATGATCCAAAATACGACTTTCTCAGAGACTTAGGCCTACAAGCGACCAATTTCGGCGTTTATGACGGGTCATGGAAAGGGTCAGGTTCGGTAAGTCTCCGCTTTGCGAAACCATCAGAGCGCGTGCAAAACAATCCGTCGATTATAGCGCGACGATAAATTTATTTAAAATTTATTAGCGAAGCTTCAAGATTTTTTCAGATGCAACATACAACTATTATCCGGGAACAAAAATAAATCTTTATCGAGACGCGTATTTGATAAAGTGTTACACATTTATCAACATTCTGTGCGATAAGCTAAATTTTACTAAATATTATTAGTTTAACATCTTATTATTGGATAATAATATTTTGAAGTTTTGAAATTTACAATTTATTTTCGTATTGCATATATGAAGTTAGATCATTTAGAACTAATACAAACATTTAAACATTTTATTGTATATTGAACATATACCAACATTTTCATTATCATCTAAATTTAAAAAGAGTTCAGCCCGCATATTATTAATGGAATTTGGGAATAAGTTTTGAATTTCTTGCAAAATTATCAAGAAGATTTGTTTGGTGTACTAAACTATATATTTTTGTTGGTAACAGCAGAATTTGATCTACACAATAATACAACCTTTTACCATGCAAGATCAACATAATAAATATTTCTTTATTAAACGTTTTCCTAGTAAAAATGTGACGCTAAATTTCCAATCGGAGAGGAGTCGAGTTCTTGTCGACAATATGTGAGATGTTAAGGCAGCGTGCCACCGAAGCAAAGGCGGCCTAATTGTAATTAGTCTTAATGTGACGCTATCTGGTTACAAAAAGACACTAGCGACCTTCCCGAGGTCCAGAATATAAAATATATAGTGGTAAAATAGTTCCACAAAAAGAGTTTCGCAACCGACGAATACTGTACAAATGCGATATGAACATACATAGCACAACATAAACGGGTAATTTCGAATAATAAATTCCATAATATATGTACTTAACCTGAACCGAAATTTACTCAAGTATAAGAAAGTTCAGTGCGGACCACTGCAGATTTTTTTATTGTTTTAAATAGAAAGATAAAGTAAACATATTATTTAAAAACGACAAATAGCTATTTATGGTGTAAGTGAATAAAGTCGAATTTTATCCACGAAAAAATAATTTAGCATGCGGCGAAGCCGAGAGTGATAATGTTTTTGAGTGGATAAAATGTCTTTATTCACGTGTATTATACAATATTTTTCCAATTTTATTCATGTTGTCAATAGTGTATGCGCTACGTGAACGAAGGAACTGCGTGTATTTGCCTCGTGGTGAGTTGTAAGTTCGACGAGGATTTTGAGTACGTCTCTCGCTCACGTATTTTACGCCAATGAGGTGCGTCGCTATCGTCTGGGTTTTATTAATCGTTCGAAGGCTTGTTGTAGAATAAACTCCTGTAAACTGTGTACACTATTTATTAATTTACAATTATTTCACAATTACAGATGACACTGTTGTGATGTGTTAGATTGTTTGCTAATTGATTAATGCTTAAGTGAATAACACTGCTGTGTCACTACTTAAGTTGCCTTGAATAATGATGTTACTTCGACTGTTGTTTTGAATGATGATGCTGTGTAACTTTGTAACTGCTAATGTGTAACTATGTGTGACTGTCTGTTTAAAGGCGAAAGCTTTCTTTAAATAAATTAATAAAGTTCGTTTGTGTCATTGGTGGGAATGAAATGACCCCACTTTGATGCAAGACGAAGATGATTGGTCAGAAGAATGAATTTAATGTGATGAAGGAAAAGGATGTTTTGCCCGAAATTTGGTTCACGGTTTCTAAAAGGATTAATCTAAAATCCCGAGAGCGATATAATAATTTAAATGGCCAAGAAAGTTCGGTAATTGTTTATTTACAACCGCGTTGTGATAAATATCGCAGAGGTAAAATGAATTCTGCGCTGAATGCCGGGCCGTAATTGTGTTGAAATAGATAACGTGTTAGATAATAAAATCTGCACTAGACAGTTATTGACATATTTTATGTTATGTATTCTTGTATATGCTTATTTTGTAATAGCATAGTTAATTACTTCATTTCGTTATTAAACTTTAAATTGTGACAAAACTGTATTGCAACACTACCTTTTAAATTTGCCGCCGAGATACTTTTTAACTTGAATGTACGTTAAAAAGCAGTGCCGCTCTCGCCACGCCCCTTCAACTTTCATGTTTACTAAATCGAACTGTATCTGGGAACGAACAAATAGCAACGTGGCGGTAAACATTTTATTCATCCTTTTGATTAAACTGTTTTTTTAATAATGATTTAATATACAAAATGAGCATTTTATTAATAGGAATTGGAAAGAAAACATTATTGGTTTTCACAAGATAAAAGATGATGACATATATGTATTGAGTTACATAGTTTATTATTATTTTTACTACATTTCTTGACGACTCTTGCAAAAAAATCTACAACCTTGATCATCACATAGGGATGACTTTCTTACATACATCAAATCAGCAAATAGATTTTTACACCAGACACAACCTCTAGTTTTATTAATGTTTCTTCACAACAGTAAATTGGTTTCTTGAGTAGAACTGCGCTAATATTCCCTCCTTCGTTCCCAGTTCCGAAAATGTATCACCTTCTACAGCTATTATTGCAGTTAAAAAAATGATATTTCCTACTTTTCCAGTAGGCAACTCCTTATAATATATTTATATTGAAAATGCATCTTGTCAAATATGACAGAAAAATGTAATATTTACATGAAAGATGGTCAAATCTTACACCTCAATGGTGTAGTGAACATTAATTAAAACAGGTCCATGGATCGCTAGACAATATTGTTTCTGGGTTATTACCCTTCGTCAGTAGCGATTACCACCTTAGTTGTTGAAATACCTTTACATGTAGTAGCCATCAGAACTTCTTGGCGCGAGCCAATCACTCCTAACAAACCACTGACAACAGACATATATTTTTATATATATATCGCAGATTTCTAGTTTTGCTTTTCTGATTTTTGTTTTTTGCAATCTAAGTGCTGATTCATAATCGGGTAAACTGTCCTAGGCGCTCGTCTACGGGTTTTCTTCTTTGTATTCAAGTCTTTATTGTCCAACATAAAGATCCATTAATAGGACAAAATAGACATGATAAAGTGCATTAAGAATATGTTAAATACTAACTAATAATAAAATGTATAGCATATCTTACCTTAATAATGTATCTTCAGGGTGTTGCCGTGGTTCTTAAAACAAACTTACCGTTTACTTTACCGTAGCCTCACATCACCACCCACAAAAGAAAAGATCTGTTGTCACCACACTGCTACACAGAGCGGAAAAAAATAGTGATGCTAGTAATAAAAGCGAAGAAATACAACATGTGAAGAATGCACTACAGAAGAACGGCTACAAACCACAGGATATTTAGAGATTTGCTGAAGCTAGGAAGGAGAAGGAGGATGGACCAGAGGAAAAATTGTGTCGAGCAGGATACGCAATCTTCCATATATTGCTCGAGTTACACACAGGCTGAGGAAAACCCTGGATAAGAAGAACATCAACGTCAGGGACAGCATAGTTAAGGAAATAAAAGAAGTGCTTCCATACAACAAGGACCCGGTACCCAGAATACGAGTTAAATGAATATACGAACTTCAATGCCAGTGTGAAAAATCGTATATTGGATAAACGGGACACAATATACAGTGCAGAGTCAACAGGGGCATCGAAGAGATGTCGAGCAGGGAAATACTGGAAGATCCGCAGTCACATAATCGATTACGACGAAGTGAAGATACTCGCCAGAAACCATCATTACTACCCACGGATAGTGAGAG
Source organism: Geotrupes spiniger (assembly GCA_959613385.1). NCBI lineage: Eukaryota > Metazoa > Arthropoda > Insecta > Coleoptera > Geotrupidae > Geotrupes > Geotrupes spiniger. The sequence continues at coordinate 36,390,575 of OY390737.1, forward strand.
AATCCTTGAAAATAATGAAGAACCCAAATAATTTTAACCGAAAAGATGGATATAGACTATGGGTCGAATTCATAAACGCTCTTTGAGGCGTCCTCGGCCTCACTTCAACCTTGAAGTAAATTTTCGAATTCATAAACGATCCTTCTTTACTTGTCACTCAAGTGTCGGCCATATTGTGAGTTCAAAGTGAGTATAAAGTAAGGTACCGCAACCGTCACCTTGAGCGTTCCTTTCGTATGTTTATTGTGGCGTTTGGCGCCTTTAGTGTTATGTTTGTTATTCGTTAATATTTGCCATTTTATTTATCGAGTGTGCATATTGTTGAAATGGAAAACAATTTTTTGGATTTTGTGCAACATGTGGAATACGGGGACGTATGCACCGAGGTAAGTTTATTTCACATATTTAACATACATTATAGGGCTCAATCAAACATAATCACTAAACGACACTCGATACTGCAAATTTATTTCTTATTTTTAGGTTAATATTAAACGATGTGCAAAACCCCTTGGAGAGGCACAAATGTTTACTTAAATCTCTAAATGCAGGGTAATATTCAATTGTCTTTTCTTTGCGGTGATCTGCAAGACATTAGTCAAAGCACTATGTGCCGAATAATCTGTGAAGTGTCGAGTACTATCGCAGATGCTCTCCTAGTGTGCATCAAACTTCCAAGCACAACTGAAGAGTATGCAGCCAACCACAACAAATTTTATGTATTGTCACACTTTCCGGGAGATACAGACTGCATTGATTGTACGCACATAGAAATAAAAAATCCAGCTAGTCCAACAGCAGAAGTGTATCTTTTTTATGCGACTCGCATTTTCAAGACAGGGGTGTTGCAGTGGCTGCGGCCCCGGAACAACAAAGAGGAAATTTGATTCGGGAAGCATTTATACAACGTTATTTTGTCCAATAATATATCTGTGTTAATTTTTGTGATACGTTTTACAAGGGCACCTTAGTTCTTATGTATGGTTGCATATTAATATTTATAACAAATTGTACATAATAAAACACAATATATTATTATAATTTGTTTTTCTATATCTTTTGTCAAGACTTGCTCCTTTTTTAATTTTTCCTTACTGACGAGCTCTTTATAAAACAATTTTTCTTCACCGAAGAAAAACTGGTGAGCTCCGTATTATTTCAAATAACTATAACACTATAGTGCTGGTAACGTTCAACACAGAATTAATGCCATTAACGGTGATCGAAAGCAGCGATGCCCACCATAACCACTAAAATCTCTGCTTGTTTATGACGCAATTAATGACGTAAACCCTTGTCCTCGAGCGTTACTCTCATAAGGAATTGTCTTTGAATACGAATTATTTGGCGCTAAGTTGAGTGCGAGACAAATATGAGATGAATGTAATGTCGACTTAAGGAGCTTTTATGAATTCCGCCCTAAGTTATGTTTGGAAGTTAGCATTACAGAACACCAAGAAGCAAGGACCACCAAAGATGCAGCCAGGAGCATCAAGTCGTTCATATTTACCATTATAATATCAGATTTAGATTTTTTCCAACAAAGAAGTTAGTGCTCTTTTACATCTGCCATGAAATATGGCGGAAAACTCCGTCCCGTTGTAGCTGTTTTAATGCCGAAGAAATCTCAAATAATATAGTATCGTAATTTCAACCGACTGTTCGCGATGCTAGTTTTCTTGCTATCAAAATTAAATTATCAAATGCTATCAAATAAATTTATTGTTATTCCATATTTTCTATAATTTTAATAAATGCAATTGTTCTTACATGAGACAATAGTAGTTTGTACAACATGGGTGGGTGGATATGATGTCCATATCGCACGAGAACGAGATTTGAGGCCCGAGCGTAGGCGAATGCGATATAGATAATCCACCCGAGTTGTACAGTTCAATTTTCCTTCGACCAAAATTAAACAACTACTGAACTAGAAAATTTATAATTATCCGAAAAGCCATTTTTTTAAAAAAAAATTATCATAAAATTGCAATTATGAAAGGTACAATTCTGATATATGGCATTTACATTATTATTCGTTGCCTGTTCTATATCTAAGTCAGCCAGTAAATTATTGGTTTCAACTCTAAATGGATGAGCTGTGAAGACTTGGATTTCCAACCACAATTTTTTTTACAGTTAATGTGTCCCCTCCAGCATCTGCTAAAAGATTGGCTCCCGATCGCCAAAAACAGTGACCGATAAACAATTCAGGGTTGGGTAATTTTAAATATTGTGGTATTACTTTCGGCTGCTCGTCAATTTTGTTAATTCCGACTACCTGCTTGTAGCATTTTCAATTTTGGTAGATAAAAGTAAAAATTGCTCCACGTCCTGAGGAGGCGAAGGTACTTTTTAGTAATATTGTAAAACTTTCCGGGTACAATGAATACGCGATCAGACGTATTTTTTGTGTCAAGAATCTTAATTTGTAGTTCATTTCCTAAATCACGAACCAGATTTATTTTCAAATTCTTTAGCTCGATCCTCTGACATCCACCAGATATTCCCAATATTAATACAACCTATAAAAGTAATTTAAATAACGTTCCTATATTGTTGTTAGCTTTTTTTACCTTTGTAAACAAGAATTTATTATCGGGTGCTTCGTTTAAAAACTGTTTTATTTGGTTTGAAGACAGAACGCTAGACTTTTTGATAATTGTTCCATGCAAGTTGTGACGACGTTTTCCGAGATTATTGTGGTCTTGTTTTGAAGTTGTTTTGAATTGCGAGTACGCCAATTCATATTTTGATTTAGATTTTTCTGGGAGTAATGTTTGATACGTACTATTAGCGGCCTCACGAATATTTGGAGGTGTACCTGAAAATTCTTCCTCAGAATCATCATTTGATTTAATCTCCGACGGCATGATAACGACTCGATTATTTCGCTATTTAGTGTCAATAATTCACATAATTATTGACTAGTCAATAAAAATAAAGCAACTGCCGCCTGCCATAGGTACAGTACGAAAGTATGACAATTTTCAAGGGCAAATTGAATTGAATACTTAATAAAAAGTAATTTTTAAGGTTTCGCAGTCGAAGATAAAGCTATATCGTATATACAATTCGTATATTCATAATTAGTTTTTATTAACTCGCCCTACTTATGGCCTTTATATCACTTTACTTGTCAAAGGTGACTCTAAATTTAACAATTATACTATCTGATTGGCAGGGTACACATCCTAACACGTGTGGATATGAATGTCATATATGCACATGTAATCGCAATTCGTTTCAATTCTACCAAGTGTGTTAGAAACAGCAGATGGGGGTGGGTGTAGGAAATTTTTTTGTTACTTCATATTTTCTATGATTTTAAGAAATTTATGTTTTCGCACATGAGTCAAATGAATTTTTATTATATCAACGGGATGAATATCAAATGAACCATTTTTAAAACGAATCTTTCTTACATTTTATCATGTTAATATTTTTGCTAAGCGCTGAACAAATTTCTACATCAATTACATGAAACAATTTCTATCTATAATATGGACAATAATTTTACCAATTTCCTTGTTCCTGTATATCGGGTGGACTGTTGGTGTGGTTCTGTGACAATTATCTCTCCCATATCTTGATTCTATAGCCGTGCTATTCATTTAGCCCGATCTCGAGTTAAACCGAGGCTCGCATATGAGAACTGTGCTCGGTTCCGAGCACAGTTCTCATATGGTCATTACTCCTTCTCTTATACGATCTTGCTAACTTAAACAATATTGGTTTTATACGTATAAAACTCAAATAATTAAATTCTTCCATTGTAACGTTCTATCCAAAATAAAACCATTCTCAATGTTTAGAAATGCATCTACAATTTTCGCCTATTCATTTGATATATGAACCAGCCTTTTACATTTTTATTTACACTTTTGAGGCGCCGAAACGCACCTATATATTATGTAATTAAAGTACACTGCTTACATTCGATATCGTATGTGCAAAAATAAGTTAAAACACATGACTCACGCGAATCACTTGTTCAATCGTGTCGCTCCAAGATATCGGGGCATGGACCTTTGGTGTTGTTATTGCACATAACAATATTTATCTACTTAGCAAACATTACAATACATAAACGGCATTGATATTCATAAGACGCAATTGTAATTTCTAACTAAAATATTTTTTCTTGTTTCTCATCATACTTATCCTATTAATATTTTCCGTTTGTAAATATATTTTGTCAACAACATTTTAGCACTTGGTATATGCGTTTTAGTAAGGGTAGACGTTTGTAACATTGCTTAAGATTAGACTTTTTGTTTCTATTAAACACGTTATACACATTTAATACTAATCATACCCTGTTTAGAGCTATCATGTTCTTCACTATCATTATCACTATTACTAGTTAATATTTATAGTTGCTCATCAAATCTAAAATTATGGAAGTGCATGCTTAGTACATTTTAAAATTTAATATATAAAACTTGGTTTAACTTATTTGACTCGTTCGCGAATTTTAATTTCCTAATAAAAAATATGACTTAAAAATGATTTAAGAAAATAAATTATATACGCGAGTTTATCAACAAGATCAAATGAAATTATCAAAAATTGTTTATCATTTTCAATTATGCATAGAAGTCTTCTACAACATGATCAAATCATGCTTTATGATAATGCGAGGCGTATTTTTATATACTTTTATACGCCCATTAAAAACTCGTACATTTTTCATTCATTCATAATATATTCTGATTTCTGATTGAATTAAAAAGTGTCGTAACCGTTCATTTTTTCACTCAGTTGTGTCATTTTTAATGCAACTATAATTAAAAGGATTTGATGCAACATTGATCTTGAAATGTTGTATGTGTTGTCTGTGAATGTTATGGTTTGGTGGGCTAACAAACTTTAGTTGAAAATTGTTGACAATTTTCTCCATTGAACGTGGACTGGAATGGTTTAATATAACTGTATTTTTTGGAATATTTTGTGGTTGTATCTTTTTATAACTTTGCTGACAGCAATCTGCATTTATTAGATGTATTATTTATTATATGCTTCCTCCATAGAAGTTGGTTTCATTACCATTACACTAGTGGTTTATTGAGTCTTGTAACAATACTTCGGTAAATTTGTTTTGCGAAGAAAAAGCATCTCATCTTGCTGATTGAGATGCTTGGGGCGTATTCAAGTTAATATTCTGGCATATAATAAAATCTAGTAGTCCCACGGGTCGTTCGTTGAATTGTAAATGTTGTTAATTTGATTTCTGTCTGAGGTCCGTGAGATCTCGTAGTATACAATTTTCATCTCGGGGGTCTCCAAACGTATATTTTAATTTGCGTTCTATGTCGTCCCAGGTAATTAAACATTTGATTGACACGACGTAGTTTGCTGTACCGTCTAATGTATTTTTTTACAATTTAATATTATTTCGTTTTGGAATTGGTCCGTTGCTGGATTATGAATCCCATATCGATTGATAATTAAATTTGCTGATAACAGAAATTGCGACAAATTCTCTTGTTTTCCGTCAAATGTTGGAATTATGCCGAGGTGTTTATAGTCAAGATGTGGGGATACCGTTATGTTTGATACCGCGTTTACTGACTAATTTGAAGTGATATAGTCGATTTGTGATTAATACTCTAGTTGTGAGTTTGGTAAAGACTGTATTGTTGAAGGAGTAGTGCTTATAGGATTACGAGTGTTGCTTACAATGTGTAAAGTTGCGTTTAACATTTTTCTTGCTTCTAGGATAAGAGATGTAGTGATTCATTATAGAATCACCTTAAGGAATCCTATATTACTATTTAGTGCCCTTGCTGGTTTGAAAGCTATACTTGTTTTCTCTTTCTCTTCTGTTAATCGTTTATGGAAGGCGTCCTGGCCCTTGGTTTCGTTGGTTCTTCTCGTTGAAGTGTTGATAGCCGTTAATTTACTGGTCTAAAAATTAATATTTGATATATTAATCAGACTGCGCTAATTAAATTTCCACTTTTACGAAATGTGTGTTTTCACTTTTTTATTTGATTTAATTATAAAATTGATACATGTGATTACATTTGTGATTACTTTTATTACAACTTTTATGAATAGGACGGTTATTTTGCACAATCATTCTTCGATAGAACTTATTATAGTAATTAACGTTACAAGTCCGGGAATTCATATTTAACAGTACAAGTGAGACGTTTAACGACGAGGCGACGAAGGGGCCGAGTCTTGAAAGTCGAAACGTATACTGTTAAAAGAGTTCACGGACGAATGTCGTTATTTATTTTATTTGATACTGTAAATAATTTAATTTTTAATATTTACATTTGACATTTTTTCGATAACTTCAACATGTGACATTATTGGGTGCATTCTGTATTAAATCCTATAACGGTATCAGAGTCGGAAAGTGTTACTTAGAAACACTTTCCAGCTCTGATACCGTTACAGCTCACTTCCCGAACTCAACGGAAAAATTGAATCTACCGGACAGTATGACATAAAAAATGAATCTTGTACTGTTACCGCAATCACTTTTTTGTACAGTCGCGCCTCGATCAACCCCCTTCACGGATCGGTTATTATAGGTCAAGACGCACCCTTCAAAAATATTCAGTGTCGCGCAGTCTAGTCACGCTATCGATGGGGTGCTTTCAGCCACTTCTAGCATTTATTCCACCAATAGAAGTTTTCTATTGGTGGAATTTCTCAATCCCAAAATTCGGAAATCGTGATTGCGTTCCGGTGTTTTTTAATTTGTATGTAGCGTGTGAAACTGGCTGTTGACGCTCAGACCACGCCTTTTCTGCACCTGTTCGTTAAACGAGATATAGCCCTAAACGATTTAGCGCTTTTGGGCAGCGCTGGATCTGACAAATTGGTCATTCTGTTATTTTAGCTGACGCATGCGTTATATGTTATGGGTGTGTTCGGTGTTTAGATACATAACCTAACTTCAGAAGCGTTCTTGTCGATTTTATATGAATACGTTATTAAATACAATACCCATTTAATATTGCATTAATACGTATTTTATTTCTACCGTGCGTTTTATTTAAATATGGCCATAGGGATTTACATGGTAAAAATTGTACCCCACGTTAACTTTTGTTGCCGTTCAAATTTGAAACAATCTTTTGTTTTTGTCAATAAATCAAACATTTTTCTACAAAATGTACATTATTTGAAAGACATAAGCGTGTTAGAATTCTTCTTTTTCGCTTTCAAAGTTGAAATTAATGACACAAATAATTAAGACAAAACATCAACTTGGCGTAAATGTCATAATGCTTATTGACAACTAAAGGTTATAAAATCGGGCGAAAGTTTGTTAATGTGAATTTTTGAAGAAAATGTCTGTTTATAATATTAAAGAACGAGTGGAAATTGTAACTGCATACATAAAAGGCATGTGAAATTGTGAATAACTTCGCTGCGGCACATCCAAATCGTCCTATTCCTCCTTTAGTTGTCAATAAGCATTATAACATTTACGCCAAGTTGATCTTTTGTCTTAATTATTTGTGTCATTAATTTCAACTTTGAAAGCGAAAATGAAGAATTCAAACACGCTTATGTCCTGCAAATAATGTACATTTTGTAGAAAAATGTTGATTTATTGATAAAAACAAAAAAATGTTTCAAATTTGTACGACAACAAAAGTTAACATGGGGTAAAATGTTTACCATGTAAATCCCTATGGCCATACTTAAATAAAACGCACTGTATATTAAAATTGTGTTATTTTTATTTCCATTTATTCGTAGAATGGAGAATATTTAACAATATTTCGAAGATGACGATCTTGTTCTTAACCCTGAGGCAATAGGTTTGTTGATGCAGGGCCCTCATCAAGCTCCGTTGAATTTACTTCTGGTTGAAAATGGCAACGAACCTGTTAGAAGTGCTAACTAGAGAACTTAGTTCACTTAGTTTTCTATATTTGTCATGAAAAAGACGAAATGAATTTGAATCTAGGGTATTTGATGTCGTAAAGATCGACGAACCGTTTCTGTACGTTCTAGTACGTTTACATACGTAGATCAATCGACGGGCGTAGTATCTGGTATATGTGGTTGCATACCACCACATACATATACATACACACGCTGTCTGTTTGGTTGCATACGATCTTGAAGAGTATCTTTTGTGTGAGAAACATGTAAACATATAAAATTTGACGTCATTAAAAATTGATGACGTGCACGCACCTTCTCGTAATTCAGGGTATACCAATAAAGACACCAGTTAACAACCCAATTGATTACTACAACAGAAATTCGTACCATTCTGTCATACTTCAAGGAGTTTGTGACCATAAAATGTTATAGATATTTTTGTTGGAATGCCAGGGTGGGTTCATGATGCTAGGGTATTTCGAAATAGCCCCCTATACGATGCAATTATGAACGAAAACGAGTAGTTTATTTCACCAGATATGCATCTGCTAGGTGACAGTACTTATCCACTTTTACCAAATGTAATAGTACCATTTAGAGACAATGGACATTTATCGGCACATAAACACCTGTACAACACAATTCACAGCAAGTGCAGAAGCAAAATTAAACAGGCATTTGCATGATTGAAAGGAAAATGGAGACGATTAAACTATTTAGACATGAATATTGAAAATATCCACAGGTAATAACTGCAGCTTTTGTATTGCATAATTACACTTTGCGGAGAGAAGCTATCGGTGATGACATTGAAGTGGTGCTTAGAACGTCTTGGCGATAAAGAATCACAAGAATATATATCAATGGCTGCAGTAGCAAAAAGAATTTAATAGTATAAATTATATTGTATTGTGATATTATAAATTATATTGCATTGTAATTCTTGACTGTAAACACTAGAAGATACTTATCCCAAGTTGGTACCGTATCAGTCATAGAATAAAAACACTCATCAATATAATATCCTTTAATATTGCTGTTATTTTCTATGACTGATATGGGAGAAGTATACTTCTAAACTAAAATTGTAAAGACTTCAGAACTAATTTAATTGTTTTTTTAATCGTAGAAATTCGTGATTGTACAAATTTTAGTTCAGCCTGTATTTTGCCATGAAGTTGTAATTTCGGTAGGATACTGATTATTGAAACATAAATATATGTTTTTTCAATTAACTTTTAGTCAAATATGTATATTATATTATATTATATATATATATATATATATATATATATATATATATATATATATATATATATATATATATATAATGGAAAGTCCCACGTATAACAATCGTTATAGTTAAAGATTTGGTTACGAAGTTTTATTACTGTATATTAAAAACAGAATTCGGGGTGTTGAACGATTAGGAATATAAATCACTTCAATGTTTTCTGGCTAACGTTTCGCCTCATTTATTGAGGCCTTATCAAAGCCTATAAGGTAACAATAAAGAAAAATAATTTTAATGTAAAAACAAATTTCTAGTAAGTACTTACACGAAAATTTTAGAAGATTAAAGAAAGATTGAAACATTGCAGAAGCTCCCATACAGAGCGACGAGTGACAGGATCGAAAGTTATGATATAAAACACAGCACTACATAATTATAATTAGTTTAAACAAGTTAAAAGTTTGTAACGTCTAAGACGTAAAAGTCGTTGCAGCCATTGAAACTGACGAAGGTCAAGTTGTGCCAATTTGAACATTGGTAACAACATGTGATCCAACGCGAAAAAGTAAAAGTTACTAAGAAACTTTTTTTTAATAAAATTGACAATTATTTAGGTATAGTTAAAATTTGAAGGAAACAATTTAATTAATTTAATTGGAAATAACCAAAACACAAAGAATCCGACAAGACCAACCGCAAAAGAACCTACTAATAACCTAGGAGAAAAGACAAGGATTGAAAAGGGAAAAAAGACACAGGTTATGAGTCGTCGGAAGACTACTTTCCCACCCAAGTGCAAAACTGTTAAGGACAAAGAAAAGTTATTAATGAAAGAAAATTAATGTGAAGCAAGGTGTGAACATTTACTCATGAGGCCCGTGTAAATAGTGCTGAGATTGTCTTTGTCTTTTTTAAAATTCATGGCATTATTAGAGTTAACAATGTAACACATTTCCATAAAGAGCCTCTGATTTAATTTGTTGTTATGTGCCAGTACCGTGACTTCATCATAATTAATATGATGGCCTTTATCCTTTGTATGGGATGCCAATGCACAATACGTAGGTTTCAGACGAGCATCGCTCTTATGTTGTGTTACACTTTTTTTTGAAGCCTTTGCACTGTTTGACCAATGTAAATACGGTCACACTCGCCACATGGTATTTTATAAATGATATTACTAAGTGATAAAAGAGGAGTTTTGTCCTTAAGAGCTGTAAAGAACCTTGCAATGGGGTTGATGATTCGATCGGCGACAACAATACCTGTATCATGGAAAAGTTTTTTTATGGAAGGAGATAGTTGTTGGATGTATGATAAGCTGTGGTATATCTTTTCGGCTGGCTGTATGACATGTGGTTGTTGTGGTGGAGGGCGTTGATTGGAAAAAAGCAATTTTTTTAAAAGTAAGGAAGGATAGTTATTATTTAGAAGCTTCTAACTGATAAGCATGTTCTTTATGTTATTAATCTTACAATAAATTAGTGTCAAAATATATTTTGTGTTTGTAAATAAAAAAGTTCCACAGTCTCTCTCAAAAGTACTGTTTTTGATAGAGATTATTTTGTTGCAAATTATTTTAAAATAAGAAGAAGAACATTTGTATGACATGTTTAAAATAAAACAAAAACCACCAAATAAAATATGCACATAACAAATTTATTTACAAACAAAACATGACAAAAAGAGACAAAATAAATGAATTCTTAAAGAGGAAAAAACAAAAAATATTTACAAACAAAACGACATAATACTAAATCTAAACAATAAATTAAAAGAAACCTATAACAAAATACTTATTCTTTTTACTTACTTATACTTTATGTATATCAGAAAAAAATTCTTATATAAGTTAAAGACATTGAAATTATAAACAACTTTCATTTGAAAAGTTTTTTCGAAAAACGTAGTATAACTAAGTATAAGTAAGTTTCGTGCGGACCACCGCGGATTTTATAATATTGGGATCGGGCGGCTAAACATACGTGCGCGCTCCACCGCCTAACTATTGAAGGTCACACTGTGGCACTTCAGTTTAGGATTAGTATATAGCGGAGAAAAAAACGCAATATCTGAAACTGATGGTTTAATCAAATCAACGTTAAAAATATTCTTACATAAATTATAGATATTGATATTTTAAACAACTTTCATTTGAAAAGTTTTTTCGAAAAACGTACTATAACTGACAATGAGTATAAGTAAGTTTCGTGCGGACAACCGCGAATTTTTTATTAAGATATTCCTGTAATAAATTGTTTCTTTCTTTCATGCACTCCGCAATAGTTCTATATTAAGGGGGGATCCTGCTTTAGGAGGCCTTAAAATAGCGTTTTTTGGGGAATTTTTTTAGGACAGAAAAAAATTTGCAAGTCTAGTGAACTTTTTAGAGCATCTTATTGCATATTTGAGCATTAAAAAAAAATATTTCGAGAGAAAAATATTTAAACGGAACCGATTTTTATGCACATTTGTGCAACACCTTTCAATTGCAATTTACAATCGGTGGGAAAGATATAGCCCGTAATTTTTGTCTGAAACAAGAAAAACCAAAGAAAATGGTAATTCTCATATATTTTCTTCTATGTGAACTAAAAAAAAAACAAAATTTTGAAATACAAATTTTTCTCAGGTTTGAAAATAAATGTGCTCGTTGCAGGAAGAGAAAATCATTTCAACTTGCTAAAAAAGTTGTTTAGAATTTTTTCTTCATTAATCTTTTTAGTTCAAATAGAAGACAATGCTACTGAAGCCAACAAAAGTTTTGTTTCGTTTTGATTGCTTGTCTAGTTTTCTCACAATCACTCCCACCAGTTTAGAAAAATCGTAAAAACGAAAACTCGAGAAAACGCACTCTAAAGTTTACGATCAGCAAAAATGTTAATTTTCGATCATTTACGGAATATCTCGTTATAATCCTACTATAGCTCTTACGAATTCAAAATATTATTGTTTCGAACGACCGATTGAACTTTTTAAGTACATAGTTCGGTGTTGTTCTGCGGGGAGGGGCGCGCGCTTGGTTTGCCCGAGCGTTCGTGCGTTCGTATATTTTTTGCTCGACACCTCACTGTGTTTAGTGCTGCATCTTTCAAAATATTGCGAATTGGACGCTATAATTTTTTATACATATTCTTAGATATATTAGGCATAGATTTGAGCAATAAAAAATTTGGATCTTCTACAGTACGTGATTGCAATATAATATTTATAAATTCCATTTTGAATTGTTCATCTGTAATGTAATTTGTTAAACATAAATAGGACTAAGGAAACAACATATATGTAAAATATTGTTCATTCTAATTAAAATGTAAATAAATATATATAATAAAATATAATAGTCAAATTGCATTTTTAACATATAAATAAACAACGTCCCTTCAAATATCCTTGGGACTGAATGCATTGGTACATCTACATTTAATAATTGACCATCAATATTAAATTGCGTTTGCATCGATTGCGATTTATCCATTATTTTTACGAAATTGTGCGAAAAAAACTTCTAGTCACCAACACCAAAGTACGAATGAAAAATTCAGGACAAATAAATAATGGCAATACCATGTGCACATCTGCATAACAGATTTACGTGTTCGACTATATTTTAAATTTGAAATTCTTCTTATCCCCACTCTCCGCTAACTAACCGAAAGCGAAATTTATTTTAGCTGAAAATAAGTGCGAACGCTACATCCAGCGCTAACAGTTAGCAAGTCTGTTTAGGACACCGCTAAAGCTAGCGGAGCTCAGCGCTGGAAGTGGCTGAACGCACTAGTCTCGATCGAGGCCCGACCAGGGCCTTGCAGGGTGGGCATGCGCAGTCGCAGCTTATTCCAAGCCCGTAACTTAGATTAAGTAAACATATTTGCAAGTAACTAAGTGACGGTAATTCCCATAAGTGACATTGTGTTTAAACCATTCTCCTTTGTTCCCAAGGGATAAACAACCCTGTCACCCGCGTGAGTCATCGATGCACTCGACATTTCTTAGACTCGATAGACGCGATGGCATAAACAGACATTACTTCACATTTTCCCCTTTCATATTCTAGTTAAGATATATATTTTTTGTATTGTAATTGATTAATTAGATTATATATAATATTAATATAAACTTTTTTTTATAAACTTTACGGGAAATAAACTTCTTCGCGCTTCCCCATTCGCAATGCCAATAATAAATAGTAAATCGTGTTTGCGTTGTCATTTACAAGTAAGAACAAAATTACCCACCAAAATATAAACATTTCAAATCCTTTTTCACCCCCGGGTAACAAATGGCTCCATAGAATGTGGGGCTTCGTCTGAAGAAATTCAGGCGAGGATGATCGGTGATAGACATCACCGACCAACCGAGCTAGCGGTCATATACAGGTGTCCCAACCAGGATGCGCCTACGCGACAATGTGCAGGGGTAAGCTGACCCCTTACAACTACATGTGTACGGTTGCACCCTGTGTACCAGTCCACCTGTACCCATATATACAGGTGGCCCAACAAGGATGTACCGACAAGATCAAAAAACACACAATATTTTGGAGGCAACTCCAATGGCGACCAACAAATCCCATGGATCATCCGCCGTCGAAGCGGACCCCGTGGACACCATGACTGAGCTGACACAACGAATCCGCTAAATACCAACGAGGCCGGCCCACCACAGAACGCTTCCAGACGCTAGCTGTGCAAGTGTGGAAGACAACGCAGCCGTCCACATGCCGTCACCGCACTTCGAGCCGACGCCGCCCAGCCGTAGCGGTACTCGCACTCTCGCACACCGATCTAACGCATCGACCCGATAACCTTCCTGACCGTCGCGGGGCAGTGACTGAGGTGGCCATGCAACCGCTACAATGCCAGACTCACTCACCAGACACGTCCTGGAAAATAGACGTGGTAACGCCAGCTCCGTTTGGGATTCAACCACGAAGCCAGTCAAGAATAAGATAAAGAAAGACTTAGATTAAGTAAACATATTCGCAAGTAACTAAGTGACGGTAATTCCTGTAAATGACATTGCGTATATCGTATTTTGAAAACAAACAACGTAGTATATCGAAAACATCAACAAGCACCGAAACTACACAGCAACAATTCGAAAAATTACGAATCGTACTTCACATTTTCACACCATGAATTAAGTGAAAACGACTATTTTTATACATACATACATACATTGAAGGATCATCAGACAATCTTAGATATGCCAGCAAATTGAAAGCAAAGGTGTTGGTGTGAGTAGCCATGTCATCAAAGGGTGTCTCAGTGCCTTTGATTCGTCCAACCAAACCCAAAGCGATCGATTTTGAAATTTACATCAGTCAAAGCTTGCCGAAATTGAAAAAATTTCACACCCGAGACAAAATCATCCGGATCTTGCAAGTAGTCGTTATGTGAAAAAATAATGGAATAGCTGACTTTGCAAAAACTACCGTTTGTACCGAAAAGGACAATCCTCCAAACCTACCACAGGCACGTCTAGCCGCCTTTTTTGGGCTGTTCTGAAGCGTAAGGTGTACGACAATGGCTGGGAGGCTCCAAACGGGCAACAGTTTAGATTTAATTAATAGAATCAGACGAAAGTTGAAAGAAATCCACATAAACACCATCCAAAACCGAATTCGGGATGTTCATTGCACATTGCGGAAAATCGAAGAAAATGGTCCATTACGTGTACTCTAAATGAGTTTTGCGACAGTTTATGAATAGAATAAAGTTTCTAAAAAAGAAAGTTTTTATTATTGTGTTTGTTTTCTAAATGGTATTCGTTTGCAATTAGTCTCAAAACTTATGAAACACATGTTATTAGTTTTTGTTTATGATTCTTCTCCGATAATACTTCAATACCATGTCATGATCATGTACCATAGTACAGAATGGTACATACGCACAAACGAATCTTCGGCGTCCGATCGATTTAATCCCAAATAGATAACTATCCAAGGCGAAAAATTACACATAAGTTATATGACGAAATATGTAGAGTTAACACGAGACGGCGCTGTATGTATCATTGTTGTGAAATCCCTAAAGAAATTAAGGGTAAATATCTTATTTTCTTGAAACAGTTGATAAATCTATTTGCTTATCTAGTTTACGTAAATTTAAGTCCTTGAAAAAAGAGAATATTCTCAGGATTTTTCGTTTGAACTCAATTTCTTCCAATTTTTGATAATGAATTAAAATTGTTATTAAATAAATCCAGCGTTTTTTTCGAGCCTCATCGTTATTGTCTACTGAAGTAATGTGTTTTGTTGTTGTGGGTATAATATTGTTAAGCTGTGGAAAAATTCGTAGTTGATATATAAATGTGTTCTATAGTAAATTGAAAAGCCATATTTACACTGAAACTGAAGCTGACGTGACACTTGTATTCAGTACAATATCCATATTTTAAAATATATGTATTATTTACTTTTGGAATTACGAAAAAAGCAATTACGAGCACAAAACAGTTAACTGAAATGCAACCGCTTGGAATAGCTGATATGTCGAAACATAGGCAACTTAGCATAATGTAAAACATACTAGGTTTTCACCAATTACAGGCGCAGGTTTTAGCGCGGCAAATTTAGAACACTCCTCCTAGTTTAAAAACATATAGTATATAGTATATAGTATATAGTATAGTTTTTCTACCATTACAAAATATTTGGTAATTTAGTATTCGATTCCTACATACATACTTCTCTGTAGTTGTACACATACATACAGGGTGTTAAGAAAAAGTGTCACAAACTTTAACGGCTGATATAGTCCAAAATATGCCCAAACGTCTTAATGAACATGGGTCCGCAAATAGACGGTTTCGGAGTTTTTTTTTATTTCCACAATACGCACGTGTGGGCCGAAGAGAATCTCCATGTTATTATGGAATCCAGACATCGGGTACGTTTTTATTCAACATGTTGGTGGGTATTTTGGGCGACAGATTACTAGACCCGGTTGTTTTACCAAACCGATTGATAGGCGCTGCTTATTTGAACAATCTGCAGAACACACGGCGTATTTTTTTAGACGAGATTCTTTTGAACCATGTGGCTCCAACACGATGGTGCTCCGGTGCAGTTTTCGATTCGAGTAATTACACTGATTTTTTTAACGAAGATGTGTAGGCGGGCCTGTATCATGGCCTGCAAGATGGTCCGATTTAAAACCCCTTGATTTCTTTCTTTAGGAAATAGAAATGTGAATAAATGTTTTTCAAGCCCCCTTCAAGTATCGTCATAAGAACAACAAATTAATAAATTTACTATATTTCTAGTTTCAGAATATTATCGGAATAGTATATCGAAAATAAAATATAAAATATACATCGTATATTTTTCTTGATTGAATCTAAGAACGATTAGAGCATATATTCTGATTTCCCATGTAGTACACCAAAGAAGTTGTAATGTTAAAGTAGGAATTTGATGTTTTAAGACCTGCCAGCGTAAAGCTGTTGCACAATAGAAAAAAGCTTGTTATTTCTAAAACCTCGTTTGCAGCATCATTAACGAAATTTAAACAGTGGGCCCGCACAAGTCGTACCAGAAGCACTACGGTTTATTTCGAGTATTTTTTTGCAGGCTATTATTGCGAGCTTTAATATTCGTATTGTCATAGCCCCCTTACATGCTCTAAATACATGTCGTAAGTCTCCAAAAATATAACATTAGTTAAACCTTTGCTTGTTGAATGAGATATTGAAATGAATTTTAATGCTCATTCATTTTTATTCGCTTTGATTTATTATTTAATAGAATAAATCTTACTACAATGGTAAGTTGGCCTTGGTGACTTATATCAGGGGTAACATGTAAAATAATAGAAAGTATTTACTAACGTCTAGCAGGTTTGTTATTTGATGTCTAAATTTATCTAATTATGAAATAAGTTTAGTTTGAACATGACCACATACATAGTCGGATTTTTTAAATTCAATAATGTGATCTAATATAATTAAACTTTGCAACTATTTCAATTACTTATCATTTTCTTACACGTACAATTTATTGTTTGTATCTAAAATATTGTTTTTATTGTAATGCGAATAGAGAAGGAATAAATTAATACGACAGTAATACTAATAAGAATTTAAGAGGAAAAAAAAAGTAGAGAGAAGACAAGTCAATTGTATATGGAAAGTAATTGAAACATTTAGCGGAAAAAATTATGAAAAATAAAAAAAATTGTAGAAAAAACAAGAACAGATTTTGCAACTAACAATTGTAAAAATATGTATATTTAAAATATTATGAAAACTCGAAAAGTGAAAAATTAAAAAGAAAACAAATTTCAAAAAGTAATAATTGTTCAAATTGTCAAAAATGCAAAACTAACAAAACGCAATTAAAAAGAAAATAAAATAATTGAAAATGTATATAAAACTAATTGACTTTTAACAAAACGTTAATAAAAAAAATATTTCAACGTGAAAATTCAATAATTTGTAACATTAAAAGAGAAAAATATTTAACATCTAATATTACTTATGTACATATTTACATCTAATTTTATAAAATTTATTAAGTATTAACAGTTTATTCTTACAAATTATTCAATTGAATTTTTATGTGTAAATTGTTGATATTTGAATGTTCCAATCAAAGGCACGAAAAATGTTTCCACATTCTGCTTTAATATGAAACTTTGTAATAACGGTATATGTAAAGTGAGTTGTAAAAAAGTTAAAGATTTTTTACATTATGTAAATTGTCATATCAATTGATTAATGATTAATGATAATGTTAAGTGATACATTCGATTTAGCTAAGACGTTGCATTGACATAGCTGGAACAGGGACTTGGCAAAGAGGTTATGACAAAATGTCCGCCATCTTGCAACAAAATGACGCCATTCTGTCTCAAGAACGGATTAGATGAGATTTTCCATTAAAATATAGAAACCAACGACATTGCACATTTAATCATTGGATAGCAACTATCACAAACAGACTAATCATAAAAAAACTTCTGCTGTGTATTATAATATCGTAACGCATAGCAAAAGTGAATCGGGTACGAGATACTACAAAACTGCGCAAAATGAAATTGTAGAGTACTGAATTTTCCGCATACAAGGCTATGTCTATCTGTAATAGTCCAGAAATGGCAATCGTTCTACGCTGGACTTCTTTCTGCTTTTTATCGAATAATGTGTGGCACTACGCCATTTGACACCATAAAACATGATAATTATAGAATAATTAATTGTGTATGTGTATGTGCCGGTGAACACGGGGAATTTAGTCGCTGTGCATTTAACTGGACATTTTTATAGTGCAAACCTATTAAATTATTTCGAATGTAGTGTCGGTTGATGTAGAAAAGTGTCAGCCGTGTTAATTATGAAACTGCGCTTAGAAAACTCTATTATAAGAAGTGATAATTGCAATAATTTAAAATTTTCATCCGAATACCGAACAAAAAAACACAGCTGATAAGGCATGGCGGACGCGTTCGGAAATACGATATCCAGACTGGAGCAAAAAATAGACGCAATTTTAAAAACCGTCACTGATAGCAGTTCGGACATTTCAATGTTAAAGAATAAATTTAGTAAACTACGAAACGAAAATATTCAATTAAAAAATGATCTAAAGGCAATGCAAATAAAAATCGATAATATGGAAAATCAGAGTCGGCGTAATAACATAGTGTTGATACTTGGGACACAGCTGAAGACAAAGTATTAGAAGTGATGGATTCAATAATGCATATAAGTGTAGATAGGTAAAAGAGATAAGGAACCCAACTTTCGTCCTATTATCGTAAAATTCTCAAATTATAAAAAGAAAACCGATATCATGAAGAATGCAAGCAAGCTGAAAAATTCTGGGTTGTCAATCGCGGAAAACTACTCAACCAAGATTATGGAAGAAAGAAAAATGTTAAAACTGTTCCTCACCGAAGCAAAAAAACAAGGAAAGCTAGCTTTCCTACGCTATAACAAGCTTGTAATCGACAAGAAAACGTACACAATGGAGGACTTGGTTGATGAAAATGGGGATATGAATGCAGTGCAAACCACAAGCGTGATGAAAAATCAATCGCCGAAGCAATCTGCAGTAGATGGACCCACGGCATCCAGCCAGGTGGATTCAGTAGCACAGCGAAACCGCCACAACGCCAATAAGAGACATAAGTGACGATAACGACAACGAACCTTTCACTGTTGTTCATCTCAATGTTCAGAGCATTCGTGCTAAAATCGATGAAATTAATTTATATTTGGAGCAGTACCGTATAGATACTGGATCAATTATTGATGTGTTTTGTGTATCTGAGCATTGGATGAAACAGGCAGACATGAAACTTTTAAATATCAGTGGCTATAGTCCAATTTCAATGTATTGTAGGTCGCAATTTATCCATGGTGGTGTGGCAATTTGGGCAAAGGATGGGGATTTTACACAACTTTTATTTAATACGCCGGCCAATGAAAAGGATTTTGAATACGTTTCCATAAGCAGTAAGAAACTTGTTATTGTCACTCTCTATAGATCTCCGTTGGGTAGTGTTAATGTGTTTTTGGAATTATTTTGGAGTCTGCTGTATGAAATTGAGAAGTCCCAATTTAAAAATATTATAGTATATGGCGATTTTAACATAGATTTTTCATTACAAAATAATTTAACAAACAGCTTAGAATCAGTCATCAACATGTTCAACCTTAGTATAACTATAAAAGATCCTACACGCATTACGAACCATTCGGAGTCAACACTGGATAATATACTAACAAATATTAACTTTCCTTATCTCACTCATACCATTGAGACGGGCCTGTCGGATCATAGTGCACAAATAATCAAAGTTAGTGATTTTAATAGAGTCAATGATACTGCTCACTTTGAGAAAACGCGATGCTTGAATAAAAAAAATAGACTTAAATTTAGTAGCTTGTTAACTGCCACGGACTGGTCTAGCGTTTTTCTTGAAACAGATACTAACCAAGCGCTAAATATTTTTTACGATAAATTTATGTCTTGTTTTGATCGTGCTTTTCCTTTAAAGACTACGCGGATTAAATGTAGCCCGCGCAAAGGATGGATCACGAAGAGCATACGGGTGTCATGTCAAAATAAACGCCAATTAATTTTAATGAAAAAATATAGTACTGACCAATCCTTTATTAGATATGTCCAAAAATATTGTAAAATTCTAAAATATCAAAATATCTAAACAAACTCTTGTACAAACTCAAATTTTACATTCAACTAATAAGATAAAAACAACTTGGCAGATAGTAAATTGTGAGCTAAATAGAAAGAACTATCAAAACTTTACTAATATGCAAATAAAAAATAATGATGCAATGATTACTGATCAACAGGTGGCAGCTGATATATTCAAAACTTATTTTGTAAACGTGGCACAAAATTTAGCAAGCAATACTCCAACTGATAACACTGCCATAGAATATTTGAGGAGTGTACTTTTTGATAACTCTGCATCATTTTTCTTTCAGCCAATAGTTGGGGAAGACATTGCAAACATAATAAAACATATGAAAACTAAAACTTCCTCCGGCTTTGATACGGTACCAATAACTGTGGTAAAAGATAAAATAGAAATACTGAAACAATTGTTAAACATCAGGTGCTTAGTTATTTGGATCACTATAAAATTTTATCACGATCGCAGTTTGGGTTCCAAAAGGGGTGCAGTACACAAGATGCAATTTTTCATCTTATTAACGAAATTAATCATGCCCTAGAGCGCAAGGCATTTGTGCTTGGATTATTTTGTGATGTTGCAAAAATTATTCTATTATGCGATAAGATGTGTTGCTAACCAGTGGTTTCTATCGTACTTGGAGGATCGTAAAATAATTGTCGAATTGCAGAATATGGAGTTAAATATTAAATCTACAGTGCAATCGGAACCGGGCTCAGTCACGTGTGGGGTTCCGCAAGGATCCGTGCTGGGACCAATACTTTTTTTAATTTATGTAAATTTTCCAAATATACACTTTTCACAATTTGCAGATGACACTAGTCTGATTATTACAAGTAAAACCCTGGACGATCTCATATACGAGGCAACAATGATAGCTGAGAATATATCAAAGTGGTTTGAAGCAAATAAACTAGTATTTAACAAGGATAAGACTGCAACAATGATTTTCCACTCTGTCTATAAGAATTTGGAAAACGTAACTGTTCCTATAAGTGATGGCGGCTATATTGAACCGGCGGAATCGGTTTGTTTTCTAGGTGTTTGTCTTGACACACATCTGGACTGGAGTCAGCACATATATTCATTAAATAAAAAATTATGTAGTGCAACTTACGCCATACACGCAGTGAGAAAGTACATTGGTTTCGAGGCGTCAGTGTCGGTTTACTTTGCTTATTTTCAAAGTATTTTGCAATACGGAATTGAATTTTTTGGTAATTCACATGACATTAATAGCAAGTTAATTGTCCAAAAACGGGCCATTCGATTTATTTGCTATTTGAAACAGACTGATTCATGCAGACCATATTTCAAACAACTGAAAATTTTAACCGTAACAAATCTATATATATATATATATATATATATATATATATATATATATATAAGCTATCACTGTTCATTTTTAGTTACAATAAAAAAAAAATTATACCCACTTCTTCACAATTTCACTCATATAAGACAAGGTTTAACGATACATTCCTGTTGCCGCACTTCAATGCACAAATGAACAGAAATGGTCCTCTCTATACTGGAACAAAAATTTATAATAATTTACCAGACGAAATTAAACGCATCAACACACTCAACGGTTTTAAGATACAATTAAAACTGTTCTACCACCTGAACGAATATTTCGAATAAATGATATCATTCTCTCTATAGATCAGCTTGTGTTTAACCAAAGATGTGCACTAGCAAATACATGCATTTAAATTGTGCCATTTATTAATTTATTTAAATTAATCAGTTTCCCCATGCCCATGCTAAGGCTTCGTTGCAGTATAGTCATCTAAATTTTATTTCATATTGTTAGTTATGTAGTAATATTAATAGTTATAGATTAATGCTGTATACTTTTGGGAAATAAATAAAAAATAAAAAAAAAAAATTAAGTTATTTATAATAAACATAACTTAGTTCAAATTAATTGTAGTTTCATAACTAATTATTCAAGAAAATTGCGCCATTCTATCTCAAAAAGGGCGTGCTCCAATTAAATTTTAATTTAAAATTTAACAATATTTAATTTAAAATTTAACAATAGCATAGCTGGAACAAGAATTTGATACATCGGCTATAAAAACATGTCATTTTGAACAAAATGGCGGCATTCTATTTCTGGAATGCGTACACCAATTTTAGCAAGGATGAAATAGAGCTGAAGGGAATCGTAAGAAAACTTTTGTATAAAATTAGTTAGTGTTACTATATGTTTAACACATTATTTCTCATGTTTGGCATAATTTTGTTTATGGCTGGCGTCACAGTGACCCCAGCAACAGATTTTGATATCTCGGTTACATTTGTTGTACAAAATTGTGGAAAAGTAGTACAAAATACCCATGATTGTTAAAAAAAAATGGTGGTGGTACTGACACACACGTGAAAATATCTTCAATTTGCAATTTGTTTTATATCTAGTTATTTTAAAACTCCGCGAAGAACTCTAAATTTGTATTTATATGATCCTTGATGGGATAGTAAATTAGAAACAAGTTTATTTGTACTTGTTAGGCGCTTAATGGGGTGGTTTAAGTGAAATCGCCAGGAAAAAGTAAGACACGTTCCTTAGATCATACGTAATGTAAATCTTAATATCTGTAATAATTGTGTACGACCTTTAGATGGTTTAAATCCTACCCGGAAAATTAATCGTGGAAACTTCATTTTGAAATAAAATTCATCGACTGGAAAATTTGTTGTGGGAACATTCTCGAAGGAAAATGTCTTCGTTTTGGTGATTAGTTCTCTTTCCTCTGACCTGCTTGATAATGCCATGAATGCGGTACCATCTACAAATATTGCCTAATTTGGATTTTCCTCAACTGGGATATCGGATGTGTACCGAAATAATACAACACTGGTCCAACTTCTACTTAGTTTCTACTTTGATCGGGTTGGGTTGGTTTGGTTTGATTTTGATAAATTGGGTTAGACCGGGTAGGATTTGGCTTTGGATTAGTTGGATTGGGTTGGGTTGGTTCAGTAGTATTCTTATTCACATCGATAGACATTATATCTTCAAAGCCAAACACCCAAAACTCCACTATTATTAATATTTTAAAATATTAAGCTACTGCTAGAGAAAATTCTTTACTGAATTTTCTCACTGTAAATTTTCCCACAGTGAACTTTTCAGACGATGAATTTTTCCACGATGAATTATCAGTAATGAATTTGTACTGGTCAAAGATGATAGCGATCAAAAATAATACGTCTATTGTGTACAATACCAGAAGCTTTAAAATATGTATTTTCACTTAGAAATACGTTTTAAAATCCATGGTATTTGTTCGCGTGACGTGGACGAAGAGACTTTGTGTACTAGACTAGAGACGATTTGTAAGGTTGACGAGAATTTCGAATACGTCTTTCGCTCACCGATTTACGCTACTGATGCGTTGCTATTGTCTGGGCTTTATTATAACGTTCGAAGGCTTGGTTGCATAAAAAACTCCTTTTACCTTTGTACACTATTTATTAACACATTACTTACAATTACCTTACAAGTACATTTGCACTTGGTGAATACTGTTGCGATGTGTACTGTTGTACGTGTTGTAATAAAGTAGACTAGTGTGCTACTCGACTCGCTTGATTAATACTTGAGTGATTCTCGATTAATACTCTTTTGATACTTCTTTGATTGTTGTGTTACTACTATTCGAGTTATTTTGATGTTATACTGAATGTTAAGATACATTAGATAATATCTTGTACGTGGCCGTACAAGAGATGCAAGGTTTTTAATTTGGAACAATACGAGGGGCCATCACCGTTGGACCGAGCCTATAGCCGCAAACGCGCATCACCGCGCATCACCATACCTGAACAGGGTTGTGTTTTTGGGACTAATTACCAATATTAAAACTATTCTACGTATCTGAAATAATTCTAACGAATATTTACACGGGTTTGCGCTGATCCACATTAACTTAATTAAATGTGCTGATATGTACGCATATATGAGACCGAACACTACTTATTAACAATTAAAATTAGAGTATCTTTCAAAAGAGTATGGATTCGCATTAAACTATTTATCAAACACTGTTCTTCTTACGACATAGAAACCGCGATTACATCTCCTACACCTACAGCTCCTGGTCAGCAGTAGCAAGTTCTAATGATCGTACCCTCTTCAATACTCATCCTAAGCATTCTACGTAATATAGCTATTAATCACATAATTTTTAAATTTGTGTTTGTAGGCTTTTATTACATTGAATAAATTTTGTATTTGTTTCAAATCGCGTTTTCATTCGTTAAATTTGATTGTCCAAATAATTTGCAAATTTTAAAATCGCAATAATGTCACACAATCTGAATGCAAAAAACAAATTGCAAAATGAAAAGTTGCAATGTTAACGTGACACGGGCCCTGATATATATGTATGTTGCCCCTTTACTCTTCATTTAGTCTTTTTCATATATCGCGCAAATTAAACTAAAAGACGAAAACGAGAGGGAGTTCCAGGTTACTCGGTTACCAGAAGATCTTCCTTTCAGAGACGACTTTCTTTTTCCAGTGGGGCAGCATAGCCGATTCTTAGATTTTGTTACTTAATTTGCTTTATTCTACCGGTTCTTCCGTTCTCGCGGATAATCACTAGACGTCTCTCAACGTTCACTTACGAGCAAATTTATATTTGTTCAGCTGCCACCAGCCCGAAAGCGAACGTGTATTTCGTCAAGTTAAATTCAAATGCACTTTAAATCAATAAAAAACAAGTAGGTAAAGTTTATTACAAAATTAGAATTATAACAATTACATTAAAACAATTAAATAAGATATTATAACGGTTACAAAACATATTGATGTAATATCTATTTCGTGGGAAACTTAAAATCATCATTATTAAAAATTATACTTTTAAACATAGAACTGCAGGAAACAAAACCCCTGCCCTTTATTCCTTTTTTAAATGTAGGTTTCCTGTTAATTTATCAACATTAAATGTAAAATCCCAGAAACAACATAATTGACGATATTATTACAAATAAAATTGTATTTGTTACGTAATCCTTTCTCTCTAATCCCAAATTGGCAGTAAGAAGGTTTAGAATGTCTGTATTCAATTTTCTTAAGTTACTTAATAGGCTGTCACTCCGACCTTATTTATTAGAATCGGAAAATTGCCTCCCAGACGTTAACTTGTTATTCTTGACGAGCCCGAGGTTCACTCGCCGTAGACTTCTCGAATGCTTAAAAGTTTATCGCCCGATGTTAACTGTCCCCTGCCCAAAATTCAAAACATTTTTCATAACCCATTTGAAGTGGAAGTCCTTTGGCTCCGACCATTCAAGAGGTTTGTTATTATTTTTCGATTCTTCCATTGGTACTGCCAAACCTTCAATAGTCCACGTTGTTTATTATTATTATTATTATTATTATTATTATTATTATTGATTTTATCGACTACGTTAAGCCTACTCTATGTGGTAACATAATTCATCATTCATCAACATTCATTGCATATCGTGAACGAAACTACGTATCTAGTTGATTGTAAGTATTACAAATACATAAGTAGCTCTATATGACAATACCATGCTTATGAAATTTTCTCACATCAGCGCTATAATTGATGTGATAGTGCAAGGGAAATCAAGCAGTCAAGAAGCAGTGAAAGGTACGACGATGCAGCGAGTGAGTTAGGTTAGTATCAATCGCGTCAATTGGCATTGATACGCGAGCTGACGTCGCAAGCGTACGAAAACACCGGCCCAAGTGTTACTCTTTCGACATTGCATTATTTTCCATTATTTCGTTTATTTCGCCTAATTATTTATGTATTGTAAAACATTGAATTTTCTTTTACTTTTTCAGACTGTGCGATCAATATGCCCAAGCAACGGAAAGGTGATTGCTGAAGTCAAGCAAGGATCGACGCAAGACTATGCAACATGTGTCGAAGCAGCTCAAAAGGCTTGGAGTGCATGGGCCGAAATGCCGGCGCCTCAACGAGGTGAAATAGTCCGACAGATCGGAGACGCTCTTCGGAATAAATTGGTACCACTCGGCAAATTGGTATCCATCGAAATGGGTTGGTTACACCACTATTAGATCGCTATAATCCGTTTCAATAAGAAGCTCTGTTTCAACCATTGAAATAACAATTTCAGGTAAAATTTTGGCGGAAGGCGTTGGAGAAGTTCAGGAATACGTCGACGTTTGCGACTACGCCGTCGGGCTGTCTCGTTCCATGGCAGGTGCCATTTTCCCATCCGAACGTCCCGGTCATGTTCTATTGGAAAAGTGGAACCCCTTGGGGGTGGTCGGTGTGATCTCCGCTTTCAATTTTCCGATAGCGGTCTATGGATGGAATAGCGCCATCGCCATGGTGAGAACATTTAGAAGCTATCAACAAATAATTCGATACTTTTTTTTAGGCGTGCGGAGATACGGTTTTGTGGAAGGGATCTGAGACGACGCCTCTGGTTTCGATAGCTACCACAAAAATAGTCGTGGATGTCCTCGAAAGAAATAAACTTCCTGGAGCAATTGCAACTTTGTGTAGTGGTGGCGCCGACGTTGGCAAGGCAATGGCCACAGATTCACGAATTAAACTTCTATCTTTTACCGGAAGCACAAAAATCGGAAGTCAAGTATGTGGTATTTTTACGATGCTTTCATTAGCACAGACATATTATTCATCTTCAACTTCTACTTTCTAGCGATAAACTTTATACTTGAAAATGCTCTGATTACTTTGCAGGTTGGTGTGGAAGTTCAAAAACGTTTTGGCAAACACCTATTGGAACTTGGTGGCAACAACGCCCTGATAGTCGCCGAGGATGCCGACCTGAACATGGTGGTACAAGCCACACTTTTTGCCTGCGTCGGTACGGCCGGACAAAGATGTACCACCACCAGACGTCTGATCCTGCACAAATCGGTTAGTTTTCGTCTATCAAGTCGTAGGATTTTAATTACTTGTTCCTAGTGCAGATTTACAACGAAGTTCTTACGAGACTGATCAAGGCCTATCAACAAGTTTTAGGCCGGGTGGGCGACGCCTTGGACGAAGGAACTTTGGTCGGTCCCTTACACAGCGAGACATCTCTGCAAAATTACAAAAATACAATCGATGAGATCAAGAAGCAAGGTGGGAAAATTGAATTTGGGGGAAAGGTAATTCGTGACTATGTTTTCTAACTCATGCTTTGCTTATGCATAAATTTGAATTGCATTATTTTAGGTTTTGAACCGTCCCGGATATTTTGTGGAACCAACGATCGTCACTGGCTTAAATCACGACAGTCAGCTTGTGCATAACGAATGTTTTGCACCTATTGTCTACGTCTTGGAAACCAATAGTGTGCAGGAGGCTATCTCATGGAACAATGAAGTTCCTCAAGGTTTATCATCCAGTATCTTCACTCAAAGCGTTAGTAACATATTCGAGGTTAGTAGTTATCACAATAACCAGTACACGAATGAATTTGATGAAGTTTAAAACAATAACATTCTTCTCGTTTTCCTGGTGATAACAGTCATTTGATAGTTTGGATATGTCAAAGTCCTCGACATATATGTAACCATTGAATCCAATCTGTCACGAAGTAGCAAGGATATAAGCATTGCAAACGAATTATCGAATCTCTCAGCGTTGTAATGCAATTTAGAAAAGATGGAAATGCTCCAAAACCTATCTAATATATTGATTATTTTCAAGTTAGTTTTCGGCCAAAATAATTTCATTGGGATGAAGTATCAGGTGGTGATAAAATGTGTACATGAAAAATATGCATTTGTATTTTGAGGAGGAAAATTTTCGGAAAATAATCGACCAGAACTCATTAACTATCCCAATGCTTTGGTGAAAACACAAAATAAAACTTGACAATTATTTTCAAAAATGTCTCAATATAAGTTTATTTAACATTATATACCAACCAACATATGGCCATGACCAACATAACGCTCGATAAGAAGTCATATAGTGGAAATCGTTGTAAATCGTTACATATTATGAATGGCGTTTTTTTAGCGTAAGTTTAAGGACGAGTTTCGTGGTGTTTGACTATTTTTCGTTTTGGTCGAGCTTCACACCAGTGTACAAAACATGTATCATATTTATGCTAATAAACATTAATACTAGTATAATAAATATTTATTCGATGGTGGATATTAAATATGAGCATGTTTACAGTGGATTGGTCCAAAAGGTTCTGACTGTGGCATAGTAAACGTCAACATTCCAACGTCGGGGGCAGAAATTGGCGGCGCATTTGGTGGCGAAAAACACACAGGTGGGGGGCGCGAATCCGGCAGTGATTCCTGGAAACAATACATGAGACGTTCTACCATCACCATCAACTATACGAAAAATTTACCTCTCGCGCAAGGAATCAAATTTGAATGATTCGTAAAACCAAAAGAAGAATAGAATAATATTTTTTTAATGCAATAGTCTTATTTTTTAAATAAAGCTGCTCTTTTTTAATTCCGTTGACTATGTTGAGTCAAGCATGCCAAGCATGAAAGAAATATATAGCCTCTAAGCGAGAAAAACATTCTGTTTTCAACACATTATAATGACAAGAACAGATTCTAAGAACCCAACGTCTAAATTATTTAAATTAACACCGAAGGCATTAACAACACAAACGTCAAATTACTCTCCTTAAGTTTAAATTAATCGTTCTTTCATTTTAATTTATTTTATCACATCGTATTTTCACATTTTCCTAATGATTCGACAGTTTTGTGAACAAACTAATTTAAAAAAATCTGCCCTTTTATAAAACATTATTTTAATCCTTTCATTTTTCCCATTTCAAGTACGATATTTTCACAAACTTTTTCTTCAGAAATGTTGTGCATTAAAAGCAAATTTTAAGCTTCTGGTAAATTGTTGTTTGCATATACGAACAGCAAAGCCGTCGCTTGTCCTAAAATCCGATTTAACTGACGTAGGTGAGCTTTATCTTTTATCCACTTGTCGTCCTAGATAAAGCGATTTGTTTTCATTCGTCAGCCGTGCGTTCCCTTCGGCGACTGTGACGGGGCGCAAGGGGAGATGGTACTTGGAACGATGCTACGTTCGTCGTTTTAAACGAAATCGCTAATTGGCGACAATATTTCGATTCCATCGCAATCGTTGCTCGTTTTGTCCGACTCGCGTTGAAATCTCTCGGTCGTTATGGGGAGAGGTTTGGTCGTGTTGGCCCTCCTGGTGAAGGTGTCGGTTGTGTTGCTTTCGCGATACACCCGCGGCGAAGAGATCGTCGTCAGAATTTTAGGCGGGCCAAGAGCTGCTAAAATGTTGGTGGAGGACATGGGATATGTGTACAAAGGACCTGTAAGTTGACAAAAAAATTATTAAATAATTAATACAAATAAAAGTTTATGACGTTTCTACAATAAACAAAAATAACAATGATTCATGCAATAAACTACTCTTGTATTGCACTTTTCTGTTTTATGTTTTGGACAAACAAGTTATATGCTTAGTTAGTTTGCTTTTTCCATCTTTTTCATGTAAAAATTCAAGATGAACTAAAACGAAATACTTGTTATAAAAAAACGAAACGAGAATAGATTAATCTATTCAAATCTCCTTTAATGAAGAATAATTGAACGTTCCTTTTTTTCGATGCGCGCTTCGGGGTTCTTTACTCGGGCTTGATTAATGGCAGGAGATTTCTCGGACCTGGGTATCTGTCAGGATGGGATAAGCCAAGTCTCAACTTGATGTAGTACAAATGTGTGCATTTATTTTTCAATTAGGACAAATCTCAGTGGAAAAATCAAAACAAGGGAACGAATACATTACAACCTTATGAATAGTTGGAAACAGTTTTGAAATTTCTGAATTAATAAAAATTTATTGAGAGAAAATTAAAAAAACATTGGACCCTTGGACGAATGTTTCGTACTTGTGAATTTTTCGCGACGTCGAAATTGCGCATCAAACGCGTATGTTGTAACTAACCAGCATAACACAATATAAAACATTTCACTGGTAGAAAATAAGTTTTCAGTCGATGAGTCATCAGACTAACTCTCATAATTGACATTATGGTAAAAATTCCAAAATTCAATCAAATTTCAATTTCACTTTTTCAAATTTCCAAATAGAAACTTTAAATACTAAACCTGCGCAGTAATTACTTCGCGGTAGTCGGTACAAAATACCTACTGGACTTATCAGATCACCAACGATACATGCTTCGAGGGGCATCAAGAAGTATTTGTTAGGATTGTAAAAAATGTTAAAATTGGACGATATTACGAAAAAATAGTAAGGAATGTATAGAAAAATTTAATGTGACAAAAATGTGAAAACTAGGCTTCTTCAAATTTCCGAATTATTGTTATTAAAATTATTATTGAGAAAAATATCAGAAAAAATGGCCCATAAAAGTAGTTTAAATGTCCAAAATCTTCAAATTATATTAATAGAAATTGTCTACACAAAAAAAAGGTTCAACAAAACTGAACGAAAAACTAAAATAATGCATCAAACTGCATCCACTAAGAGTCACATTCAAGACCTGATGAATATTTTTGGATGATATTCCATATACATATATGCTTCGCCCATTTTGCTTCTTCGCTCAAGTTCATTTAATCCTCACACTGTGGCAGCATATGCTAATGCCAAATGTTTACATTTTATTTTAACGTTTATCTCGTTTTCTATCAATTCTTTCAGTAAAATCTTGAGTAGGTACATTTAAAATTATAAACTGAAAGCTCTTAGATTTCTCCAGATTTATTGCTTTTTTTATATTTGTAAATTAATCTTCTTCAATTGTATTTATACGTCTTATACAACAAAGCTGCAGTACATGTATGATGATTTAAACAACAAACAAGTCAGATTACACCGATACTTTCGTAAAAATAAAAATAGTATGCAACTATGCCAAAAAACCAATTGTCTTCTTTAAATGCAAAGCAATGCGATGGCAAAATAAATGGCAAAAATCAAGAAAACACTTTATCGAAAAATTTTACTAATAATAATTGATCAGAATTGCCCAAAAACCCTAAATCCAAAATTTCAGGAAAATTAAAAATGTTAAAATTTTCCGTAAAAATCGGTAAATACTTATTATTAGTTGCGCCGAAAATAGTATACTGTGAAAATTTTGTTTGAAATAGAACCTGAACTGTCAAAGTTGTTTAAAGTTGTTGTTGTTTAGGCGCAACCACCTGTGCAAATAGTATTTACCGAATTGGAATTACTTTTGAAGAAAATTTTAACCTTTTTAATTTTCATGCAATTTTGGGTTTGGGGTTTTTGGGCAATTCTGGACAATTATTACTAGTAACATTTTTCGATAAAAAAATCCCTAAAGTGATTTCTTGATTTTTTCCATTTATTTTGCCATTCCGATTTGCTTTGCATTTAACTAGGACAATTGGTTTTTGGGAGTAAATAGAGCAAGAAGTATTCTACGTTTGGGAAAAATTACTAAAATTGGACGAAAAATAAAAAAGATATGGTGGTGTTACACTCTTAAGTGAAACACACTGTATATATTCGTATAGGTCATAAATTAACAGTAAAAGCGTTAAATAAAATAACAGATTAAACAGCAACGAAATACGATGCTGAGAGGAGAGTAGAACTTTTAGATCGAACCGCGTGGAGAAATTCGGCGTGGTAATGTTGCTCCGAATGATAACTCCATGTAAATAATTGAATAAATATGGATGTTTGTCGTATAATTAAATTAGTTAAGGTTAAGGAATACAAGTAGTGTAAATTGTAAATTAGAACTCGATATAATAGGTTTTACTACATTTATATCGTTAAATCGTAAACTATATTCAAATACACGATTTATTCGCATCGCGAGAGCCATGGGCGGGACTCCGAGAGGTGACTCACAGCACCTGGTCCGTCCAAGTCGAGGTGAAGTCGACTTAATAATGCAAAAGTGCGCGAAAATTTCGCCTTGACAACAATTGCCTTCTATCACCGCGCGTAGAACCTGCATAGCAACTTCTGGACGTTTCAAACATCCAATAGCTATTCGGTACTTATGACTACTATCGGTGCCAAAGTAATAGTCCCCTGTGTTTGAAGACCTATATCAAAGAAACCGCTTGGCGGAAAAAAATTAAATATACATTGTTACAACCGGCAATCATTTCTACGTAATATACTGTAAGTTCAAATTTTTCTGCCCCTGCGTTTAGAAGTAATCATTAGGGAAGTGCAAAAAAGCATCCGATTTTTGCGATATCTAGCGGATAGCCGACTTTACAATTTTTTTTCTACTTAACTGTTCAACCAAAAAAATTGAAACTTCGACTGGACGTAATCTGATATGTTGTGCACAGTGTGGAAATTTTATTTTTTCAATATTATACGTATTTTAGCTGCAAATCGAACTTTTCGTGATCTCTGTTATCTCTGTTACAAGATATCGCACGAAAGCGGAATTTGAACTTACAGTATATTACGTAGAAATGATTGCCGGTTGTAGCAATGTATATTTAATTTTTTTCCGCCAAGCGGTTTCTTTGATATAGGTCTTCAAACACATGGGACTATTACTTTGGCACCGATAGTAGTGATAAAATTTAGATTAAATTAAAAAAAAATAATGCGAAATAGCATCAGGTTTAAATAAGCCGACCGGCATGGGCATTGGATTATTCACTCCTCAACGTCGAAACTAAAAACTTCGCCCGCGATAATAATAATCGAAGCTCCAGAAGTGGAAAACAGTAAGTGCTTTTTAATTCATTTGTTGTTAACAGTATACTACGAATTGTCGAGTTAAATTGTTTAATTGTATTGCCTTGAATCCACTGCTTATTTTAGAACGATTTATTTGTCTATCGTATCGTTCTGTATACATTCCCTGAGTATATAATTGTATTCGTTATTTCGAGTCTCAAATTTTATGGTGTAGTTTTGTAATTTTTAAACTGAGTTTTGTTTATTTTACTTACATTCATATCTAATAAATAAAACTTTGAATTATTTTATTTGTTTTCTTTTCACGAGCATGCACTTGTAGTACTACAGCACTTGACGGTGGTTTCCTCATGATACTGTATTATCTCGTTCATTTGAACAGTGCCAAGAAATATTTTTCCTTCGTCAACTAGAGGAACACAAGTACGCCGAACATTTGGCGAATGAAGATTTTTGGTGAAACTATCATATTTATGTGACATCTTTCAAACGCTGAATGCTGTGAATACACTCTTTCAGGAGAGCAGCTTTTATAAAAAAAACTAAACTTATATGAAAGAAAAATTATTGAATAGGGAGACAAGGAACGTTGCGACAATTTTTGACCTCCAATGGAATTGATTTTTCTATAGATATGAATTCCTTTTTTGAATAACAGAATCTAACTTGCTTTGCGACAATACGCTGAAACTAAAATTTATTAGCATAGGATTGCCTGCATTTTGAACGTTAGTAAAAGATGAATTCCCAGTTCTAAATGGTAAAGCTCTGAAGGTTTTAATTCCATTTAGGGTATTCTATACGATTTGAAAAATATACATCGATCAACAGTTCATCAATTTCTATTAATTATTCTAATTACTTGAATTTGTTAACTTACTGATATATTCCATTCACTAGTAACATGTGAACAATAAAATCAGGGGTAACAATTTCATATTTTACAATTTAATTATGAAATGGCAATATTTGGTCTTTGCATTTTAATTGCAAGGAAAATAAGAAATGAAATCTTTGTTATTTACAGTTTATAGCTAACGTGGAAAAGAATTTGTATAAAACATAAAAATGCTGCTTTTTATGAATGAGTATCTCAGACTCGTGACAAAAATCAGTTCATATTGTCACTAGCTTTTATAAATAGCTATTTTACCTAACCATTTAAAATATTTATTGCTTATTTCGCAAAGTTTACTTCGTAGAATTTCGTCCGGAGAAATTTAGATATCTAAAAGAATTTTTTTTCTTGCGCAGTTTGTGATATCTGGATATCATTGCAGGTCCAGCAAAATCTTCACTTCACTATGCTGTGTTTGATGCCAAATGAGGGCGTAATAGTACAGCTACATAGTGGTCAGTCTCATGATATTTATTATAAGAGTGGATACATTCGGTAAGCAGTGTATCTGTCAGCACAAAAATAAATGAAAACAACAAGATTGTTATTGAATCACTGTAACCTTCTACTTAACCTATTTTCCACATATATAACGTTAAATTTGTTCGTAAATCTATTCAACGCAAATCTATTAACATGTATAGATTTTTGTCAAATTTGTAACTCTTGGCACGTTTTGCATTTTCGACAACTATCGCCAGTCAATTTTAAAACTAGGAATGTGAAAGAAAATTATGACTACTTGGTTAGTTAAATCCGCCAGTCATATATGTCCTCACAAAAGCTGTGAATGTAAATGGAAATGGTCGATAACCATATTGTGGATTGTCTTCTAGCAGTAATTTGATTGGGAAACCTTAGCGTATGCGTCAGTACTTTTGGAAACCAATCCCATACTTATGTATATACTATTTAAGTCGATGTGAAGAATATTTTTTCATATATTCATATGTTAGCTCATTTGGATAATGGCAACACATTATTATGAGGTAAATTGTAAACTTTAACTTAATAGTTAATAGTTAACTTAATAGTTACATTTGCAATTTGCTACAAAATAACATCTTTTTATAATTAAATCGAATTCGTTCTCCATTATTTTACATGTAGGTAGGTAAGAGCCTGTTCAAACGGACGTGCGAAATCCCCCAATTCGTTCTCGGTAATCCGCAGTCGTGATGTTTTTCACATCGACGCCGTCTAGATTTTTCGTAATTTACGATTTGGACCAATAAATACCGATGTATTTTGCGCGTGCGATAAGCGTTTTAATAAAACTGCGGAGGATTTCGTGATAAATTTCAGCTGGTTACAATCTATTAGGTTGATATTGCGATGTAGATAACATTTTTCGCTGCCATATGCTAATCAACTTCGATGAATTACTGACTTTAATAAAGTCTGCTCGTTATCGCTGCATAACTTGTTAGTATGCAAATATTTTCCCACGAAAGTGTTTCATTTGCACACAATAGAATTTAATTGAAAAGATTGTTGACGAGATACGCATCGCAGTCAAAAAGTATATTGCATATTGCCAACCCAACCCAGCACAAAAATTGTGAGCAAAACTCATCTCGTTGATATTTTTTCGACCATTGTTGTTGAAATTCAACCCAATCCAATAAATAACAAAATTAAACAGAATATCTAGATTTTGTGCCTTTTGTGGATTGGTTAAGTTTTCTTATGATGTTGTCTTAGGTTTGAACGAATTCTGTTCGAAAATTCATTGAAACCCAAGCCAAAATTATGATGTGGTATAAAGCCCCATTTGTTCCATCTATAGTACAAAATAATGGTTAAGTTGAGTTGATTAGAAAATTAAATTTTTTGGATAACCATTTTTCTTTACAAATTCAAACGAAAGAAAATTACATAGACAGAGTGAGTTTCGTTTCGGTGATTTAGCATTTATATGATGTGGGTTTTATTATAATTTGGTTAGGTCCTTCTTGCAGACGTGTGTTCGGTTGGGTTGGCTTGGATTGAGTTTGGTTGATGTGTGTTATTCACTAGCAATTTCAGGGGGGGGGGGGTCGTTAACAAGCGCGACGCTAGGTTGTTACGAATTGCTGCCCGATTCGTGTGAGATAAGTTACATATAAATAAAATGGTAGAGAATTACATTTACTAACGGAAGGCAGATGTCTATCGTTTTTAGTTTAGAAGCGGAACGTGTTCAAAGTTGCAACACTGTGACTTCGACTTTAGACGCCCCCAGCTTCAAAATCAAAGACAAATATATGCCTTGATTCGATTCAATTAGCAAATTTTCTCTACAATTTTCTTTATATAATTTGTTTTCACATGCACGGCGGTTTTCGCTGCTTATCGATTTTGGTGGCACTGTAAATTGGCCATTGTACGGTAAGAAGTTGTAAAGGGAGCCGGTCGAAATCCGCCAAACTAATCCTTTGAAACTCGAACTTTTGCGCATCGAATGATGGCGCCGACTACTACGCGTTATTTGGTGGTTCGTGGTTTACGTCGCGTTGAACTCTTTGTATGTGCATATGACGAAGTAATACTCAGAACATATGCAACGTCAAACATTTAAAAATAAAAAAATCAACAAAATTACACATGCACAAGTTTAGTCAACTGATAAATACAAATTAATCACCTGCACCGCCCGGATGTTGATACAGAGCAGTATTGTGGACGACTGTGAATAACTGTGATCAACATAGAGCAAAAACAATGTTGGTCTGCGTATGGGCCCCTGTGGCAATCTGCAAACTTGAGTTCTGTAAAAATGTTTTGTATAACTTGGTTAACAATTTATTTGACACCCGCGATCTGGTTTCTATCAGACACGTACTAATTATTGAGCTGGTAAGTTACTCTACTGACATACTCTACTTCTTAGTTAGAATAAGAACTCGCCACAATTTTTTTTTGTTAATTTGACACAGTATTTCATTTATCATTTCATATATCACTGCTTTAGTTGAAATGTTTGCCCTGAAACCGAACTGCGTGTTTGAGAGAATATTATTTTTTTTTATTGGTAACCTATTTTGCTTATTTAAAGTACGCCTTAGCGTGTTTAAATCCAACTTTCAAAAACGCGCGTGTTTTAAAGTTCCCACGGCAATATCAACAACCCAAGAAACGTGACGTCTAAATGTCATTTTGATTGATCTGAGAGGAGTACCTCGTAACGTCAAATAAATTACTACTAAAATATGTTTCAAAAGTTTTATTCAAATATTCAACAATCTTAATTTTTTAAATTAATGTGAAAAGTACAGTTGGTATTGTTTGAAATATTTATACTTATACTTTTATATTACTTATATATCAATCATGGCGGACAGTAATGTCGTGCAGTGCTTAAAGTGTTATAAAAATGTGAATGAAACTGAGAAAATAATAAAGTGTGGACAATGTGCAACAGGGATACTGCACTATGCATGCAGTCCCTACAAACCAACAGAATTAAAATTCCTGGAAACGAACGGGAAACATGTTAAATGGTTATGCGACATATGCTGTATTCCCAAAGAGCGCACAGAGGTAAGCGAAATTTTAAAAATTGTCAAAAGTCTGGATGCGAAAATTGAGCAGTGCTTGCAGCGGAGTGCCGAACTAGAAAAAATAATTTGTAACCAAAATACTAAATTACAACAACAAAGTGAGGTTATACAGGGGTTGCATGGTAAAAATCAACCAGTGGCACAAACTTTCAATTACAGAACTCGATCAACAGGTAAAGCTATCTTAACAGCAGAGGACTCTGTAAGCAAAGAGACGGATTTAAATCTAAATTTAAATAAAATTCCAACAAAGAAGGCAAAAAACGTAAGCGAAAGTTCCAAACAAAAAAGTGTTGAAGCAATTGTTAATAAAGGTACCGAGGCGCAAAACATTCAGCTAGAGGAAAAAGCTATAAAACGGAATGATGATTTTAGCGAGGTGAAATATAAGAAACGTACATTAAGGGGAAAAAACAACAACACTACTTTAACAGCGGTAGAAAATCGTAAATGGATTTTTATATCGCAGCTAGAAAAAACTACTACTGAACAGCAAGTAAATGATTACCTTATTGAAAATAAAATTGCTATATTGGATTGCATAAAATTAAACATATACAATACCAATATAGCAGCATTCAAAATTGCCGTAGAAGCGCACAAAGTGGAAAGCCTTTATGACGAACAGCTATGGCCAACAAACACAATAATACGCCCATATCGAAATTTTCGGAAAGTGGCCTCTCAAGACAGAATGAAAATCATAGTGGAAAAATAGACATACTTAATATTTTACATCAAAATATCAAAAGTCTGAAAAATAAGACGGATGAAATAAAAATCTTGGTTGATAGCTTAGAAGAGGAAGTACACATCTTGGCTCTAAATGAACATTGGCTGAAACCAGATCAGCAGCTCATAAAAATCGATGGGTACAAATTGGTGTCCTGCTTTTGTAGATCCACAAAGTCACATGGTGGCTCCTGTATTTTTATGAGAGAGTCACTCCTATTTGAAAACCTAGACAACATTGCAAATAAGAGTCTTGAATCGACCATTGAGTGTAGTGGAATAAAATCAACTCTTTTGCGAACTATAATACTAAATATGTACCGACCCCCAACGGGAGATCAAAAATTGTTTCTGGTTTGGCTAGAACATATACTAGAATATATAACAGTGAAATACAGTACGTATACGATACTTATCATGGGTGATTTCAACATAAACTTATTGAACACTTCAGATATTAAAACTAGTGATGGGAATAATCGAGATGCGATACACGAATTAGTCGATTATTAAAATCTCTCGAGATAATCGACTATGCACTCTGAAAATTAGTAGTACTAAATTAGTAGTCGTACGTCGATCACGGAACGTGTGGCAGCGGACCGAGAAGCCCGATATCTCGATATATTTTAACCCCACCACTAAATATTAATAGTAGTTCCAGGTTCGAGATATTTTATTTTAACATTGGACTCGTTCGATTGTGGCAACTAATTAGTCGTATCGCTAAGCGAAGCTTCTCTTTCAATTATTTTTTGTAGTCTCGACCGATCCTCATTGTCGGATTGAAGAATACAATAATTTAAATAAGTACAATCGTGTTGATGATATTGCGTTAGTAAATAAAACGTTTCAAAATTTACAATAATATTTATAAACTGCCACAATAATATATAAAAATATGAGCAAATAACAACAAAAGTATAATTCTCAATAAAAACAAAGGTACCTATATAATAAATTAATAACTCTAGATTAAACAATAATATTATTAAACAATAATAAAAACAAATTTATAAGAATGTGGTATTAAGGAATATAATTTGATCTAAATTTTTAGACGATAGTTTGTTTCGATGTAAATTTGTAAGTTACACGGCTTTAGAAAACACACTGTTAGTGGTATTAGAACGTTTATGTTGTACGTTGCATTAATTAGTATTAGTACGACTACTACTAATTTTAACTACTAATATTAGTCGATTATTAAATTATATCGATTACTAATAATCGATTATTGAAATATCTCGATTATGCCCATCACTAATTAAAACGAACAATTTTATTGATTTATTAAGTGCATTTAACCTGAAACCTTCAATCACAGAAGCTACGCGGATTTATGGAAATTCGTCTACTTTAATAGACAATATTTTTGTCAATGTAGGAAATTATAAGAGTAAAAATATTTCCACGGGTCTTTCCGATCACATGGGCCAATTCATATCAATTGAATGTAATTTGGAGGTGCCGAAATATAAAACAAAAATACAAAGGAGAAGAACCTACACAGCAGCTAAACTGAAGTCATTCTCCGCCAGGATATCTACTATCGATTGGAGTATTTGTTTAAATATGGAAAGTGTTGGAGAATGTTACAAATCATTTTATGAGGTCTTGTACAACATCTTGAACGACGAATGTCCTGTTAGCATTGTCAAACAGAAATCAAATAAAAACAATAATTGGTTTAATAATCAATTAAAAAGCAAATGTGTCCTAAAGAGGCAGCTTTATGAAGGCATGATTAAAAGATCTATAAACCGAGAGACTTATACTTCTTACAGCAAATACTTAGCGAAAGAAATAAAGAAGGCTAAATTAGAATACAATTCTAATTATATACAAAATTCCCAAAATAAAACTCGAGCTATGTGGAACATGGTAAAAAGGATAACTGGAACCAGTAGAGAGATTTTTAACTTTAGAACAATTGAAACAGATGATACGGTTCGTGACGAAAGGGGTATACTGGATTATATCAATAACCGTTTAATTGACATGTGTCCTGACATGAAGCCATCAAAAGGAATTCAAGAAAATATTATTAAAAGAAACCAAAGATCGTGTTTTCTAAAACCAACTGATAGGGAGGAAGTTATAAACATAATTTGTACTTTGAAAGACACTTCTGCCGAGGGCCACGATGAGATTCCTGTTGCTATCATCAAAGAAGCAGCTCCTTTCATTGCCAACCCATTGTCGCACTTAATAAACCTTACTTTAAAAAGTGGAGTCTTTCCAGAACCGTTAAAGCGAACGATCATCCATCCGATCCACAAGAAAGGAGACACGGCTAATATAATGAACTACAGGCCAATAGCTATACTATCAAACATATCCAAGATCTACGAAAAAATAATATTAGTCAGAATAAATTCATTTCTGGAAACAAACAATATCCTAAGTGACAGGCAAAGTGCCTATCGGAAAGGGAAGTCAACCAATATAACCATCTACCAAGTGCTATTAGAGGTTTTGGAGGCTATGAATGAAGGTGAGCAGGTCAGCGCGATGTTCATGGACCTTACGAAAGCATTTGACAGCGTAAACCATAGTACGCTGTTAAAGAAAATGGAAATCATCGGTTTTCGAGGGGTATCTCTGAGCCTGATTAATTCATATATAGCTGACAAAAAACAATGCATAGTAGCATCAAATGAAAACGGAGTAAGATTTCTGTCATCGTGGAGATCGATAAATAGAGGAGTACCACAAGGTTCGATTTTGAGTCCGATCTTGTTCCTGCTGTATGTCAACGATCTGCCTGAAATACAAAAAAATTCCACAGCTTTGTTTGCAGACGACACATCTGCAGTTATAAAGGCATCAAATAAGGATTTGTTGAAGCAACTCGTGGAACAGTCCCTAATAACAATGGAACGATGGTTTACACGAAATAATTTGAAATTAAATGTTGACAAAACAAAACTTGTAATATTTTCCAAAACGCATGCAGACACCATGAGCATCAAACACGGAAATCAGACAATAACTTCATGTGAGGTTGCTCTTTTTCTGGGGATAAAAATTGACGCATCTATAAATTGGAAGTCGCAAATTGAACATCTAGCGGCTAAGCTGGGACCATTCAGCTACGCTCTTAGAATGATATCTTCATCAGTAAATCTAGATGCGAGTCTAGCTGCATACCATGCATACGTGAACTCACGATTCAAGTATGGGATTATATTTTGGGGGAATAGTGTGGATGTGTCTCGAATATTCGTGCTACAGAAGAGATGCATCAGGAGTGTTTTCAAAATGAATAACAGAGACTCATGCAGACAAGTTTTTAAATCAAACAAAATACATACTTTAACGGGACTCTACGTAGTGGAATGTGCAAAGTTCGCGAAAAAGTATTACAAGACTTTCCTAAAAAAATACGAACTCAATCATCGTCACAAGACACGGGGAACGGAAAATACTTACCTAAGTGCTCCGCTTACCTCATCAACAAAAATACAAAAAAATGTGGTGCACCAGTTAATAAAAATTTATAATTACATTCCGCCTGAGATAAGAAACTTACCGGATAAATGTTTCAAACTTTACCTGGAGCGCCATTTATTGAATAATGCATTTTATACACTGGACGATTTTTTTAATAGTACCTTTTAAAATAAGTTTTAACATGTTGTATTGTACCATTATTGATTTACTTGTTTTGTTAGTTTTAATACTGTAATCTTGACTTGTTCCATACTGAATTAGTACCAGGGAATAAATAAATATTATTATTATTATTATTATTATTACTTCGGTTTCTTAAGTCAGAAGAAATGCTGTTCAAATTAATACCGCTAACATTTACGGAAGTCAGTGAGGTTGTACTCCTCCGACATTTTCTGAAGGTAAGCAAGTACAACTCGTTCACCTGCATCTGTTATCCTTTGCTCTTCCATCCATTTGATAAACTTGTCGTATTCTTTTCTATACGCGTATTCCGATTTTTGCGGTATTACCGCGATTCTGCTTTATTGTATAAGTAATTAATGTTAGCATTCATTTTTAAACGAAATACAACATGTAACAACTGTGGTCACAACATTAAATCTTAAGTGACAGATTGCAAATTATTTTTTTTTTCATTTTGCATGACAACGAAAGGTATACTGATGTCATATCAGACTAATGTAACCATTTCACATTATTAGTTCTCATTTCCATTTTTTGTAATATTAATACCAGTATTTATGATTTAAAAGTGTACCAATAAAAAAAAATAGCGTAAAGTATTCGTGGATAACTAGTCTTTAAAACACTTGCTATATTCTCGCGCGTGTTTTAAAGACCTTAATATCCACTCATACTTTAATATACTATTTCATAATGTGGTAAAAGTCCAACATGAATGAACTTTTCAAACACTGCAAAAATCAGGGAGAATAGATATTGTCCTGTAATTACTTGCACAATTTTGTTGACTGGTATAAATTTGCTTGTTTGAGTTTCACTGCAAATTTTAGGGATGAGAAACATATTTTTTTGTGTTTCTGTAAAATTGCATTGATAGCCATCCATCAGCAAGATGGCTGCGTTGATTATAAGCGATAACATAGTAAATTCATTCACAGGAACCGGTGAAATAAAACAAAGTAAAATAAGAATTCTGCATATAAAGCTACACAGATGAAGTTACAATTAAAATGAAATATTTGATGGCGGTTTAACAGATTGAATGATTAGTATACAATGTCTTAAAAGCCTTAGTGCCTTTTCACACACAGCCGGTGCCGGGCAGTCGGTACCGACTGTCCGGTGGCAAGTGTATTGAGTCTTATGAGACCTTTCACATGTAGTAATTTTGCCGACTACCCGGTTTACGACATTTCGGTCCCGGACAGCAGCCGGATGCCTCCACTGCAATCACGGTCGCCGGAGACCGGCTAGTCGGCGGCCGAGCTCGTAGTGGTGCATTGATTTAAATTGACGCTTTCACACACGCCGGACATTGCCACCCGGTTCCAATCCGGTTTCATTCATTTGAGCTGTGTTTTTATACTGTATTCTGACTATTTGCCAAATTATACGAACGTAGTATTGTTTTCGTTCATCACATATACAACCGGATGTAAACCGGCTTAGTGTGAAAGGCTCAAATAAATCCGGCTAGTCGGTACCGACTACCCGGCCTCGGTTCCAATCCGGCACGTGTGAAAAGGCACTTAGTGTGAAAGGCTCAAATAAATCCGGCTAGTCCGTACCGACTACCCGGCCTCGGTTCCAATCCGGCACGTGTGAAAAGGCACTTTATATCGTATATACTTCAATTGTCAAACGTATCACACCTCGCTCGAGATGTAAATTTAAAATTACGTGTCCATTATGCGCTGACAAGTATACGTTGAAAGAACGGAAAAACGATGTGTGAACTGTACAGAAGCAACTAAGTAATTTAATTAAAAATAGATACATCACATGGCATGGCACAACGCCAATTGTCACTGTTTGAATAGAATAAAAAGTAGCCAGCGGATAAAGATTGAAGTGTAGGCGTTGTAACGAAATCAAAGAGGAGGAATGTGAAATAATCATCTCTGGGGAGTTTAAGATTGATCTACTAAGTGACGGGTTATGTTATTTTTTGATGATGAATGTTAGTGTAATGTCATGTAATTCGATGAGAGTTTTCTTTAAATAAAGTAGTACAATGGATTTGGAATCCTTTTCATATCCATGGGCCAGTATGCGGGCATTCCTATTGATTGTTACTACATTAAAGTCAGTGGCTGGTTCATGCAAGCAGCTGCTTCTTTGGTTATCGCTAGTAGATATCCTCAAAGGATATTTTTGATGTTTGATTAAATTTTGTTGCCCAATTTCTTTAGGATGATAGCTCCTTCTCTTTTGGTTTTGGCTCGTCAGGCGCAAGCTGAATTGATTTCCTACGATTAAATACTTCTTACTATTGGCGATGTCGCGTTTCATAATTTATGTATTGGTCTATGTTTTGAATTAATGAAACCGACCGTGAACCTTTGTAAAACTTAAATTTTTAATATTTTACCGTGCTCTATAGACATAAT
Organism: Geotrupes spiniger; assembly: GCA_959613385.1. Taxonomy (NCBI): domain Eukaryota; kingdom Metazoa; phylum Arthropoda; class Insecta; order Coleoptera; family Geotrupidae; genus Geotrupes; species Geotrupes spiniger. The sequence goes on from OY390737.1 coordinate 36,434,715, forward strand.
TATTTATTTTGAGAACAGATATCAGGTGGACACGTTGAAATAAAACGTTTTCTAAATTCTTTTTCTAACATTTATTTTCTGAGATCAACAAAAATGCGTTTTTTATTTAATGAAATATAATTCGATCTTGACTCGGCCCCATGGTGTGCCCTTCGTCGCTAGAAAACGGTTTCGACAGCCGTAGTCGTCGGCGCCGAGCATGCGATCGTTGAGCCTATTAACAAAATAAACGCGAGCTCGTCTTCTTACTGCGGTCGTGGTTCCTAAATGTCAATTAATAATTTTCTGTTCATTTAAGGCGTACATAAGCATTAAATGAAATGTTTCTTAAATGTTACATGCTTAATTTTCTATTGGCGCGTACATAAGCATCAATCTTAATTATTCATTTGACGCGTACATAAGCATCAATCTTAATTATTCATTTGACGCGTACATAAGCATCAATCTTAATTATTCATTCGCGTACATAAGCATCAAATGAAATGTTTCTTAAATATTATTTTCCTTAATTTCCTATTGACGCGTACATAAGCATCAGTCTTAATTTTCTGTACATTGCGACGCTGTTTTCCGGGTGCGTTGCGACCTGTGCACCGTCTCCGTCTTTCGGGAGACAGATGGGAGTGATCGCGACGCTTATATCGTTTAGGGGTGCGGGGGAATTATTCTCGTTGTTTCGACTGCTTATAGAGAACAGCGCGACCAAGCTAGCTAGTGGGAGGATGTCGCAGGTTCAATAGTTCAAAAAAAAGTCCGGGCGCCACTGGCTTTAGATAGTTGCACGACAAGCCAGAGTCGGGACTGATGGTCTGTCCACCGAAACAACTAAGAAAGACGTTTAAAACAAACACAAAAAAAAGTATATTATCTAACAGTGGCTTGACCGAAAGTATAACGGATACAATTACTGACATCCAAATGAGAGGGCGAACTAAAAAAAAAAAGAAACCCACCGTAAAGTAAAATCGTATATTGGAGTTGGCTTAATTTCCCTTTATAATACAACAAAACTGAAATACAATAAGCACAATCGAAACGGGTATGTCGCCCGTCGAATCGGCGACTCTCTCAACTATATAACGTGCGTCGGGTGGTCCGTGCTTATATAACTTACAGCAAAAGAAAAAAAAATGAAAATGAAAAAAAAGGGCTGGGTTGGGTTGGGTTGGGTTGGGCTCCCCAGCGCGGTGACGGGGAACTGATAAAGCGATGCCGGGTAAGTTATATTACACGTCCACATAAATGGGTTAGTAAAAGATTAGTTCTTACTATATTAATATTCGAATATGCAATGTGACTCAATGATTTTTTTTTTCTTGATCTTATATAATACTTAGTACAATAACAAGTTTAATTTATAGCACACCTTAAAATTATTACGTTGGTACAAGAAATGTTCGGCATCTTGCAAATTTCAGCCGACTCGAATATCCGTTTGGGTTGTTAATAAAAAAAAGAATAAAACAAGATTACAGACCTCCGTTATACTTCGCGGGTAAATAGTTGGGGACCAAGCTTCTAGAAGTTCCTATCCGAACTTGCGCACGGCGACTCAAGGTCCATGCGATAACCGGGACCGAATGAATTGCACCGGCCTCCCCACAAGGCTCCAGAAGAATTAAACGATCCTGAGGGAAGTAATCTCGACGATCGGGCACAATATTTTCCAAATAGTCGACGTTAACAAATCCAAATCATAACTTGTAGGTTTCCGGAATCATACTCCGAACGTACTGCACGTGGATGCGAGTAATGGTTTCCACCAGCCAGTCGACCGACCACGAGGAGTTCCATATATCCGAATAAATCGACGTTAGTGCCTTTTCCAATCAAATTCCACACCAGATTCACCCAAAGGACACTAACTTTTCTTGTAAGTCCCAATAAATCCGATAAATCGAACGGCACAAATATCACCTCAGCGGATATCAAAAATGGCCAAATCAAGACGGGACGAAACAAAACGGCCTTCCTCGATGCCAATCGTACTCTCTCTTTTCGGAAAAACATCATCGTTCCGACTAACTGACCGTGCGACAAAAAAACAACCAAACCACGCGCTTCACGAATAACACCTGAATCGCATCTTAAATATATCGATAAATCGATCGTTTGGAGAAAAGTAAGTCGAATATAAAGTTAATGATAAACAAATATGCAACAATAATTAATAAAAGGAAACTAGAAATTAAAGTGTGAAAGCCCCAATCAATATCTTCCATCCTTTTAGAGCACGTTTAATGAATTAAATGCCGCGCCAAACACGTACGCATTTCGGTGTTAAAGTCCACCGTAAATTTTACATTGAGCGGCCAGTGGCGGATAAAAGCACGGGCGGAAAATTTACAGGGGTAAGGACTACGACAACAAAAGTACAACAAAAATTAACCGTAACCAAACGTTTAGTTCCCAAATAAATCAACAAAATACCTTCTTCAAAATCTGACCGTAACAACATCCCCCTTCCGACAAAAGAATTTTTCCTCAAATTCTTATGTCTTCTTCGGGCGGGTGTGACTTGAGGTCTTTTACGTGCCAAATTCCACGAAGTGTTCCATAATCGTCTTTTAGTTCATACGTCCAAGGCGATGTTCTTCTATGGATTATAAATGGTCCAATGTATTTAGGCGCCAGTTTGGCAGTGAAATATTTTGCTGCATCGGAAAGTACATAGTTTCTCCGATAAACTGGTTGGCCTACCACATACTGCACATCACGACGGCGAAGGTTATACCTTGTGGCACTCTTCTGATAAGCTGTTTTTAACCTTTCTTTGATATCTCTATATAGTTTACCAAAGGCCTGATGATGTCCAGTCGGTTATCATCGCGATCAATTTCGATGTCTTCCTGGCTTGCAGGTTTAAAAGCGTTCTGATTTCCAGTCAGGGGCATTTGTCTTCCAAAGTTCGCGAAGTAAGGCGAAGTTCCCAGAACTTCATGTTTTGAAGATCTAACCGCACATGCGATTTTCTGTAACCCCGAGTCCCAGATCCTATGGTTATCTTCCACATAGGACGACAGCATAGTTTTCAAAACGCGGTTCACCCTCTCAGTAGGGTTAGCTTGGGGATGCTAATTAGCCGTATATCTTATCTTTACCTCATAATTCTGCATCAGTTTCCTAAATTCCCTGCTTCTGAATTGCACACCATTATCGACAATGATGGAAGCGGGAACTCCAAATAACAAGAATACGTCATTTTCTAAATGCTTTATCGTTGTAGTCGCATTTGCCGTTCTCATGGGGAAAAACAACGGGAACTTCGAAAAATAGTCGGTCACCACCAACACGTACCTATGACCATGTAAAGATCTTGGTAATGGGCCCACAATATCGGCCGAAATCAACTCCCAAGGCCTTGACACGTATGGTCTTCCGGACATAAATCCAGCCGGAGCCTTCTGCAAAGGTTTGTGGCGTTGGCATATCTGACACTTACTCACGTAGCGAGTGACATCGTTGCGCATTTTCGGCCAGTAATAACGAGACGCTAAACGATTGAACGTCTTATAAATTCCTAAGTGACCTGAAGTAGGACGGTCGTGTGCGTCGGCTATGTATGTACGGACATCAGGTTTGGGGATAACTTTCTTCCACGCATCAATCGGGGGATCCTCAAGGTCAGGATACTTACAGTTTGTATGTTTGTATAGAATATCTTCGTTCACACGCCACGTCGGATATCTTTTGGGTGAGGACATCACCTTCCGCATTTGTTTAATGTACCAATCATCAGGATGTATGGTAGGTAATTTATCCACAATACTCGGAACAGGGGTAAGACTATCTATTTCCGGTACGCTTCTAGATAAACAATCAGGCACGAGGTGTTCTTTGCCCTTTCGGTGTAAAATCGTAAAGTCATGTTGCTGAAGTGCAACAGCCCATCGCGCTAGTCTCCCTCGGGGATCTTTCAAATTTGAAAGCCATATCAACGAATGGTGGTCAGTTATTACTGTAAAAGGGATCCCTTCGATGTAAGGGCGGAGCGTTTCAATGGCCCATATGACACTTAAACATTCCCGTTCAGTGACAGTGAAATTTTTCTCCAGTCGAGTGAGCGAGCGACTAAGGTAGGCAATGACTCGTTCTCCCTCGGGGGAAGGTTGCGATAGGACGGCTCCCAGACCGAATCCTGAAGCGTCACACTGTATCACGAAGGGAAGATCATAGTTCGGACAGTTCAAAACGGGTGCTGTTACCAGGGCTTCTTTAAGCAAATAAAAGGAAGTCTCACATTCTTCAGTCCAGAGGAAAGTTTGTCCTTTTCGAAGTAACCGAGTTATCGGAGCGATTAAGGTCGAATGGTTCGGTACAAATCTACGGTACCAACTAGTCATCCCTATGAAGCGGCGGACTTCCTTAACCGTTTTAGGGCGAGGTATCGACAATATGGCTTCTACCTTCCCTTTATCGGTGTGTAAACCGTTATGATCCACTACATATCCTAGGAAGGCGAGTTCTGGTTTACAAAATAAGCATTTTTCTCGGCCAACAGTTAGTCCGGCCTCTTTCAGCCTTCTAAATACTTCCCGAAGGATAGTCAAATGGTGATCAAAATCCTGAGTGACTATCACTATGTGTCAATGTACACGAACACGAAAGGTTCTAAATCCGAGGAAATGACTTGATCTATGAGTCTCTGCCAGGTGGCTGGAGAATTACTTAATCCAAAAGGCAGACGGCGAAATTGGAACAATCCACGGTTTGGAACCGTGAACGCAGTATATTTCTTCGAGTCCTCAGCAATAGGGATCTGCCAAAAGGCCGATTTAATATCCAGTGTCGATAAGTATCGCGCGTCTCTAAGTTTGTCAAGGATGGACGTAATCCGCGGTAAAGGGTAAGCATCCTTTTCGGACACAGCATTCAACTTGCGATAGTCCACACAGAAGCGATACGACTTATCTTGTTTTGGCACCAAAATAATGGGGGAAGCCCACGAACTGTTACTAGGTTCGATTATTTTGTTCTCCAACATTTCGTTTAACTCAGCGTCAATGAATCGCTGGACGACAGGAGATACCGGGTAGTATCTTTGTTTAATTGGAGGGGAGTTCGTCACAATATGGTGTTCTACGAGATGCGTACAACCAATTCCAGAGCTCATGTCTGCAAATATTTCCTCTTGAAATTGTAACAGTATTTGGTCTTGGTGGTCTGAGAGATGTGTCAACCTATTTCTAGGGGTCTGTATTTGTTCCACTATATCCGCAGCAAAACTCCACTTATTATTTCTGAGATCAGGGATAATACCAGCACGGCGCCAAAAATCTTGCCCCAAAATTAACAAATGAGGTAAGTCGGGGACAACTAGTATATCGATGATGACAATTTTATCTTCCACAAAAATCGGGGTGGCAATAGTACCAAGAACAGAGCACTTTTCCCCGTTGGCAACTTTACAAAAGGGAATCTTGGGCGGAGTTATTTGGAAGTGCATGAACTTCAACTTTTCCCAACCTAAATTTCCTAGTATCGTACGCGAAGCGCCACTATCCAATAGGCCTAACAATTTTATGCCCAGTACCTGAACTTCTAGGTACGGTCTCTCGTCTCCCTTAGCACTGGCCAATATATAATCGAGGACAGGTTGGTATTTAAAATCAGGGGTCGAATTTTCTAGGGTGGCGGGAAGCATCTGACGACCTTTCAATGTTTCCCTGGAGCGTTTCCCGACGACGGATTACAATGGGGACACGTTCGAGTCGTACAATCGGGCCTCTGACAACTGAAGCATCGTTGACGTCGAGGTTTATTACAATTACGGGCCAAGTGCCCTACAGTGTTACAATTATAGCATCGAAAGGGTGTTTTAATAACGATTGGTTCGACATAAGTCGACGATGAACAACAAGGCTCGGTCATGACATACGCCAGATCAGGCTCTAACAATCGAGTCGTTTTCTTAGAAGGTGGGGGATGAAATGTTTCGACAGCCAATTTCCTTGCCTCTAAACGTCGGCCTAATTCGGATAATTGATCTAGAGACGCGACCGAAGTGAGAGCTAATTGTGATTGATAAAAAGGGGCTATATTATTAAGAATGACCTTCAAGCGGGTTGCCGGCGGTACCGAAGTGGATAATCGTCCAAAGAGGTTGTCCATGACCGCAAGATACAGTCCTATAGATTCGTTAGGTCCCTGAGTCCTAGCGCGTATTTCCGCGTACAGCCTATCATCATAATCAGGAGGCTGAAATTGTTGTTTCAAAAGTACAACCAAGGAGGTCCAATCGTGAGCTTTCTTTCTAGCCGAAAGATACCAAGTATAGGCAGGTCCTTGGAATAAATCGATACCCGAATTATACAGATCGAGTTCGGAGACGTTTCGAGCAATTCGCAATTCACGTACTCGTTCTAAGAAACTACTTAATGACATGCCATTAGGGTCACCGGTGAATTTAAGATTCCACTGAGAAACTGGCACAGACTTACGATTTCTCACTGCAGTCGAAGGTGGTAGGAGGTTGGCGGAATCATCCTCGGAAGAGGGGGAAATGAGAGATTCCGAGTCGGAGGCTTCATCCAAATTTACGGCTTGGATACCCAAAGACAAGTTAAGTTCAGCCTTCTTATAAGTTTTCACCTTTTTATCTATGTCTGACGTTAAGTTTAAGATCTCTACCATAAGAGTGGATTTTGCCGATCGCTCCTCATCCTTGGTAGGTTTACTTCGATTAATACGCCCAACAGCGAAAGAAGTTTTTGTCCTAAGTTTAGCAAGTCTCATTGGATCGTTACCGTCAAAAGCTTCCAGCACTTGTCTAATGTCACCGATAGTTTCCTGCAGAGCGGCAACATCATCTTTGAAAGAAAAAGGGTAACTCGGGTAATCAACGGGATTGCCTTATCGTTCCAACTTTAGGAGTGTATTAAGGGCTTTTCTCATAGGATGCACCGTGGTCAAATTCGTCACCCCAGGTATCGCCAGTTCATATTGAAGCTCACTCGCGTTAAGCCGATAAATGTCATAGCGAGGAGACGACATTTCCAGAATGGTAATAAAAACTCAAGAAATTCACAAAAGAAAATTCGTTTTCTAAAAAGAAGAAGGGCAAAAAAAAAGAAAAACAAAAAAACGCTTCGCTACACCTTGCACAACAACGACCAATCTACTTAAATATCGACTACGGAAGTCAGCAAAATCCCAAAGAAAAATTCAAAAAAAGGAGAAAAACAAATATGACATTTCCCTAATCAGGTTTCCACAGAAATAGTTCCAGGCCAAATAAAAACAAATTCGCGCAGGAATTCCTCAAAGAAAGCGAAGAAAAGAGGGAAATAAAAAAAATAATGATTAACCTTTTTGGATGCCACCGTTTTTTTTTCCTCCTAAAATAGTGCCAAAAACAAAACCAAAAAAGTAGATAAGGAAAAAAATGCACTGGTCAAAAAGGAAAATTGTCAATGGCCAAAAAGGAAAAAAAAGAAATATGGTCCAAAAATATATATGGCCCAAAAAAATATATCTGCCCAAAAAAAAATATGGCCTAAAAAAATATATCGGGCCCCAAAAAAAAATATATTGCGCCCCCCAAAAAAAATATCGAGCCCCAAAAAAAAAATATATTGCCCCACGTTGGGCGCCAGAAATTATGCGACGCTGTTTTCCGGGTGCGTTGCGACCTGTGCACCGTCTCCGTCTTTCGGGAGACAGATGGGAGTGATCGCGACGCTTATATCGTTTAGGGGTGCGGGGGAATTATTCTCGTTGTTTCGACTGCTTATAGAGAACAGCGCGACCAAGCTAGCTAGTGGGAGGATGTCGCAGGTTCAATAGTTCAAAAAAAAAGTCCGGGCGCCACTGGCTTTAGATAGTTGCACGACAAGCCAGAGTCGGGACTGATGGTCTGTCCACCGAAACAACTAAGAAAGACGTTTAAAACAAACACAAAAAAAAGTATATTATCTAACAGTGGCTTGACCGAAAGTATAACGGATACAATTACTGACATCCAAATGAGAGGGCGAACTAAAAAAAAAAAAGAAACCCACCGTAAAGTAAAATCGTATATTGGAGTTGGCTTAATTTCCCTTTATAATACAACAAAACTGAAATACAATAAGCACAATCGAAACGGGTATGTCGCCCGTCGAATCGGCGACTCTCTCAACTATATAACGTGCGTCGGGTGGTCCGTGCTTATATAACTTACAGCAAAAGAAAAAAAAATGAAAATGAAAAGGGCTCCCCAGCGCGGTGACGGGGAACTGATAAAGCGATGCCGGGTAAGTTATATTACACGTCCACATAAATGGGTTAGTAAAAGATTAGTTCTTACTATATTAATATTCGAATATGCAATGTGACTCAATGATTTTTTTTTCTTGATCTTATATAATACTTAGTACAATAACAAGTTTAATTTATAGCACACCTTAAAATTATTACGTTGGTACAAGAAATGTTCGGCATCTTGCAAATTTCAGCCGACTCGAATATCCGTTTGGGTTGTTAATAAAAAAAAGAATAAAACAAGATTACAGACCTCCGTTATACTTCGCGGGTAAATAGTTGGGGACCAAGCTTCTAGAAGTTCCTATCCGAACTTGCGCACGGCGACTCAAGGTCCATGCGATAACCGGGACCGAATGAATTGCACCGGCCTCCCCACAAGGCTCCAGAAGAATTAAACGATCCTGAGGGAAGTAATCTCGACGATCGGGCACAATATTTTCCAAATAGTCGACGTTAACAAATCCAAATCATAACTTGTAGGTTTCCGGAATCATACTTGTTGTATCTTTCGGAAGGATGAATCAAACTGCGAGGTTTGGACTCAAGTGTTTATTGCTTGTTTGTGCGCGCGTACCTGCCGGACGTACATATATAGTAAAAAAGAGTTTACGATAAAAAGCAATTCATATATACAATGAACATTGTTACACCCTTATCCTATTTTTAAAGTCTCAGCCCCTTAACAACTTTCAAATTTAATATATATCTCTTAACATAATTAAAACAAAATTCTATACAATATGTCCAACACAACTCATTGCGTATTTAACAATCTTGATCGTAAATTGTATCTCGGTTCAATATTGCAACTTTCGTCATTATCCATGTTAGTGCTTGAACCGCCGTCACAATTTTCGTTCTCGATCTCATTCGTATTCGTGTCATTAACAGTCTGATCTTTGTTTTCTGTAGGGACAGAAGAATGCAAGGAAAATCTACTTTTTCTTAATTGATCCGAATGCCTACGTACACTTTTGCCTCCCTCTGTTCCTACTTCAAACGTTACGGCTCCGCCTTTATCGGTTATCGTGCCCTTGCCCCAAGACGGATTGTTGGGTAGAGTATAGTCCCTATACATCACCTTATCACCAATATTTAACTCTTTAGGTTTACCACCATGATTTTCTATTTGTTTTTCAACCTTATTGGCTACATATTGGCTGTGATCAGGCAAAACTAAGTCTAGACGAGTTTTAAGTTTACGACCAAACATCAATTGAGCTGGACTTACTCCCGTTGTAGAGTGAGTTGTATTACGGTAGTCAAATAGAAAACGTTGCATGAAAATGTTTATATTTTGATTACTGCGATATGCCTTTTTTAAACAATATTTTACATTTTTCACTGCGTTTTCTGCTGCTCCGTTACTAGCGGGATGGTAAGGTGGTGATAAAATATGGCGTATGCCATTTAACTTTAAGTAATGTTTAAATTCTTCAGATGAGAAAGGAGGGCCGTTATCAGAAACTACGACATTCGGTAAACCATACCGCGAAAATGTTTCTCGTAATTTTCTGATAACACATTCTGCAGTTGTTGCGAACATTTCGCACACTTCCAACCATTTAGAGTATGCGTCGGTGATTACAAGATACTTTTTATTTGCAAAAGGTCCTAGAAAATCTATATGTATCCTTGACCATGGTGTTCTTGTTAAAGGCCAGGGATTTAGATTTATTTTTGATGGGTTTATTCTTACAGAATTGCATAAGTCACAACTGGAGCACATTTTTTCGATATCATTGTCCATGTTAGGCCAATAGACATATGATCTCGCAAAAGATTTGCACTTGCTCATACCCAAATGACTAAGATGTAATTCGTTTAAAATCAGAGTTCTTAATTTTGAAGGTATAACTACTCGGTAACCCCATAAAATACAACCTTGTTCAATATGTAACTGATCGCATTTTGTGTAATACGGTTTAAAATTGTCTGCTACATGTTCTTTAGCAGGCCACCCATGTAAGCAAAATCCAAATACTCTATTTAATAAAGGATCATTTCTTGTTTCTTTAGCAATGCGTTTATGATCAATGGGTAAATTTTCCTCCAAATAAAATATATGTTCTCTACCGTCATCGAAGGGTACATTTGAATTCGTTTTACTTGGTAAACGCGATAACGCATCTGCATTAGAATTTTTATTTGATGAAATATATTTAATGTTGTATTGATAAGTTGATAGAATGACACTCCAGCGTTGCAACCGGCTGGCTGCAAAAATAGGTATTCCTTTTTTGTCTCCAAATATTGCCATCAATGGTTTGTGATCCGTTAACAGGGTAAAACATCGTCCGAAAATATATTGGTGGAACTTTTTTACGCCAAAAATTATTGCCAACGCTTCTCGATCAATCTGGCTATAGGATTTTTCAGCAGAATTTAATGTCCGAGATACAAATGCAATTGGTCTTACCTCCCCATTTGGAAATTCATGTGATAAAACCGCGCCAATACCGTAGGAGCTTGCGTCGCATGCTAAAATTAATGGTAGATCACAATTATAATGCACCAACACTTTTGATGAAATTAATTCAGCTTTTATTTGTTCAAAAACACTCTGTTGTTCTTTAGACCAAATAAAACCTGTATCCTTCTTTAATAGTTTATAAAGGGAATTTAATTTTGTTGAAATATTTTTAATAAATTTAGAATAGTAGTTTACCATACCTAAAAATGACTTTAGCTCAGTTATATTGGTTGGTGTTTTCATCTTTTTTATTGCATTAATCTTTTCTGGTGCCGTATGCAAACCTTTACTATCAATTACAAACCCTAAATAACTGACACTACTTTGACAAAAACTACATTTATTTAATTGAATTTTTAAATTGTTAGAATTAAGCTTATCAAAAACTTGGAATAAAGTTTTCTTGTGTTTCTCTATATTTTCGGATGCCACTAAAATATCATCTAGAAATAGTGTGGTTCCTTCAATGTTTGAGAATAAATTATCCATAATTCTTTGGAATATTCCTGGGCTAGAAGCAACTCCATAAGGAAGTCTATTGTATCTAAACAATCCTTTATGAGTGTTTATTGTTACTAACACCTTGGAGTCCTCATCAAGTTCTATTTGAGCGTAAGCCTGAGAAAGATCAATTTTTGTAAAATATTTACAATTCTTTAAATTTGCTAATAAATCCTCTATCTTTGGCAATGGATATTTATCTATATTTAAATTTGGATTTAATGTTACCTTAAAATCACCACAAATTCTAATATCACCACTCTTTTTGAGTACAGGTACTATTGGCGTCGCCCATTCGCTATACTTTACCGGTGCTAAGATATTTTGCTTAACTAAATTACTTATCTCCTTTTCTACCTTGGATTTTAGTGAATAAGGTAAGGATCTTGCCTTACAAAATATTGGTTTAACATTTTCTTTCAAATATAACTTAACTTTTTCCGTTTTAAAACTTCCTAATTCGTTTTTAAAAACGTTCGGATATTTAATTGTTAATAACGTTGATACCTTATTTTCATACAGAGTATTGTTGGAAATATCAGTTATTTTAAATAAACCGTCTATTGAAATTTTTAATAATTTTACCCAATCACGGCCAATTAAAGGTGGTCCGCCATGTTTTATTACGTACTATTACGTAGAACGTACTGCACGTGGATGCGAGTAATGGTTTCCACCAGCCAGTCGACCGACCACGAGGAGTTCCATATATCCGAATAAATCGACGTTAGTGCCTTTTCCAATCAAATTCCACACCAGATTCACCCAAAGGACACTAACTTTTCTTGTAAGTCCCAATAAATCCGATAAATCGAACGGCACAAATATCACCTCAGCGGATATCAAAAATGGCCAAATCAAGACGGGACGAAACAAAACGGCCTTCCTCGATGCCAATCGTACTCTCTTTTTTCGGAAAAACATCATCGTTCCGACTAACTGACCGTGCGACAAAAAAACAACCAAACCACGCGCTTCACGAATAACACCTGAATCACATCTTAAATATATCGATAAATCGATCGTTTGGAGAAAAGTAAGTCGAATATAAAGTTAATGATAAACAAATATGCAACAATAATTAATAAAAGGAAACTAGAAATTAAAGTGTGAAAGCCCCAATCAATATCTTCCATCCTTTTAGAGCACGTTTAATGAATTAAATGGCGCGCCAAACACGTACGCATTTCGGTGTTAAAGTCCACCGTAAATTTTACATTGAGCGGCCAGTGGCGGATCAAAGCACGGGCGGAAAATTTACAGGGGTAAGGACTACGACAACAAAAATTAACCGTAACCAAACGTTTAGTTCCCAAATAAATCAACAAAATACCTTCTTCAAAATCTGACCGTAACAACATTTAACGCGTACATAAGCATTAAATGAAATGTTTCTTAAATGTTATTTGCTTAATTTCTTATTGATGCGTACATAAGCATCAAACCAAAACATAAATCAAACCTTTATAATAATAATTCTATTAACATGTACACAAGTGTTAAAACATTTAATAAAATTCCTTTTTAATCACATACATATACACATTTAATAAATCTAAGTGCTATTTATTTATCTCCAAACATAAACCTGGGTACAAATTCATTACAAATTAAGTTTCTGCATACCTGTCCTGTCGTTGGACTCTGGCTCCGTGGTTCTCGGGCTGCTTCCTTCTCCTTGACTGTTGTCCGAGAACTCTCGAAATTTCTCGTCCGCAGTCGTTTATATATTGTTATAGCTACCCACTTCTCTAACCCCACTTAATTTTCCCTACTTAACACATTGCCCCATGAAACGTAAAAGAAATGTAAACGAAATTATAACTAATGTACTCGTAAATAAAAATCATATTCCCTTAAAGTATTAATACAACAAATTATAAACTATATTATTTTTTTTTTCAATTTGATTTTTTTATAGTACCATAAGCCTCGGAAACACAGCATACGTAACGTAATTTATATTACGTCATGACATATCTATTACGGAGGACAATAAATTAATTTTCCTCAAGGTCTATGTTCTGATAATTCAATAGAAAATTATTTGATAAATAACGAGAAATACATCATCTTTACATTCAAATTAGTATTGATGCGCTTTTCACAAACATGAGGTAGAGTGTAGTTAAGGTTATTTAAATGAAAGATGGACTAATCTTGCTGTGAACATTAATTCTTTCATTTTTGACATGACATATTTTCAATAAGAAATTTTCGAACTTAATTGCAATAACTCTTTTATATGTTGACACTGGACATTTGACAGTCGTTCTTGTTTAATCACTGCAATGTGCTAGAGGAGGTTTCGTGTTCTGTTGTTAGTGGTTCGCTGGGAGTGATTGGCTCGCGCCAACGAATTTTGATGGCCACTACATATAAATATACTGTACTAATATCTCTGTTGTACGTTCGTTGGATGACAGAAATTATTAATACTTATTTATATATTTTTTTTTGTTGTTATTTATTTAATGTGTGTATAATTAAATTTGTGTGTCTATGTATTAAGGTATGAGTGGTTGCTGTATGTGGTGATCTATATGGTTGATAACTAGTGGGTGTGTGATGTGCGTTAATTAGTTTTGCTAGTGTTATTTTAAATGTTTCTCTTTATAGTGTAGACTCTTTTCTCAGGGAATACTCGTGGGTGAAAATAAATTACTTTGTCGTCTCAGAACGTATAAATACAAGATACAATACAAGATAAATACAAGGACATGATCTTTTTTATATACAACTAACAAACGAAAGGTTTATTGTAGGTAAGACAACATTGAACGAGGAAACAAAATGAATACAATTGTTGGAATTCACATTTGCGAATGGCTATCTTAACTATAGGAATGAGAAAAGTACTCTGTTATTGATCTGATTAATTGATCACTTATAGATCACCAATTTAACAGAGTTCTTCTCGTTCGTGCTGGTCGACCAGTAAAATAAGCTATTTACCGTAACGAAAATAAAAACGAGTGTGTAATATTTACAAAATCCTATAATCGGTATCGGTATCCGTCAGTAGCGGATCCCTAGTTTACAAACTGAAATACCTGCATTCAACGGTGGATGGCGTTAACGTCAAACGTCTGTGATTGAATTTGTGTTCAACAGAGTACAACTTAACGATGTACCTCACCTCGAAGTCGGATTTTTGGTTACTGCGTATTCGGATCTTTCTTCAGATTTTGGTTTTCACAAAAGTGATCTCAATGTGTTCCGGAGCTTCTACGACGAGTTCGGAAATCCACGGCTTCGTCGTATCTTGTTTCCTGATGACTGCTTCACGGTTTATATGAAGTTCGGTGAGTATGTACGACGATTAAACTTCTTAGTAATGTCGTTTCTATTTTATTTCAGGTAAAATATCACTTTTCTGGCGGAGCTACGTACAGTTTGTGTTTTTTCTGACGTTTCCACCACGTGTGTCCTTTTTTTTATTTACATCCCTATTTTATGGCTATCTGGTTTTTGTTCGAAAATGTACATCATGTTTATTCAAAGTTGCTCGTCATTGGACGAGTTGGTTACTGAGGTTATTACAGCGACATTCGGCCGTCTCAGTTTTTTTTTAATAGCGGTGATTAAGTCGCTTCCAACCGTTGTTGTACAATATAACTTATTTCAAGACGATGTGAAACTTACTTTTACAATTATAATAACGATATCCTTACAAAAAAAAGGTACAATCCTCTCACGAGTCCGAGACGACTATGTAGTAGTATGGGAGAATGAAATTTGTGCGCGTTAACTGCGGAAAATGGTCCGTTTTAGATAGGTATGTTGATTTATTATTTTTAAATCATAATATATCATTATAATACATATACATTTCAATAACTAAAGTTCTTGGTAATGGCTACCGATGAAGGGTAATAACACATAACAATATTGTCTGTCTGGTGATCCACCAGTTAGTCTTTACGGACCCGCTTAATTAATGTCGACGACACCTTTTAGGTGTAAGATTAGTCTTTCTTGTAAATTTTACATGACATATTTTCGTTTCGTTCAAGGTACAAAACAAAGATATTACACTAAATCTAATACGCGGAAATGCCACTCTTTAATGCAGCGTGATCTGCATAACTTGCTACACTTCCACTTACATCAGTATGGTACAAAAATTAAAAATTATAATGCCACAAATCTGTGAGAAATCAAATCTGTGAAAGAAATCAGAATGATTGAGTGTTAGATCTTCCTTTGCTTTTTCACGGTTGTCCCCTTCTCTCTTCGTACCATTTTTGATTTTTAGTCTGTCCCTTTTCTCTTAGTTTCTTAGCATTAGCTTGTCCTCCCGAATATTCCATGTTAACACTTCTCCTTCTACCATCGAGTTCCTCTCTTTTGTTAAATCCCTCTTCATAGATTCTTCTCTATCCTTGCTATTTCTCATTTCTTGACCTCATGAATGATATCCTTCGCATACCTTCTTATCCATTGTAGCATTTTCTGAATTTTGTCTTTGACTTTTACATCTCCTGGCTTACTTCTTTCATTTGATCTTTCCTGCTTTCCGCATTCTCTGTTTATCGAGTTTGTATATTTCCTATATCGTTTCACATACATTTTGCATGTGGATTATTGGGCGCTCTTTCTTGACCCTTACGCTTCAAAAATTCAAGAAAAAAATGTCAAAAACCCAACCCAACAGAATGGTTAATACATTGACGATGATTCCAATATAAAAAAATAAATGTTAAAAATATTATTAAATATGAAAAAAACAAAAAATACAAATACGTTTGAAGATACGAATACAATTTTTCATATACGTAGAGTAAAAATTTGTATTTGTGAAATGCCCTCTCTTGCGTACATAACTGTGCAATTTCATTTGTTTCTCAAAGTTATCAAATTGCAAAACGTTATCTTTATCTGCGTTAACATATTTATTAATTTTTATATCCATGGTCGGCCAGTGGACGCTCACTTTGGTGCAATCATCACTTTGTTGACGTACGTCGGAGAATTTAGAAACGAAACGGTAACGCCAAGGTGTCGGCAACCGGCGTTGCAAAGAGCGCATTATGATGTAGCCGAATCGTACCGAGATATGTAGGCGTGGGGGGTGATAGTAAATTCGAAATGTTCGATATAACAGATGCCTCGCTCGCATACGATACGTATTTATAAATGTGTAGTTTGTCGTAGGAGGTTTTTCTTTCAAATTTGCATATATATTTTTCTTAACGTGTATGAATGTCCGATCATTACGTAATAAGGTTTAAGCAATTTATTTAAATTTTCCGATAGATTTGTGATATATGATTCTCTGAATAGTATTCAACACGGGGCGAACGACGAAGACAGGAACGAGAGGGAAAAGGACAACCTACATTCTGTCGTTCGTTTGAGCGGTGCAGATCTTGTTATCGTCATATTTATCGAGGATGAAACAAATTAGTTTTTTAATTTCGCTTATATAACTTTAAGGGGGGGTCCTGCTTTAGGAGGCCTTAAAATAGCGTTTTTGGGGGATTTTTTTTTAGGGCAGAAAAATGAGCAAATCTAGTGAACTTTTTAGAGCATTTTATTGCATATTTGAGCATTAAAAAAAAATATGTCGAGAGAAAAATATTTAAACGGAACCGATTTTTATGCACATTTGTGCAACACCTTTCAATTGCAATTTACAATCAGTGGGAAAGATGTAGCCCGTAATTTTTGTCTGAAACAAAAAAAAACCAAAGAAAATGGTAATTCTTATATATTTTATTCTATGTGAACTAAAAAAAACCAAAATTTTGAAATTCAAGATTTTTCTCAGGTTTGAAAATAAATGTGCTCTTTGCAGGAAGAGAAAATCATTCCAACTTGCTAAAAAAGTTGTTTAGAATTTTTTTTTCATTTTCATTTTTTGATATTATGTATCTTATTTCTCTTTATATTTGTTTTGTATTACATTAAATTAATATTTTGTTCATGTTATATTATCTTTCGCATGTATATGTTGTATATTATAATCGTATTTTTCAATATATGCATTAAAATTATTAAATGAATTTTATTTATGAAATACATACAAACGGGATTTAAAACAATTAATAATTTGTTACAAATCTACGTCATGCTAACAATATAATAATTTTAAATAAATAATTGTTGACTAATGGTTATATCGCTTGAAATGATTTCATTTCATGTAATATTTTATAAATATTGTGATAAAATGAAATTATTTAAAATAGTATAAATTAAAGACAATGTAAGTTTATGCTCTTTAGTGAAACCAATAAAAAATGTTGGTAGAAACAAATTGTATGTTTGCATGAAAATACAGAAGAGCTTGATTGAAGTAAAGTATTTTCTAAGTTAATGTGCTATTCAGTAACATCAAGCATTATAATTTTTGGACTTCTGATTTTATATTTGAAACATAACAATTAATATACTCGAATCAAGCAATATTCTGTCTTCAAATATGCCAAATCTTTGGTGTAATATATAATGCGTCTTTGTATTAAGAATGACCTGTTCCAGGGAAGAAAGGTGTTTTACTCAAATGAAGAAAAGCACTGTTAAATGAAATATACAATATATTTAAAATTAGAAAATGTTTTGAATGTATATTTTTCACAAATTAAATACATCGGAGTCTTACGGAAATGGAAAACAATAATTTGTTTGATATAATGCTATCTTATTCGCTCTGAGAATCTGGTTTTCTGTGTGTGCTAACTCAATGCTTATTAGTTAGTTATTTATTGCATTGTTATTTAGGTTATCGTTATGTTTCTTTTTGTTATGGAGTTTATTTATTATTCCATTGATCTTATTCATTCAAAGTGTAAGGTAATATTTCTTTATTAATGTTTATTTTCCTTTTTTTATTATTATGTGACGATATCTAAGATTTTATTTATTAATGTGGAATTTTTACATTCTTATTTATTCTATTGTTATTAAGGTTATTGCCGTATTTATTGTGTTTGAAGGTTTTATTTAATAAAGGTGTAGGGTAATTATTAGTAAATAATTTTTTTTTTCAGCTTTTTGGATTGTTCTGCGACGGTATCGTAATACCGACACATAACAATCAAAAAGCAAAAGAAACATTAATAAAACATAAATACCCTGCCTTTTTAATAAATAAAATAATCAAACAAAGAATAAATAAGCAAACATTTGAACAGTATGTTACGACGAATGATTGCTGATTGTTTATTTTAATTTTTATCGTCAAGCATTCCCATAATATAGGCCCTCAACCACATCCGCTTATTACTTTGGCACCGACTATAGCACCATAATGAACTAACCTAAGGGTTAGCTTCTAATTGATACTAGAATTATTATCATGGTTTTCGCTCTTGAATCGCGTGATGCAATTATTTTCCGCATGTTTAAATACAGCTATATGTGAAGCATGGCGAATATATCAGGTAAGTCGGGCCGTTAAGGAGGGCAATTCCCAAATTATGGTCAATTTTAATAAACTCGAATGATTCTGAGAAGGTCGAGTACTTCCCTTTGTCGGCGAAATGTAATATTTGTAAGTGTTTTTATGTGCAATATGATAGTTTTTGAGTGAGGGTTTGCAAATGTTGAATCTTATCTATTAAGATTAAATAAACGCGTGTATTCGCTTTCGCGTATGCAAAAACGTCGTTTGACCCATGGCCATTACAATCGTGACACACTAATTTGTATATGTTACGGTAAATGTACACTCTTGGGAAATGTACACTTTTACCGTAAAATGTGTACATTTCCCAAAAAGTTAGGTATATGTGAACTGAATATAATGTATATGTACATTTCCCGGCAAATGTGTACTCTTGCCTTCACGTTTTGGTAAATGTATACTCTTACCTTCATGTTTTAAGAAAAGTTGGAATATAAATAAATTAAAAATGTTGTTGCAGTAAAAATATTTAAATAAACATAATAGAAAAGGCTTTAATAACGATAATTATTTTAATTAAAAAATGTAAATGACAAACAAAACATACTTTTCTTTGCATATTATATAATATGTCGTAGGTTATGATCCCAATATTCATAAATACAATTTTCGTCCTAGTTTTTCAGGACCAATACGATGGGAATCAAACAAATAATAATAGTAACATACTTTTCTTTATTATAACAGTTAAATTTTATATAACTATAAACTAACATATAGAAATTTTATAATGAAAAAAGTTTTATTTATTTGAGCAAGAATTGCTATTGTGGCACTTGGAATTACATAATATTAGCACTTGCGTATTTTGTATGCTCACATTTACCAAAACGACATGGTCATTGTGAATTCAATGTACGTTTCCCTTCTTTGAAATTGTAAATGTTAGTTGAATGCACATTACCCAAACGAGGAGGCAAATGCGCACATTTACCGGAAAATGTGTACATTTGCCGCAATATCTACTTTTACCGTAACATATACACATGAGCGACTTATCGGATTTCTTTTGTTACATAAGATATTTCATATTTTATTATTCGATTAGAAGCGTATTAGACCATTGTTTTTTCTATAATTTTCTCTATCTTCAGTATTTGTCCTTAGGTAGGTTATCGTAGCAAAATAGAATCGGGTTGAATTCTTCGTCGCGGAGGATCTTTTCGATGATTTTAGTTGTGTGTCCGTTGATGTTGGCAATTTCTTTCATTGTTTTTATGTCCCGAAGGAAGTTTCCTTAGGGTTAAGGTATTTTCCTGGAAATCTGCGTTTCAGGGTAAAAAAGAGGTTGTTGTTCCTTCCGTCATTGTGACATCTCAGTAATTTAAGTTTGTTTCTACCGTAAATTTATTTCAATGTTGTATGTACCGGGTGTCCAAAAATGATTTACATCTAGTATGCTTTCAAATTCGCATGTAACTTCAAATGTGCCGCTCTCACGCAAGGCTGTTATGCTAGTAGAGGGAGAATAACACAACCTCAATAACCTTTGAACTTAATTAGTTTACACTTTATTTACTGCAGATTTGACAATTAATGGATGACAGTTCTGGATAATGTAGTACAAATAACAATATAGCGGCACATAAAAATTTACATGCAAGTAAATTTCACAGGTAACTAGATGTAATTCTTTTTTGGACACTGTCTTGCGTTCATACGCTGCGTTTGTTATTTTACCGCCCGTCAATGACCAAGTTGGGCAAAACCGCCGTCACTGAGTGTCGAAATAAATGTAATAATTAACAATGTACTTGTGTTCTTAATTTGCGTTACTTGCAGTCCTTTACGATGTGTTACATGCACGGCATGATAGTAATACAAGGTCGATAAAAACATAGCACTACTTCAAATGATATTGCGTTGTCGAATTTAATTAATTGACATTTATAATGCCGCAACGTCATAACATGTAGTGTAAATTATAGCATTGTAATTGACACTACATGTTATGACGTTGCGGCATTATAAATGTCAATTAATTAAATTCGACAACGCAATATCATTTGAAGTAGTGCTATGTTTTTATCGACCTTGTATTACTATCATGCCGTGCATGTAACACATCGTAAAGGACTGCAAGTAACGCAAATTAAGAACACAAGTACATTGTTAATTATTACATTTATTTCGACACTCAGTGACGGCGGTTTTGCCGTTAATTAATTGACATTTATAATGCCGCAACGTCATAACATGTAGTGTCAATTACAATGCTATTGTTACGAATTTATTACAAGCAATTGAGTTTTGTTCTCCAAATGTAACATATAACAATGTAATTATGATACACGAAAAACCAACCCTTTTTGGCAATCGGTCCTCAGGTGTTGCTAAGTAGTAGGTCTTTCCCGGGATAACGCGTCCCCCCTCTAAAACATTGATTTGTCCATAACAGATTCGGTTATGCAGAATATTTTGGTATATAAGTGAAGACCAATACCTAATAGAGTTAGTGCATAAGATTTTGTACGCTGCGAATATGCCACAACACTCTACTATCGAAACCCGAAGCAGGATTGTGACGGGTTAAATTATAGTGAAATTGCTGACAAGGTTAATTTATCTGTAAGTCTCGTGTTTACTGTATATTTAGAATATGCGCATTTAGAACAATTTATTCTGTTTTTACATAATAATCCTCTTTATAAATACTCACGTAAGGTCGTGTATGACTTGTATAGCCGGTGGGCAAGGTTTGTATTTTTATTCAATCAATTATTGCATCGAATATGTATTTAGCTCTAATAGAGCGAAATATGTGAATTCTCCGATAATGTAGAAGTAGCTACTTCATGAGTGCTAGTTAAGAGGACAGACACACTTATGAGGAAAATTGCATCAAGTAACCCTCTTATATTTCGATAAATTATTTAATAAATTTTATTTATTTGAAAGCGAAGGAGTAGATGAATTCACATGGGCAGAATTAAGAAAGGTCAAGGACAAGTTGAAAAAGGGGAAGGCGGCAGGGGAAGATAGTGTAGACTCCGAAGGGTGGATAAATGCACCAGAGGAGGTGTGGAGAGAAATGTTGAAGAGGGTCAATGATATATGGACAGGACGGGAGAAAATGCCAGAAAATTGGAGGACGGCGATAGTGGTCCCGATCTGGAAAAAAGGAGACAAGGACAGGGTGGAGAACTATAGGGGTATCGCCTTGCTCAATGTAGTTTATAAAATATACGCAGGGTTGTTATGGTTAAGACTGGAGAAAGAAACCGGAGATAAGAAGATATTGCCAGAGGGACAAGCAGGGTTCAGGCCCGGAAGGGGAACCAGGGATAACCTGTATATTTTGAACTATTTGATCGAGAGCGAAGTGAGAAGAAAGGGAGGAAAATTGTTCGCAACATTCGTCGATCTGAAGGCGGCTTTTGACAGAATTGATAGAGAAGTATTGATAAAGACAATGGAAAAAGGCGGAATATCGGAGACTGTGGTTAAAAGGACAAAAGAGATATACGAAGAGACATGGTGCAGTGTGAGAGTGGGAAGCGAGAAAACAGAGAAATTTAGAACATCTAGAGGTCTAAGGCAGGGGTGCCCCTTGAGCCCACAATTATTTAATATATACATAGCGAAACTGGAAGAAGTGATGAGGAATGGCCAAGGCGGGGGGGGTGAGGATGGGGAATGACAGGCTGTGGACACTCGCGTACGCAGACGATATCGTACTGCTGGCAGAGACGGAAATAGGGCTGCGAGAAATGTTGTGTAGGCTAGAGGGATTCCTGGAAAAACGAGGACTTGAACTGAATAGAACGAAGACGAAAGTCATCGTATTCAAGAAAGGAGGAGGAAAAAGAAAGGAAGTGCAACTGAGATGGCAGGGAGAAACAATTGAACAGGTGAGAGAATGGACGTACTTGGGAGTGGTGCTGAGGGAGAGTAACAACTGGGATGAACATATGAACCATATATGCAAAAAGGTGAGGAGAGCGGAAGAAGGGCTGAAAGAGAGCTTGTGGGGAAAGAGGAAGGGGGGCTTCGCATAGTCAATGAGGATCTGGGATATTTGTGCAAGGAGCATAATGCTGTATGGGGTAGAAGTTTGGGGGGTAAACCACCAAAAAATACTAGAGAGGGCTTACATGGGGCATATGAAGAGAGCGCTAACACTAGAGAAGTCTGCACCCGACTACATTGTGAGACAGGAGACAGGCAGAGAGAAATTGGAGGTAGAGGCGGCGAGGAGAGTGGAAAAGTACGAAGAAATGATAAAGGGAGGGAGAGGCAATAGCTTAGTGAAAAAAGTGATGGAAGAGATGGCGGGGCGCAGAAGACAGGGGAAGGATTTGTCAAACTGGGAAAAGTGCAGAAGGAAAATGTATGAAAAAGCAGGGTTGTCCATAGAGGAGGTAGAAAGAAGGAGGACGGAGGGTAGGGCAGTTGAGAGGGAGGTAGTGGAGAGGTTCAAACAGGTGGAAGCACAGGAAAGGGACAGGAAGATAAGGAGCTCAACATACAATGAAAAGTATAAAGTCATAAGAGTATACGGAAGAAGGCCAATATATCTGGAAGGGGGAAAGACGCAGGAAGAGGAAAGAAGTTTAGCGAGATATAGATGCGGAAACGAAGAAAAGAATAATAAATATTGGATGGGAAACGAATACAGAAAGTGCGAAACGTGTGGCAACGGAAAAGATGACTGGAAGCATTGGTGGGAGGAATGCGTGGGAATGGGATGGAGCAAGGAGGAGGAGGAGAGAGGTAGAGAGTGGAGGAAGGTGCTGGGAGAGAAAGGCGGTGGGGTGGAGATACTGAAAAAACTAAAGGAAAAGAGGGAAGAGGGGAGGAAAAGGAGGGTGAATAACATAAATTTGGTTGTTACAGGTAACAGAGAATAGGGGCGAGAGGTGTCCGGAGGGATGAAGGAGAGGAGGCGGAACAAAGGACAGAAAGGATGTTACAAAATGTAAAAAATGTTATATTGAGTTTTTAATTTGTCAATATGCCAATAAAGCTTTTTTTTTTTTTTTATTTGAAATTAATGTTAGGCAACCGGTATATTTCGTGGTTTTTTGCCTTGTCATTGCAATAGATGCAATTGCAGTAGGTGATGGATAGCTAGGGTAGAAATCATGCAAATATATTCATGAACAAATTCCGGATTTTCGAGGCACGTGCACCTAATACCCCTGAAATGTGGTCTATAATATACATTACTACATCTACTTTTTTGGCATTTACATACAATCTCCTGTGAATGCCCTTGACACAAAAATAAACTTTTTGTTTTATTTAAAATTTTGGTGAATTATTAGAGATTCCGTTGCGAAATTGAAACGGTGAGGTTACTTTCAGTTCTCGCATTTTTCACTGAATAGTCATGCGCTCGTAAAATAAAAAAGGAGAAGAAATTTGTACACCATTATTTACCTCTTGTTCAGAAAACCCTAGTCCACCGGTGGGTAACAAGATGGCTCTCCGAGAATGAAGATACGGCTCTGCACTCACGTGTTAAGTCTGGCCAACCTCAGAAACTGAGCGCTGCCGACAGGGAGATGATTCTGCAGTTTGTGGCCGCCAATCCAACAACAAACGCCAGAGTGATCATCGAGCGTCTGAATTTGCAATGTTGTCCACGAACGGTGCGAAATTTCTTGCACGGTTTAAACGTACACTGCAGACGTCCAGCGAAGAAGGTCGACATGACACAACAACATTCTGAGTGCCGCCTAAATTTTGCCATGCAAAATTTAGATCGTGATTGGAGTCACGTCATCTTCACCGACGAGAAGACATTCTGCACGTCCCAGGATGTGAAAAAGTTAGTGTGGAGGCCAAACCACACACGCTTTCTCCCACAAAATATTGTGAAAATACGAAGAAGCAGTAGACTCTCTTTGGCGTACTGGGGCTGGATGTCAGCAGCAGGTCCCGGAGAATTAACAAGGATCGACACACGGATGGACGCGGTGGAATATATCCTTATACTGGAGGACGTTATGTTACCAAGTGTACGGTTGTTATATCCTCCACCAACCGCAATAACATTCGTGCACGACAATTCATCGGTGCATACGTCCAGAATCGTCCGCGAGTGGTTTAACGAACATCCAGATATTTTTCCTCTTAACTGGCCACCAAAGTCACCTGATCTCAACCCGATTGAGAATTTGTGGGCGATTATGGGCCAGATGTGGCAGCATGATTTGGATGCGCCACCACGAAACAGGCAGACTCTGCACGATCATCTGACCAGAATTTGGGAAAGTCTGAGAGGCCGACCAACTTGCCACAATCTTGTGACTTCAATGAGTGGCAGGATGCAAGAAACCATCGATAATCATGGTTTTTGGACGAGTCATTGAAGACGGACACCGAGGCGACGGTCAACTTCACAGTAAAGAAATAGTAAGTATACGGTTGGTATTAAAGTAAGTAATCTTTTTTAACCATTCACTTGAAATACATACAAATCGGCTTGATTAATCGAAATAAAAACCATTCGAAGCAATGCACTGTTGGCAACATATTTCCTGTTTCATGAAATTCCGGTGCCCTGGAGGCGGTGGAGTCACATAAGGCTTTTTGAAATCGTCGTGGTTTTTGGAGCATGTTTCCAGCAAGGCGGTGTCGAGAGGCTTGAAAACGTGATAGTCAGTTGGCGTGAGCTCAGGCGAGTGCAGCGGTCGCGGCAGAGTCTTGCAGAGTACTTCTTTTGACCACTATTTGTTTTGGAGTTCTGACCAATGTTGAATTCATTTGGAATCTTTTTAGAGATATGTCTGGGTTATTTTTATATAATTTACGATGAATTGAAGGTTGATCATTCTAGTACTTTTGTGTTAATAGTCTGCTTAGCCGGATTATTCAGAATGAGTGTTTTGTGACGTTTACATTAATTTGTAATATTGAGTTCTTTTATTATTGAATTTAAGTTAAGACTCGCAAAATTTCAAGTGTCCAATATTTGATTCTTTACAATGCAATTTCTAACAAACGACTTTCCATTTGAGGGAACTTTTTTATCATTTTTTTTAATTGTATTGTAGTGAACTAAATATTGGGCGAATACCCTAACTAGGTTTTTTACAAGGTTTTTCCTAGTTATCACAGTAAATACTGGGGTATGTAGAAAGACGGCCTTGTCACCGCAATAGGTTTTATTTAACGGCATTTGTCATATTAATGTTCATAGCTTGAAAAGGGTTTACGAAACACTATCTTGCAAAAAAAGGTGTTGCAATAAACGTTAATATCACTAAAAGGGTTTCATTTGCCGACTTACTCCTCACGATACAAGACAAGTGCAATTATAAACATATCTACAAGTAGCAATTTTTTATTTTTAGTTTCGTAAAAAGTAAAGTTGTGTCATAAGTGAAAGAAAGCTTACGGCAGTTGAAATTGTTTATTAGTGTGCCAGTTGCACGCAAGGAATACTACCGAATAGCGGCTATCGTCTGCAATGTGAGACAGCAATTGTAAAACAAATCTAATTGATTCTTTTACTCCATTTATAAACAAACACAAATTCCCTTATTCATGTAGACGTTACACGCTACAGGTTAAAATTAATTTTCAGACCCAACTCGATTAATCCTTTAAGGGGAGGTCCTGCTTTAGAAGACTCAAAAAATCGATTTGTTTTTTATTGCTCAAATCTATGCCTAATATATCTATAATAATGTATAAAAAGTTATAGCGGCTAATTCGCAATATTTTGAAAGATACAGCACTAAACACACTGAGGTGTCGAGCAAAAAATATACGAATGCATGAACGCTCGGACGTTTTTACGATTTTTCTAAACTGGTGGACGTGATTGCGAGAAAACTAGACAAGCAATCAAAACGAAACAAAACTTTTGTTGGCTTCAGTAGCATTCTATTCTATTTGAACTAAAAAGATTAATGAAAAAAACATTCTAAACAACTTTTTTAGCAAGTTGAAATGATTTTCTCTACTGCAAAGAGCACATTTATTTTCAAACCTGAGAAAAATCTTGAATTTCAAAATTTTGGTTTTTTTTTTAGTTCACATAGAAGAAAATATATAAGAATTACCATTTTCTTTGGTTTTTTTGTTTCAGACAAAAATTACGGGCTACATCTTTCCCACCGATTGTAAATTGCAATTGAAAGATGCACAAATGTGCATAAAAATCGGTTCCGTTTAAATATTTTTCTCTCGACATATTTTTTTTTAATGCTCAAATATGCAATAAAATGCTCTAAAAAGTTCACTAGATTTGCTCATTTTTTTCTGCCCTAAAAAAATCCCCCAAAAACGCTATTTTAAGGCCTCCTAAAGCAGGATCCCCCCTTAAAGTTATATAAGCAAAATTAAAAAACTAATTTGTTTCATCCTCGATAAATATGACGATAACAAGATCTGCACCGCTCAAACGAACGACAGAATGTAGGTTGTCCTTTTCCCTCTCGTTCCTGTCTTCGTCGTTCGCCCCGTGTTGAATACTATTCAGAGAATCATATATCACAAATCTATCGGAAAATTTAAATAAATTGCTTAAACCTTATAACGTAATGATCGAACATTCATACACGTTAAGAAAAATATATATGCAAATTTGAAAGAAAAACCTCCTACGACAAACTACACATTTATAAATACGTATCGTATGCGAGCGAGGCATCTGTTATATCGAACATTTCGAATTTACTATCACCCCCCACGCCTACATATCTCGGTACGATTCGGCTACATCATAATGCGCTCTTTGCAACGCCGGTTGCCGACACCTTGGCGTTACCGTTTCGTTTCTAAATTCGCCGACTGTACCAACTTAATTTCTGAAGTAAAGTACACCAAACATCCATCGCAAATAAATCGTTCATGCCCAATCATTGGGAATTATGGTATTCGGTTCCTCAAATTTAGGTATATTTATATATGCCTAAACATTCTAAATTTATTTTCAGATTACAAATATGAAGCACCGACATTAACAGAGTAAGGAGTTTTTCTATTATTGCAATAGCTGATTCTACAATGTCCACTTCATGGCTACTTTCACGGACTCGAAAACTTGTAATCCTCTTACCGAATGTACCGGCAATTTTTTCCGCTCCATCATCAGCAATTACAAAGGCGTTGCGCTTATGGTTGTTGCTGCGTAGATGAGTCGAATAGCACTTCTTGTTCACATAGTCGTTACATGTGGAACATAACGTGGAACTTGAAGTTTGTGTCTCATAAATTTTCCGTCGTTTGCTGATGCATTCGGAAGGTGTCCGAACGAAGCCTTGTTTACAATGGTCGGAAGTCACTATTTTCAGTTTTAGCAGTTTTTCAAAGCCTATAATATTTACGATACTGTGAGAATTTGTTTAAATAATTTACAAAAATATTACACAAATAATGCAACGCAAAAACAGCAAAAAATTAACCTTAATGACGACCTGCGAAATTTAAAGTCAATAAATTAAAATTTGAAAAACAGCCAATATTAATATTAACAAGAAATCGATGTCGGTTTTTGTCAGACAGATCACAAAGGATGAAGACAAAGGGAAAGAAATGGAAGAGGAGAGATGAAATTTAAAAAGGATTATGATGAAAGAAAACAGTCGTCGACGAGATCGCATCCTATTCAAAAACTGTGGTACCAAGGACAAAACTGACTTGAAGTTAAGTTGAATTTAAATGAGAAACTTTATCTTTATCTTTCTTAAAATTCATCGCATGTGGCGAGTTGACGATGTGACACATTTCCATAAAACTTTTTTGTTGAAGATGGTTATTAAACGCTAAGATCTTAGTTCCGTTGTAATTTATGTGATGGCCATTGCATGTGGAATGATTCCAAAGGGCACCATATTTGGGTTTTAGTAAAGTGACACTTTTAAGCTGTGTAATACGTTTTTTAAGAGGTTAAGTGGTTTGGCCTATATACACTTGGTTGCATGATTGATGCATGGGGATTTGTTGGGGGATTTCGGTTTGTTGTCTGGGAGGAGGGCTTTAGAAAAGTAATTTTATAGAATAATTGTAAACTTGGTTTATGAAATTCCTGATCAGCAATATGGGTGCTTGTATCTTTAAGGCCTAAAATAACGTTTAATTTTTCTTGGAAAGGGCTTGTATCGCGTTTCCCTCACGGGCGGACGGTGTGTGGGTTTATTTGCGTTAATATAACGGGTTTCTGTGTAGAAATGTTTTTACGGATGTGTTCAAACATCCGGTTCGGCCAGTGACCTTTTTTTGCTCATTGGTAGCTTGCAGTGAAGATACCAACCACTACAATGTTGGTAGTGGTCGACAATATGCCACGGGGAATCGGATTAGGGGATGTAGCTACCAACCAGTGCAATGTCTGTAGTGGTCGACAATATGCCACGGGGTATTGACGGCTTAGGCGTAATGGACCTGTGTCCGCTTCGGACGCAGCTGGCAAAGTGATTTGTACTGTGCGCTTTAACGCCTTCGAAGCAAAACGGCGACGGTGACGTCAGTCTATTCTGTCATGTAGGCCTGATTTGCATTTGATAGACAGCCAGTATTAAGCGGGGTCCTAGGTTGCCACGCCAGATCCCACAATCTGATCCCTCTTCTCTGGCGGTTGGAGTCGGAGCCAGAAAATTGATTTCCGGCACTCGTTAGGTTGTGTTCTTGTCGCAAGTCCCATTCACCTATCGGGGGTAGATACGGTCGGTGGTGGAAGTTATACGGGTGGCTTGGCTTTGGCCTTCCTTTGTACTATTTGGTAGACCTACGTTATCTTGCTGAATTCAGTGGTCAGCCTGTTTTGATTCCCGGCTTCCTCCTCTTCCACGGCTGCCTCGGCTTTCTGACGGACGGTGTTGGGTGACCGTAGTTCAGGAATGCTGGGGTAGATCCTGTGGATTCGTGCACGGCGGTGTTAATCGCGAACATCATTTGATGAATGTACATATCCCATTCGCGGTGGTATTTATTATGTACTTGGGCAGTAACGGTCTAATAACGCGGTTTACTCGTTCCATGGGGTTAGTGTGAGGGCAGTACCGTGAATCGGTGTCGGGTGACGAAAGCTTTGGAGATGGAGGAAAAGTATCGGTTTGAGAATTGTGGGCCGTTATCGGACACCAACATCCTGATAACGCCAAAGCGGAATATTATACTCTCGCTGGAATACCAGCATGTATTTAAATCCCCGATTTGATCAGGTCTGATTCCCATGTTCGACTAACTCGTGTAAAGTGCATTTCACCCAGCGGCTCTCGCTGGTCGAACTTAAATCAGTGGCAGGATTCGCATTTTTGACATAGTTTCGGACGGTTCGGAACTAGTTAACTAATAGTACCGGTCGGCTGCTCTCGCGATGCTTTTGGTGATCCCTAGATGACAGGTCTCTGGGGTATTGTGGATCTCTTCCAAGATTTTCCTTCGGTCCGGTTGCGGAATACACAGTTTCCATCCATGTCGATTTCTACCTCTGTCGAAATGCTAGCGATTAGTCGGTAGTCGGTAGAGATTCCCTTTCCTAATGGCAAAGTTGCTGGTTTGATCCCGCGTCTGGAGAAGCTTTGTCCGGAGGCTTTGGTACCACTTGCATGGTTGGTGTCGTCGAAGATGGCGGCGACGTCATCTTCTGGTTGTGGACGTTTCGCCTCTAATGGAGAACGTGACAGTGCATCGGCCAGGATATTCAATTGCCCTTTTCGCTGTGCCACAGTGAAATAAAACTGGGGGAGGTTCACGGTCCATCGTTGTAGCCTACCGGCCCTCTAGATATACTCTTGTTGTATCTTTCGGAAGGATGAATCAAACTGCGAGGTTTGGACTCAAGTGTTTATTGCTTGTTTGTGCGCGCGTACCTGCCGGACGTACATATATAGTAAAAAAGAGTTTACGATAAAAAGCAATTCATATATACAATGAACATTGTTACACCCTTATCCTATTTTTAAAGTCTCAGCCCCTTAACAACTTTCAAATTTAATATATATCTCTTAACATAATTAAAACAAAATTCTATACAATATGTCCAACACAACTCATTGCGTATTTAACAATCTTGATCGTAAATTGTATCTCGGTTCAATATTGCAACTTTCGTCATTATCCATGTTAGTGCTTGAACCGCCGTCACAATTTTCGTTCTCGATCTCATTCGTATTCGTGTCATTAACAGTCTGATCTTTGTTTTCTGTAGGGACAGAAGAATGCAAGGAAAATCTACTTTTTCTTAATTGATCCGAATGCCTACGTACACTTTTGCCTCCCTCTGTTCCTACTTCAAACGTTACGGCTCCGCCTTTATCGGTTATCGTGCCCTTGCCCCAAGACGGATTGTTGGGTAGAGTATAGTCCCTATACATCACCTTATCACCAATATTTAACTCTTTAGGTTTACCACCATGATTTTCTATTTGTTTTTCAACCTTATTGGCTACATATTGGCTGTGATCAGGCAAAACTAAGTCTAGACGAGTTTTAAGTTTACGACCAAACATCAATTGAGCTGGACTTACTCCCGTTGTAGAGTGAGTTGTATTACGGTAGTCAAATAGAAAACGTTGCATGAAAATGTTTATATTTTGATTACTGCGATATGCCTTTTTTAAACAATATTTTACATTTTTCACTGCGTTTTCTGCTGCTCCGTTACTAGCGGGATGGTAAGGTGGTGATAAAATATGGCGTATGCCATTTAACTTTAAGTAATGTTTAAATTCTTCAGATGAGAAAGGAGGGCCGTTATCAGAAACTACGACATTCGGTAAACCATACCGCGAAAATGTTTCTCGTAATTTTCTGATAACACATTCTGCAGTTGTTGCGAACATTTCGCACACTTCCAACCATTTAGAGTATGCGTCGGTGATTACAAGATACTTTTTATTTGCAAAAGGTCCTAGAAAATCTATATGTATCCTTGACCATGGTGTTCTTGTTAAAGGCCAGGGATTTAGATTTATTTTTGATGGGTTTATTCTTACAGAATTGCATAAGTCACAACTGGAGCACATTTTTTCGATATCATTGTCCATGTTAGGCCAATAGACATATGATCTCGCAAAAGATTTGCACTTGCTCATACCCAAATGACTAAGATGTAATTCGTTTAAAATCAGAGTTCTTAATTTTGAAGGTATAACTACTCGGTAACCCCATAAAATACAACCTTGTTCAATATGTAACTGATCGCATTTTGTGTAATACGGTTTAAAATTGTCTGCTACATGTTCTTTAGCAGGCCACCCATGTAAGCAAAATCCAAATACTCTATTTAATAAAGGATCATTTCTTGTTTCTTTAGCAATGCGTTTATGATCAATGGGTAAATTTTCCTCCAAATAAAATATATGTTCTCTACCGTCATCGAAGGGTACATTTGAATTCGTTTTACTTGGTAAACGCGATAACGCATCTGCATTAGAATTTTTATTTGATGAAATATATTTAATGTTGTATTGATAAGTTGATAGAATGACACTCCAGCGTTGCAACCGGCTGGCTGCAAAAATAGGTATTCCTTTTTTGTCTCCAAATATTGCCATCAATGGTTTGTGATCCGTTAACAGGGTAAAACATCGTCCGAAAATATATTGGTGGAACTTTTTTACGCCAAAAATTATTGCCAACGCTTCTCGATCAATCTGGCTATAGGATTTTTCAGCAGAATTTAATGTCCGAGATACAAATGCAATTGGTCTTACCTCCCCATTTGGAAATTCATGTGATAAAACCGCGCCAATACCGTAGGAGCTTGCGTCGCATGCTAAAATTAATGGTAGATCACAATTATAATGCACCAACACTTTTGATGAAATTAATTCAGCTTTTATTTGTTCAAAAACACTCTGTTGTTCTTTAGACCAAATAAAACCTGTATCCTTCTTTAATAGTTTATAAAGGGAATTTAATTTTGTTGAAATATTTTTAATAAATTTAGAATAGTAGTTTACCATACCTAAAAATGACTTTAGCTCAGTTATATTGGTTGGTGTTTTCATCTTTTTTATTGCATTAATCTTTTCTGGTGCCGTATGCAAACCTTTACTATCAATTACAAACCCTAAATAACTGACACTACTTTGACAAAAACTACATTTATTTAATTGAATTTTTAAATTGTTAGAATTAGTCACAATTATAATGCACCAACACTTTTGATGAAATTAATTCAGCTTTTATTTGTTCAAAAACACTCTGTTGTTCTTTAGACCAAATAAAACCTGTATCCTTCTTTAATAGTTTATAAAGGGAATTTAATTTTGTTGAAATATTTTTAATAAATTTAGAATAGTAGTTTACCATACCTAAAAATGACTTTAGCTCAGTTATATTGGTTGGTGTTTTCATCTTTTTTATTGCATTAATCTTTTCTGGTGCCGTATGCAAACCTTTACTATCAATTACAAACCCTAAATAACTGACACTACTTTGACAAAAACTACATTTATTTAATTGAATTTTTAAATTGTTAGAATTAAGCTTATCAAAAACTTGGAATAAAGTTTTCTTGTGTTTCTCTATATTTTCGGATGCCACTAAAATATCATCTAGAAATAGTGTGGTTCCTTCAATGTTTGAGAATAAATTATCCATAATTCTTTGGAATATTCCTGGGCTAGAAGCAACTCCATAAGGAAGTCTATTGTATCTAAACAATCCTTTATGAGTGTTTATTGTTACTAACACCTTGGAGTCCTCATCAAGTTCTATTTGAGCGTAAGCCTGAGAAAGATCAATTTTTGTAAAATATTTACAATTCTTTAAATTTGCTAATAAATCCTCTATCTTTGGCAATGGATATTTATCTATATTTAAATTTGGATTTAATGTTACCTTAAAATCACCACAAATTCTAATATCACCACTCTTTTTGAGTACAGGTACTATTGGCGTCGCCCATTCGCTATACTTTACCGGTGCTAAGATATTTTGCTTAACTAAATTACTTATCTCCTTTTCTACCTTGGATTTTAGTGAATAAGGTAAGGATCTTGCCTTACAAAATATTGGTTTAACATTTTCTTTCAAATATAACTTAACTTTTTCCGTTTTAAAACTTCCTAATTCGTTTTTAAAAACGTTCGGATATTTAATTGTTAATAACGTTGATACCTTATTTTCATACAGAGTATTGTTGGAAATATCAGTTATTTTAAATAAACCGTCTATTGAAATTTTTAATAATTTTACCCAATCACGGCCAATTAAAGGTGGTCCGCCATGTTTTATTACGTATAGTTTTAAATCATTTTTAATCGTTTTATGGTGGAAAACCTTTACATATATATAACCAATGGCTTGTATACTATCCCCAACGTAAGACTTAAGATTTAAATTAGACTTGCGTATTTTTATATTACCAAAATACTTTTCATACATCGTATTTGAAATAACTGAAATTGCAGAACCGGTGTCGACTTCCATTTCGAGATTGACATCATTTATTTTAATATTTATTTTGACAGGTTTTTCAGATATTTCTTTTAAATTATACAAGCCAACTTCGAATGAATTATCGACATCGTTCTCATTTTGAGAAACATCTACATAATTATTGGTTTTATTTTCATTTCGTCCTTGTTTACACACACTACTCACGTGACCCTTTTTCCTGCACACATGGCACTGCGCACTTCGGAAAAAGCAATGCTTGTCCTCGTGGTTCTGCTTGCCACAATGGCGGCAGGATATCCGCTTCTTTGTTCGGTTCACCGGTTGCCGTGATGTCGAGCACGTGGACGAAGCCTGATGTTCCTTTTTCACTTTCATTAGGTTCACCGTTGTTCCGTCGATCAATCCGGAATTTATTTCAGCCGCTTCCATGCTTACTGCGAGCTTGTGTGCGTTGCCATACGTTAACGTAGCTTCCGAAAACAGACGTTGCCGGATGATTTAATTTTTTAGGCCGTATACTAACTGATCCCGTAAATTTTCTTCCAATCCGTTACCGAAATTACATGTTTTCGCCAGCTTCATTAAATTAGCCACATAAACAGATACGGACTCACCCGGCTCCTGTTTTTGCTGCCTGAATTTGTACCTCTCCGCGATCTCGGATGGTTTCGGTTCCAGGTGGGTTTTCATTATTTTTACTAATTCTTCATAGGTTTTATCTTCTGGTTTATGCGGATTACATAAATCCGTCATCAATTCGAAAGTTTCATCACCAATAACAGTAATTAATATTGCCGTTTTTAACTCAGGTTTAATCCCGTTTGCTTTAAAATATTGTTCGACACGTGTTACATATGTCGACCAATTCTTTTCATTTAATTTAAATTCTTCAATCCTTCCAATCGACATCGTTGCACTATATTTAATTTAATGCACTATATTTAATTAACGTAATTTACTTTTACTATCTCTGTAATTTATTTAATCCGTTCCTCGTCGCCACTGTTGTATCTTTCGGAAGGATGAATCAAACTGCGAGGTTTGGACTCAAGTGTTTATTGCTTGTTTGTGCGCGCGTACCTGCCGGACGTACATATATAGTAAAAAAGAGTTTACGATAAAAAGCAATTCATATATACAATGAACATTGTTACACCCTTATCCTATTTTTAAAGTCTCAGCCCCTTAACAACTTTCAAATTTAATATATATCTCTTAACATAATTAAAACAAAATTCTATACAATATGTCCAACACAACTCATTGCGTATTTAACAATCTTGATCGTAAATTGTATCTCGGTTCAATATTGCAACTTTCGTCATTATCCATGTTAGTGCTTGAACCGCCGTCACAATTTTCGTTCTCGATCTCATTCGTATTCGTGTCATTAACAGTCTGATCTTTGTTTTCTGTAGGGACAGAAGAATGCAAGGAAAATCTACTTTTTCTTAATTGATCCGAATGCCTACGTACACTTTTGCCTCCCTCTGTTCCTACTTCAAACGTTACGGCTCCGCCTTTATCGGTTATCGTGCCCTTGCCCCAAGACGGATTGTTGGGTAGAGTATAGTCCCTATACATCACCTTATCACCAATATTTAACTCTTTAGGTTTACCACCATGATTTTCTATTTGTTTTTCAACCTTATTGGCTACATATTGGCTGTGATCAGGCAAAACTAAGTCTAGACGAGTTTTAAGTTTACGACCAAACATCAATTGAGCTGGACTTACTCCCGTTGTAGAGTGAGTTGTATTACGGTAGTCAAATAGAAAACGTTGCATGAAAATGTTTATATTTTGATTACTGCGATATGCCTTTTTTAAACAATATTTTACATTTTTCACTGCGTTTTCTGCTGCTCCGTTACTAGCGGGATGGTAAGGTGGTGATAAAATATGGCGTATGCCATTTAACTTTAAGTAATGTTTAAATTCTTCAGATGAGAAAGGAGGGCCGTTATCAGAAACTACGACATTCGGTAAACCATACCGCGAAAATGTTTCTCGTAATTTTCTGATAACACATTCTGCAGTTGTTGCGAACATTTCGCACACTTCCAACCATTTAGAGTATGCGTCGGTGATTACAAGATACTTTTTATTTGCAAAAGGTCCTAGAAAATCTATATGTATCCTTGACCATGGTGTTCTTGTTAAAGGCCAGGGATTTAGATTTATTTTTGATGGGTTTATTCTTACAGAATTGCATAAGTCACAACTGGAGCACATTTTTTCGATATCATTGTCCATGTTAGGCCAATAGACATATGATCTCGCAAAAGATTTGCACTTGCTCATACCCAAATGACTAAGATGTAATTCGTTTAAAATCAGAGTTCTTAATTTTGAAGGTATAACTACTCGGTAACCCCATAAAATACAACCTTGTTCAATATGTAACTGATCGCATTTTGTGTAATACGGTTTAAAATTGTCTGCTACATGTTCTTTAGCAGGCCACCCATGTAAGCAAAATCCAAATACTCTATTTAATAAAGGATCATTTCTTGTTTCTTTAGCAATGCGTTTATGATCAATGGGTAAATTTTC
The DNA here is from genome assembly GCA_959613385.1 of Geotrupes spiniger. Lineage (NCBI taxonomy): Eukaryota > Metazoa > Arthropoda > Insecta > Coleoptera > Geotrupidae > Geotrupes > Geotrupes spiniger. The sequence goes on from OY390737.1 coordinate 36,471,209, forward strand.
CTCCAAATAAAATATATGTTCTCTACCGTCATCGAAGGGTACATTTGAATTCGTTTTACTTGGTAAACGCGATAACGCATCTGCATTAGAATTTTTATTTGATGAAATATATTTAATGTTGTATTGATAAGTTGATAGAATGACACTCCAGCGTTGCAACCGGCTGGCTGCAAAAATAGGTATTCCTTTTTTGTCTCCAAATATTGCCATCAATGGTTTGTGATCCGTTAACAGGGTAAAACATCGTCCGAAAATATATTGGTGGAACTTTTTTACGCCAAAAATTATTGCCAACGCTTCTCGATCAATCTGGCTATAGGATTTTTCAGCAGAATTTAATGTCCGAGATACAAATGCAATTGGTCTTACCTCCCCATTTGGAAATTCATGTGATAAAACCGCGCCAATACCGTAGGAGCTTGCGTCGCATGCTAAAATTAATGGTAGATCACAATTATAATGCACCAACACTTTTGATGAAATTAATTCAGCTTTTATTTGTTCAAAAACACTCTGTTGTTCTTTAGACCAAATAAAACCTGTATCCTTCTTTAATAGTTTATAAAGGGAATTTAATTTTGTTGAAATATTTTTAATAAATTTAGAATAGTAGTTTACCATACCTAAAAAATGACTTTAGCTCAGTTATATTGGTTGGTGTTTTCATCTTTTTTATTGCATTAATCTTTTCTGGTGCCGTATGCAAACCTTTACTATCAATTACAAACCCTAAATAACTGACACTACTTTGACAAAAACTACATTTATTTAATTGAATTTTTAAATTGTTAGAATTAAGCTTATCAAAAACTTGGAATAAAGTTTTCTTGTGTTTCTCTATATTTTCGGATGCCACTAAAATATCATCTAGAAATAGTGTGGTTCCTTCAATGTTTGAGAATAAATTATCCATAATTCTTTGGAATATTCCTGGGCTAGAAGCAACTCCATAAGGAAGTCTATTGTATCTAAACAATCCTTTATGAGTGTTTATTGTTACTAACACCTTGGAGTCCTCATCAAGTTCTATTTGAGCGTAAGCCTGAGAAAGATCAATTTTTGTAAAATATTTACAATTCTTTAAATTTGCTAATAAATCCTCTATCTTTGGCAATGGATATTTATCTATATTTAAATTTGGATTTAATGTTACCTTAAAATCACCACAAATTCTAATATCACCACTCTTTTTGAGTACAGGTACTATTGGCGTCGCCCATTCGCTATACTTTACCGGTGCTAAGATATTTTGCTTAACTAAATTACTTATCTCCTTTTCTACCTTGGATTTTAGTGAATAAGGTAAGGATCTTGCCTTACAAAATATTGGTTTAACATTTTCTTTCAAATATAACTTAACTTTTTCCGTTTTAAAACTTCCTAATTCGTTTTTAAAAACGTTCGGATATTTAATTGTTAATAACGTTGATACCTTATTTTCATACAGAGTATTGTTGGAAATATCAGTTATTTTAAATAAACCGTCTATTGAAATTTTTAATAATTTTACCCAATCACGGCCAATTAAAGGTGGTCCGCCATGTTTTATTACGTATAGTTTTAAATCATTTTTAATCGTTTTATGGTGGAAAACCTTTACATATATATAACCAATGGCTTGTATACTATCCCCAACGTAAGACTTAAGATTTAAATTAGACTTGCGTATTTTTATATTACCAAAATACTTTTCATACATCGTATTTGAAATAACTGAAATTGCAGAACCGGTGTCGACTTCCATTTCGAGATTGACATCATTTATTTTAATATTTATTTTGACAGGTTTTTCAGATATTTCTTTTAAATTATACAAGCCAACTTCGAATGAATTATCGACATCGTTCTCATTTTGAGAAACATCTACATAATTATTGGTTTTATTTTCATTTCGTCCTTGTTTACACACACTACTCACGTGACCCTTTTTCCTGCACACATGGCACTGCGCACTTCGGAAAAAGCAATGCTTGTCCTCGTGGTTCTGCTTGCCACAATGGCGGCAGAATATCCGCTTCTTTGTTCGGTTCACCGGTTGCCGTGATGTCGAGCACGTGGACGAAGCCTGATGTTCCTTTTTCACTTTCATTAGGTTCACCGTTGTTCCGTCGATCAATCCGGAATTTATTTCAGCCGCTTCCATGCTTACTGCGAGCTTGTGTGCGTTGCCATACGTTAACGTAGCTTCCGAAAACAGACGTTGCCGGATGATTTAATTTTTTAGGCCGTATACTAACTGATCCCGTAAATTTTCTTCCAATCCGTTACCGAAATTACATGTTTTCGCCAGCTTCATTAAATTAGCCACATAAACAGATACGGACTCACCCGGCTCCTGTTTTTGCTGCCTGAATTTGTACCTCTCCGCGATCTCGGATGGTTTCGGTTCCAGGTGGGTTTTCATTATTTTTACTAATTCTTCATAGGTTTTATCTTCTGGTTTATGCGGATTACATAAATCCGTCATCAATTCGAAAGTTTCATCACCAATAACAGTAATTAATATTGCCGTTTTTAACTCAGGTTTAATCCCGTTTGCTTTAAAATATTGTTCGACACGTGTTACATATGTCGACCAATTCTTTTCATTTAATTTAAATTCTTCAATCCTTCCAATCGACATCGTTGCACTATATTTAATTTAATGCACTATATTTAATTAACGTAATTTACTTTTACTATCTCTGTAATTTATTTAATCCGTTCCTCGTCGCCACTGTTGTATCTTTCGGAAGGATGAATCAAACTGCGAGGTTTGGACTCAAGTGTTTATTGCTTGTTTGTGCGCGCGTACCTGCCGGACGTACATATATAGTAAAAAAGAGTTTACGATAAAAAGCAATTCATATATACAATGAACATTGTTACAACTCTGAACTTCTTGATGGCCCATACTACGGCGAGACATTCTTTCCCCGTAGTATTGTTGCTCGGCCTGGCTAAGGGTTCGGCTGGCGTACGCGATTATTTTTTCTACGCCGTCGGTCTCTTGGATCAAAACAACAGCTTGCTGCGTGTGTATGGACTTGGAATTGGTAGTAGTAATCCGGCTACGCCAGGACTGGACTTTCAGTCAGCGCCTTATTTATAGCATCAAAGGCTGCCTCCTGGTCGGCTCCCCATGTCCACTTCTGTTTTTTTGAAGCAACTGGTTCAAGGGGGCGGTCTTCGTGGAGAATTGCTCCAAAAATCGTCAACACCAGGAAGTAAGTGAGGAAATTCGAGTGGTCAGGGTGGCGATATTCTGGATAGCGGCGACTTTCTCTGGATCTGTGCGGATTTTTTCTCTAGTCACGACATGTCCTAGGTACTTCAGCGATGTTTTCCCGAATTGGCATTTGTCGGAATGTAGTCGGGATGTAGTCGCCATTCGGAGGCGGTCGAAAACCAGTCTCAGGTTAGCTAAGTGCTCCTCGAAATTCCGGCCAAAGACGATGATATCGTCCAGGTACACCAGAGTGATCTGGTCTAGTCCGGCGTCGGTAATAGTGTCCAAGAAGCGTTGGAAGGTTACTGGCGCAGCATGCAACCCAAATTGAATTAAAATAATTCCCTCGGGACTGTAAAGGCTATTATCAGTAGCTAAGACGTAAGTCTAAGATGGAAAAATATATTCCCCTCGCAACTTATCCAGCATGCCGAAAATGTAGGGTATGGGGTAGCTGTCCTTCTCTGTAACCTCGTACACTTTCCGAAAGTCGATATGGAAGCGTTGCTCTCTATTCTTCTTCGTCACCATCACGACTGGTGAACTCCACGGACTTTTGCTTATCCAAGTCTGGATCGTCCCGGGCATTCTTTTCATCTTCTCGGTTGCCAATGTTGAGGGTTAAATTCAGTTTCACGTCCATCCAGATGATTACGCCTGCGGTGGCGTTTTCCAGGTTGACCCGGTCTCTGAGATATCCCACGGAACCACCGGCCATCCTAAACTTGACTCGTCCTTGCCCTTCCGGGACACCGTTTTCAAAGCCATGCGCGGAGACTTGTTCAGTGACGAACGAGCTCGTTGCCCCGGTATCCAGCAGAGTATATGGTGATGGCCAACAAAGGGACAGATAGACAAAAGGAACAAAAAGTACAAACACAAAGGAAGAAATTCGACAAACTTAAAGAAGAACAGAAACCAAAACCAGATACATCACAGAACAACGCAATACAACCCAAGGTAGTATACAACTTTTCAGACAAAACACTGGACAAGGACACCACCTAAGTTCTTACCAAAGGGTTCAATTTCGCTGTAGCTCCTTCTCGGATTCCAGTGGAAGAAATTGTTTGCAGTGTAGAAAGTGCCATACGGAAACTAGAGAAAGACAAAGCCGAAGTAATCCGACAAGAGGTATCCAGAGTATTACGAAGAGCGAAACCACCAAGAAGAAATATATCTAACGATGAATACACCGCACTGAGGAAGCTGTGAGACAACAAGAGCATTATCGTTTTACCACCGGACAAAGGCAACGCCACAGTAGTGATGAACTCGGCCGACTACAAAAACAAAATGGCCGCCATACTAGAAGAACCTGCATACAAACCCATCGCAACAGATCCAACAACCTACCTGGAGAAAACGACAAAGAAGAAAATTGAAACATCACCACTGGATGAAGAAAGTAAGAAAATAACAATACCAAGAGAAAAATCATCAAAATGCCCGAAGATATATGGCCTACCGAAGATCCACAAACCCGACATACCGCTACGTCCAATGGTGAGCTCAATGGGATCACCAATCCAATCCTTGGCAAGATATCTAGCAAAACAGCTACAATCTTTCGCCGAACAAGCAGCATCATACGTCAAGAACGCAGACCATCTCATCGAAATGTTGAAGAACCTTACTGTGGAACCCGAGCACTTGTTGGTAAGTTTTGATGGGGTATCACTGTTTACACAAGTCCCGGTAGACGCCACCATGGAGATATTGGAACGGAAATACCAGCCGCAGGATCACATCATGGAACTAGTAAAGCATTGCGTCAAAAATACGTATTTCATTTTTGAAAACCAACGCTACCGACAAACCAGTGGAGCACCCATGGGATCACCACTATCACCTGTGATAGCCAACGTATTCATGGAGGAACTGGAGACTACAGCACTAGAGACGGCCGAGTTAAAACCAAAGGTGTGGCTGAGATACGTGGATGATACTTTCGTTGTATGGACACACGGAAGAGAAGAACTCGACAGGTTTCGGGAGCACCCCAACAAGCAACATCCAGCTATAAAATTCACCATGGAAGTGGAAGTAGACAACCAGCTACCGTTCATGAACGTATTGGTAATGAAAAGAGACGACAAGAGTCTCGGCCATACAGTATACAGGAAGAAGACTCACACCAACAGGTACCTCAACGCTCAGTCACACCACCACCCGGTACAATTGTACTCGGTAGCAAGAACATTAATAACCAGATCAGAAAGGATAGCCGATGGCAGAAGCAAGAAGAAAGAAATGGACAACATACACAAAGCACTGGCGCCCAACGGATTTTCAAAACGGGAGATTCTCAGAGCATCCAGACCCCCCAGACGAACACATCAAGAAGAAAAGAAAGGAGAAAAACCAGCAGCCATAGCTTTTTTACCGTATGCCAGAGGGACCACGGACAAGATAAGCAGGTTTTAACGCGGGAACAAAGATATATGAAAGGAAGATTCTTGGGCATACACCCGCATGGAAAGACGCAACCGCCGACAAGTGTTTCTGACTTATTAGTCGTCATCAGGACGGTATAGCCCAAGAATTTTCCTTTCATATATCTTTGTTCCCGCGTTAAAACGTTTTTTCATTATTATATCCTGGGCTCGGTTGTTCACGCAGGTGGCTATGTCCTCCCGCGTGATTATGTTGAATGTTCCCACACAATGTGTGGGTATTTTGACGGTTATCACAATGTGGAGGTCGGCTGCTTGTTGTAGACTGCGATTGTTTTTATTTCCAAATTTTGTCCACCTTTTAATTTGGCTAGACCGTCCTGATGACGACTAATAAGTCAGAAACACGTGTCGGCGGTTGCGTGTTTCCATGCGGGTGTATGCCCAAGAATCTTCCTTTCATATATTTTTGTTCCTGCGTTAAAACCTTTTTTCATTATATATATATATATATATATATATATATATATATATATAATGGTACTTATCATGAGCAGTCAGTCGTTGAATAAAACACTTTTAGCAATATTAAAGTTTATTGCGACAAATTTTTTTTCAATAAAGTGTTTCGGAAACTTGTCAATTTTACATATTTGCTTTGTTTTAATGTTAATTTTTTGTTTGTTTTTTAATGAATTAAACATTGGTCATTCTAATAGATTTTTATTAATAGTTTTCTTAGCTAGCCTTTACACAATGGGAGTTTTGTGGCTTTAATATTAATTGCTAATATTAATTTTGATTTATTAATATTGAATTAATATTGTCATAAAATTCCAAGTGTCCAATATTTCATTCATTACAATACAATTTTTTGATCATTATTATTACAATTGCGGGTTAATTTATTTTTATATTATTAATATTTTTTATCGTTCTTTTTATTTTAAATTGTATTGTAGTAAATTAAATGTTGGTCGAATACCCTAATTAGGTTCTTTACAAGGCTTTCCCTAGTTCTTGCAGTAAATACTGGGGTATGTAGAAAGTCGGCCTTGCTACCGCGATATTTTTTATTTAATGTCATTTGTCATATTAATGTTTATTGCTTGACAAGTGTTTCCGAAACACCTTATTGCAAAACAAGGTATCGCAATAAACTTTAATGTTGCTAAAAGTGTTTTATTCAACGACTGACTGCTCATGATACAAGATAAGTACCATTTTAAGTGATTTACAGTCGAGAATTTGTACAATAATTATATATATATATATATATATATATATATATATATATATATATATACAGTGAAAGCTCTAATAAGCGGACACCCATGGTCCTTACTTTTTTGTCCGGTTATCGGAGGCGTCCGGTTAAGGGAAAACGATTAATTATATACGTAATTTTGATTTTTTTGCATTTATATTCATAATTCATAAATATATATATAACGAATAAAGTGTAATTTAATAAATTGAAAATAAGTAAAAAATAAAATAAATGAAATATGATTTTAAAAAATATAGTCAGTAGTAAATTGAACAAAATTTATAATACTCGATTGTCGCAATCTTTTTGTTTGTTGCTGCATGAGATAATTTTGCAAATGGCTCTCCAGATTTTTTACGTCAGTAAATGCTGTGAAGTCATCTCTTGCGAATTGTTTCAAATTTCCAACAAGTTTTAAAGCCTCATCGTAAGAATTTATCATATATTGGTCTTGGACGAGCATTTGCATTTCGTCTGCTGATTCAGTTCTATTTTCTTCCTCACTGTCGTTTTCACTTCCAACGTTCAAGTTTTGATTATCGTCTTCCGTTTGTATATTTCTGTCGATAGTTAAGAAGTCATCTAGACTTTGATGTGTTGATGCCAACTCTTTTACACCTCTCAACAACTCAGAAAGGGTTGGAAGGGGTAGATCATCTTCTGGATCTGGATTCTGTTGACTCAGAGTATCTTTTTGTGAATCCAGCTGTTCGGAAACAGTTCTTGATGGTTGTGGATGTTACTTTACTCCACGATGCTTTTATGAAATATAATGCCTCTAACACATCAATTGTTTTTGAAAGATCTGATGAAGATTTGACGCCTCCTATTTTTGACAAAATATGCTTCAAAATGATCTCGATAATAAAAATTGAAGTTCCTTATGATCCCTTGGTCTAAAGGCTGGCATACCGAAGTTGTATTAGGTGGTAGAAAGATAATTTTTACATTTTTTAAATATAAGTTTCGAGGATGGGATCCGGGTTTATCTAAAAATAAAATAATTTTCCTCTTTTGAATGCCCATTTTTCTATCTAATTGTAACAACCATTCAACAAAGAGTCATCCAGGCCTTCTTATTTGAGTTCCAAGTTGCTGGTAGTTTACCAATATCAATATTTTTGAATGCTCGAGGACGAGCCGCTTTTCCGATCACTAACAATTCTTCTTCATTTCCTGCCATGTTCACACAAAACAAAATGGCAAGTCTTTCTTTAGACAATTTTCCATCGGTACACTTTTCAAATTTTAGAGTTAGAGTTTGATTGGGTAGTGCACGGGAAAGAAGCCCACTTTCATCTGCATTGTACACATCTTCCGCTTGGTAACCAATTAACATAGAAGGGAGTTTTTTCATAAACTGACCCACATCTTCTTTACTTACGTCAGCTGCTTCACCTGACATGCATTTAAAACTAATATTATGTCTTTTCCCTCCTCTTTTGAAACCATCCATCAGATGCAGAGAAATTGTTATAGGCCCATTGTTCCGCAATTTCTTTTGCCTCCGCCTTCACTAAGGGCCCTGATACAGGAATCTTCTGCCTTCTAACTCTCGCAACCAATCAAAACATATTTTGTCTATATTGAACCCTTCAGTTTTCAGGGAGCTCTTTTTTTGATTTATATGGTGGTTGAATAAGCTGACTAACTAACTTTTTTGCCAAAACACGAACTGATAGTTTTTCTTTGTCCAAAATATTCACTGCTTCCATTTTTTTCTTTTCATTTTAAGTAATGTCCGTATTCATTCGTTTAATACCAGTGACTGCAGTACCCATAGGATTCGCACATGGCCAAAATATAATGAGCGTATAAAACGGGGAATCACTGACTTTATTCATGGATTTTTATCCGTTTGTCCGTGTATCAGAGCTACGCGTCCGCTTATTCGAGATTTTTGGTAAGGTACGTATGAAAATATAATGTCCGCGTCCGTTTATGAGAGCGTCCGCGTATCAGAATGTATGTTATGTAGAAAATTATAGGAACAAGTTCGGTACCAGCTAATTTGTCCGTTTAAGAGAGATGTCCGCTTATTGGAGGTGTCCGCAACGAGAGCTTTCACTGTATATATATATATATATATTAAATGTAATATTATAAATTGATATATGTATAATTACCGAACAAATCTATTTTATAAATGAATGACATTCCGCAATTAACAAATTAAAACTTAAAATGAATACCTTTTATACAACTATTCTATGAGAAACGATACGAGAGATCAATTGGAGACAAGTAACTAAGTTAATTGGGTGTAAATGAATGTAAAATGTTAAAAATGTTAAATAATAAATGTAGAAAGTAAGTTAAAATAGGAAAGTATACACCGATTTATAGTTGCCATGATGAAATTGTACCGAGATAAATATCGCAAAATATAGTTGCCATGACGGACGCGAACAGGGAATGCAAACGATACGTATGGATAGTTTGCCACTCTGAATATATATTTGAAACAAACAAAAGACGAGAGAGTACGCCAAGTAACGCTAACAAGTGCATACGGCATCCTAAATCGCGTCCCGAATAATTACGGAAAAACGTAACATATCCAGAAGAAAACTATTAAATAATCAAAATAAACGTATCAGCGTACCTTTAAACAACAAAAACCACATCGTTACCAGTAAGAAAATCCCACCGGAAAATTCCCATATTGGACCCCACAGGAAGCCTTATCCTGATCCTTGTGGAACCTACTGATCCTGTTTCCAGACGTCCAGCCCATCCAGAAAATCCATATCCAGAATCCGAAGCTAACCCAAGCCTTGGACCGCCATTTTGCATTTCTCGCTTGGCCACGCGTTGTTTACATACAATCCGATTCTAGTTAAAGCAAAGCAAAGCAAAGCCCGCGTGGAAACACGCAACCGCCGACACGTGTTTCTGACTTATTAGTCGTCATCACATGACGAAACACGTGTCGGCGGTTGCGTGTTTCCACGCGGGCTTTGCCCAATAAAGTCTTCCTTTTATATATCTTTGTTCCCGCATCAACAACATTTTTTCATTATTATATCCTGGGCTCGGTTGTTCACGCAGGTGGCTATGTCCTCCCGCGTGGCTATGTTGAATGTTCCCACAATATTGTGGGTATTTTGACTGTTGTCATAATGTGGAGGTCGGTTGCTTGTGTTGACTCCGATTGTTTTGTATCTCCAAATTTTGTCCATCTTTTAATTTGGCTATACCGTCCTGATGACGACTAATAAGTCAGAAACACGTGTCGGCGGTTGCGTGTTTCCACGCGGGCTTTGCCCAATAAAGTCTTCCTTTTATATATCTTTGTTCCCGCATCAACAACATTTTTTCATTATATATATATATACATATATATATATATATATATATATATATATATATATATTAAAAATGTATCTTGTCAAATCTGATCTGATCTGATCAATGGTGTAGTGAACATTAATTAAAACAGGTCCATGAAGACTAACTGGTGGATCGCTAGACAATATTGTTTCTGGGTTATTACCCTTCGTCAGTAGCGATTACCAAGAACCTTAGTTGTTGAAATACCTTTATATGTAGTGGCCATCAAATCAATTTGAATTGTTTTTGAACTTAATTGCAGCAATCCTTTTATATGTTGACACTGGACATTTGACAGTCGTCTTGTTTACTCGCCGCGAGGTGTTAGACAAGGTATCGTCTTGTCAGTGTTCTGTTGTCAGTGGTTCATTAGGAGTGATTGGCTCGCGCCAAGAAGTTTTGATGGCCACTACATGTAAAGGTATTTCAACAACTAAGGTTCTTGGTAATCGCTACTGACGAAGGGTAATAACCCAGAAACAATATTGTCTAGCGATCCACCAGTTAGTCTTCATGGACCTGTTTTAATTAATGTTCACTACACCATTGAGGTGTAAGATTAGACCATCTTTCGTGTAAATTTTACATTTTTCTGTCATATTTGACAAGACACATTTTCAATATATATATATATATATAATGTAATACGCACGACCGAAATAATTATAATTAGTTATTTTACGGAAACACTCCGTTGGGTTTGCGGTCTTAATAAGGGCGATTTATTCTATATCTTTATTAATAGTCTATATTTCGTGGATCATTATCCACATCATCAGGACTTCTACAAAAATTATAAATAGAAGATGTAAAATAATTATGGTATAACTTACTCAAATTGATACAATATAAAATTGGACATCCAATACAATAAGAACTAACAAAAAGGTTCAATTCAAAAGTGTCACCAAAATCAAATCTTACAAATTAATAAATAAATCAATTTTTGACAGAAAAGCCTACTAATTACAATATCAAAATAGGAAAATGACTTGAACACGAAAAAACGAAGGTTATTGTGTTGAAAAAAAAATATGATTTAAAATATGAAACAGCAACAGTCACGAGACATCCATAGAGTTAGAAAAAAGAAAGTACTAAGAAGGATCATCCAATAAATTTGTATATATGACACTTAAACCATCGATATCTTGTCTAGAGTTAATAGTATGTGCATTCTCTTTTATGAAGCACATTTCTAAAAAAAATCTCTTTTGATAATTTCGTTCAATTTCCAAAATCTTAACACCATCCCAATCAATATTATGCTTATCAAATCTGGCATGAGAGGAAAGAGCACAAGCCCTTGGTTTACAATTAATATCACTTTTATGTTGTGTAATCCTCCTTTTTAATTGTTGGCATGTTTGACCAATATAAACATTTCTACAATCCTTACAATTAATTTTATATATAACATTAGTTTTTGATAACATATTAGTACGATCCTTTATGTTAGAGAAAAGGTTTCTAACTGTTTTTACACTAAACTTAGCCACTGCTATGTTACTATACTGTGTAGAAAATGACTTGATTAATTGACTAGTTAAATTGTGAACATAAGGAAGCGACTTAAAAATCTTAATGTCATCCGGACTAACGGTTCTGTTAGTATTCAATTGTACATCAACCGAATTAAAAAGAATTTTATTCAGCAAATTAACAGGGTAAGAATTTTCTCTAAAAATATTAAAAAGGATACGTAAATTCTTTTGATATAATGAAGGATGTGCGATCCTCTTAATTCTATTCTTTAAACATAAAATGCAATTAATTTTCATTGTTAAAGGGTGATATGATGAAAAATGAATAAATCGGTTTGATGTTATCTGTTTACGATGCCAATCGAGAATAATGATATTATTAATTCTAATAAGTTTGGTATCTAAAAAGGCTATGGAATTATGAATATCTTCCTTTTCAATAGTAAATTTAATATTGGAATTATAATTATTAAACACATCAAAGATTTCTTCAACTTTGTCTACTGGTACTGCACAGATGATATCATCGACATATTTCTTTAAAAAAGGTAATTCAAAAGACAAGCCCTGTACACAAATATTCAATAGTTTGTCCATGACTAATTGTGCCAAAATTGGACTAATGCTAGATCCCATCGGACAACCCATGTTTTGAGAATAGTATACACCTTCATATACGAAATAATTAGATTCAAATATGAAATTAAGAATCTTAATAAATTCTTCTCGTGGTATCTCAGTAAAATTACAAATGGTATTCCAATTATCAATTATACAATCGATAACCAGACATTTAGGTATATTACTAAATAGGGAGATAACATCAAGGCTAATCAAGATTAATTATCTGGTAACACAAAATTATTAATAAAGTCAGCAAATTCCAAAGAACCTCTTGTAAAAAAAAAAAAAAACTATTATCATTATTATATGATATGGTTAAAATATTAGTAATAAATTTTGTAAGATTTTCCAAAACAGTATTTAAACATGATACTATTGGACGGAGAGGTATGCCTTCTTTGTGATGTTTTGGAGATCCATAAAATTTAGGTGCAACACCATTATATGACATAAGAGATTTAGCTACAGCTTTATCAATATAATGTTTATCTCTCAGAGATCTAATCATTTCGTTGTTTCTGGTTTGAATGTTATTCGTGGGGTCTTTAGTTAATTTAGTATATAAATTATCTTGATTCAGTAATGCAGATATTTTCCGAGTATAATCATCTTTTGATATCACTACTGATACGTTACCCTTGTCAGACTTCAAAACTAATATATTGGGGTGTTCTTTTAGGAATTTTTTACAATTATAAAAAAGCTTATTAAATATATCTCCCGTTGACATATTCTTACGAACAAAATTAGTTAAAATATTCGTAAATCTAGCTCTAAGGTTGTCTCGCTGTTGAACATCAACACAATCTATTATAGATTCTAAATTAGCTAACAGTTTCTTAATGTTCAAATCTTTGTTAACAGGTTGTATACAAAATTTAGGGCCCATAGCAAGTATAGTTTTAACATCGTTAGGAAGAGGAACATCACTGATATTAGTAATCCACTTATCTTTTATTTTAATTGATTGTTTACTAAAATCAACTAGTTTATTAAATTTGTTAATTAATCTATGTTTAATATTTTTGAAGATTATTTTGTATTGAGCTGTCTGTCTATAATTAAATTCATTAAAGATAAAGTGGGGTAACATAGCAGTGGCTAAGTTTAGTGTAAAAACAGTTAGAAACCTTTTCTCTAACATAAAGGATCGTACTAATATGTTATCAAAAACTAATGTTATATATAAAATTAATTGTAAGGATTGTAGAAATGTTTATATTGGTCAAACATGCCAACAATTAAAAAGGAGGATTACACAACATAAAAGTGATATTAATTGTAAACCAAGGGCTTGTGCTCTTTCCTCTAATGCCAGATTTGATAAGCATAATATTGATTGGGATGGTGTTAAGATTTTGGAAATTGAAAGAAATTATCAAAAGAGAATTTTTTTAGAAATGTGCTTCATAAAAGAGAATGCACATACTATTAACTCTAGACAAGATATCGATGGTTTAAGTGTCATATATACAAATTTATTGGATGATCCTTCTTAGTACTTTCTTTTTTCTAACTCTATGGATGTCTCGTGACTGTTGCTGTTTCATATTTTAAATCATATTTTTTTTTCAACACAATAACCTTCGTTTTTTCGTGTTCAAGTCATTTTCCTATTTTGATATTGTAATTAGTAGGCTTTTCTGTCAAAAATTGATTTATTTATTAATTTGTAAGATTTGATTTTGGTGACACTTTTGAATTGAACCTTTTTGTTAGTTCTTATTGTATTGGATGTCCAATTTTATATTGTATCAATTTGAGTAAGTTATACCATAATTATTTTACATCTTCTATTTATAATTTTTGTAGAAGTCCTGATGATGTGGATAATGATCCACGAAATATAGACTATTAATAAAGATATAGAATAAATCGCCCTTATTAAGACCGCAAACCCAACGGAGTGTTTCCGTAAAATAACTAATTATATATATATATATATATATATATATATATATATATATATATTTATATATATATATATATATATATATATATATATATATATATATATATATATATATTCCTATGTTTATGACATTGAAATAATAATCTTATTTGAGATATAATGGTACTTCACGTCAGGTATAATTTAAAAAAAAACAAATGTAATTTTTTTACATTTTATTCAACGTTACGTTTCGCAACTCTTCAGTTTGCTTCATCAAACGCTGTTGGATAAGAATTAAATAACTTAACAGAGCAATAGTTAGTGATACACTTACGTTTTGTGATATACTTATGCAATTTGATATATTTTGCCGATACAAATTTGTGATATTGTTAGAAAATCCCACTTCGATATTTCTCTAATACGTGTCTACATTAATTATTATAACTAATACATTTACAAAACAGATTTAAGAGTGAGGTACTCTGCACTGCACCTGGTGATCTCGTTGTCAAAGACGAATCGCGTTAATTTTAGTCTTGATATATCGAACAAAGCCAGACAAATAAAAGCGAAAGCAATTTTAGCTATCTACCTATTCCTTTTTGAATTTGGATATTATGTTGTCACACTTCTTTGGGAGATTCCCTATGTCCCTTTTGCTGTTTATAGATTTTTTTTCAATCTTAATATGGAGCATTTCAGATGTGAGCCGTTTCCTTTCGTTTGTTTCTACATTAAGTATTATTACTCTTTCATAGTCAAACTTGTGATGCATCTCTACAGTATGTTTCGCAAGGGCAGTGCTGTTTGATTTATGTATAACGTCCGATTTATGTTGAGTTATTCTGTTTCTAGTGGCTGTGATGTAGTGCTAATATATGTCCCTATACAATTCTCACAATTTGTTTTATACACAACATTACTTTTAGAAGTTTTTTCGATACTTTGTAGTTTTACCGTTTTCGGGAGACGTGGACATAGGTGATTCATATTAAGTTTTTGGATTACAATTCTGTTTTTTTAAGAATTAGATTTATGGGGCAATTATTTTTGACAAAGGCTGTTTCGATAAAAGGGTGGTTGGAATGGAAATTAAGGTCTCCAACTCATGGTTCGTTTTAGGAACCAATCTAGTTTAAGGGTATAGTCTTGTTGTCTAATTATGGTCCGTACATGGAGTGTTCCATGTTTTTTATTGTTTGAGTAGTCATGAGTGAGAAAGTTGAAATTAGGTTCTAAACTCAGACAGTGGAGAACAGTGTTAGGTACTTTTGTGTTAGTGTGGTTTTCAATCCAATCTTTATTCACTTTGAATTGGAAACCTTGTTTTTGACACAACGCGTTAAATTTGTTAATGTGTATTTCACGAGTGTTATTGTAGGTGTTTGTATAGGATCCTTTTTGGCTCATGATTAGACCACTAAACATTGTAGGACTAAGTTCGTTTTCAAGAAATGACAATTCGTTTCTAATTGTAAGTTCTAATATTCTTATTTTAGTGAAGGTGACAGAGATCATAAGGTTGAGGGTATTTAGTTAAAAATTGTTTGTATTCGTGTGAATGTCGGGTTGTTCTGCAACTTTTTCCTGTTAACCAATGTTGCCAATTTGATGTGGTTATTGGTGTTAAACGTTCCTGTCTTCATGTGTCGCCAGCCATATTTCTCCTCAATGCTACTGAAAATGCTTCTTATCATTAATTGATTTTCCATAGCTTAAACAAGCGATATATATCTTCCTTTCTTTATGACGTTGAAATGATAATTTTACTTAACAAAATAAAAAGGAATCACGTACTAGTTCTTTGGATGTTACCTCCCTTTACACTAACATTCCCACAGAACTGGTCATAAACATCTTAAAAGAAAAACGGCATGAGATCCAGAACTGCATTGATACCACTTTCTTTTTATACAAAGATACTTTTTATCATCAAAGAAAGTTGTTACAGATGAGGTGACCAGGAGGTGGAGAGAAGGAGCCAAAAGAGGACGACAAGGAGTTCATATATTATTTTAATTATTGTGAGGGACTTATTGGGATGCCAAATAAAGGTTTTTTTTTCATCAAACGTTCGGCTGCGCAATGGGTACCTCGATTTCAGCTGTAGTAGCCAACTTAGTTATGGAAACTTTAGAAGATGAATGTTTACAAAAACTAGGGATCAATCTTCGTTCTACTATAGATATGTAGATGACATCATCACCACATACAATAAGGACAAACTAGATGACCTGCTCAAGGCTTTCAACAGCTTTCATCCAAAACTAGTATTCACTGTTGAAAAGGAAAGTGAACATAAAATAGCCTTTCTTAATACACTGGTAATTAGACAACAAGACTATACCCTTAAACTAGATTGGTTCTAAAAACCAACCATGAGTTGGAGATACCTTAATTTCCAATCCAACCACCCTTTTAACCAAAAAGCAAATGTTCTGACAAACACTATAGAAAAGGCACTTAGAATCTCTGATCCTATGTTTTGGAAAGATAACATCAAACAAATCGAACAGCCTTTGTCAAAAATAATTACCCCACAAATCGTATTCAAAAAAAAAACCAGAATTGTAATCCAAAAACTTAATAATGAATCCCCTATGTCCATGTCTCCCGAAAACCGTAAATCTACAAAGTATGTGTCAATTCCATATTCCAACCCACGTTCCAACATTTTCAAAAAAACGTTGAAAAAATACGATTTACAGCCAGGTTTCAGTACTAATAACAAGGGAATTACACTTATGACAATCACAAAATCAAAATTCGAAAAAATTTCTAAAAGTAATGCTGTGTATAAAATAAATTGTGAGAATTGTATAGGGGCATATATTGGTACTACATCACAGCCACTAAAAACAGAATAACTCAACATAAATCGGACGTTATACATAAACCAAACAGCACTGCCCTTGCGAAACATACTGTAGAGATGCATCACAAGTTTGACTATGAAAGAGTAATAATACTTGATGTAGAAACAAACGAAAGGAAACGGCTTACATCTGAAATGCTCCATATCAAGATTGAAAAAGATTCCATAAACAGCAAAAGGGACACTACACATAACATTGATATTAATTACTTGACGTACATGCATTTTGGTTATTGAACTTACTTAAGCCTCATTGAAATTCAAAACCAGTCTGCAACTTTATTGTAAATGCCCTTCAGTGTAGGTTTTCGTTCCTCAATTACAAAGAAATCATGAATAATGGTACGATGAGCTTCTTTATCGCCTTCCCAAATGGAGCTTTTGGGCTCATAGTACGAGATCGATTTTACGAGGTATTGAAAAGGATGCACTTTCACCAGACTGCACTTTTTTAGATTCTTTCACAATGCTTTGCTATGTGGTTCTTGAAATTTTCGTAGCAGCAAGCAGTCGTTTCTTAAAATTGGCCAGCGGAACAATGGGGCTTTGATTTTCAGTTTCCTGCCGCATAAACTGCAATAATTTCTCGGGCTTGGCTGTAGATTCCCTTCCCGTTAATTCCAATCGTTGGCTTCATCCTCAAACTACCAGCAAAATATCATTTATTGTTATTTGTTTATAAAATTTATAAAAAGGAATCTCGTTATCATAACCCCAAACTTACCTACGATATAAAAAGCTAATTTACACAGCTTGTACGGCCTCTCAATGATTGCACACGTAAATTTAAAAAGAACTGTTGTAGAATAAATATGGAGTAAAAGCATAAAAACACAGAAAAACGGTGACTATAATACGAGAATTACTCCTTAAAATTCTACGTCAATGGTCCAAAGGTACTCCCTTAGTTTAGCAACTTCGTAATTTAACAAATCAATAAAAAAATGGACACTTGGAATTTTGTGACAATATCAATTCAATATTAAAAAATCAAAATCACTATTATAAATTAGAAGAAAATCTACTAACAAAAATTTACTTGAATGACCAAGTTTCAACTCATGTTAAGTTTTAAAAAAATCGATAAAATAAAGCAAATCTCTAAAATTGATTTAAGCTGCATTCAACATTGGTCAAACCTCTTAAAAAATACAAATGAAAATTAAACTAATGTGAGCAATAATCTACTCAATCGTAGAGCTGCTCTGAAAAGACAATGTGTACATTTCAAGGTAATATATGCCAATGTGTTTACCCCTTAACGCCATCAAAAATGACCATGCAAAAGTTAACACCAGCAAGCACCAAAAGAGAGCCACACCGTAAAGAGCAACTCTACAATGAGTTCATTAATGGCCAGATCTCTTAAAAATTAGTTACTAATTTGATCAAATCTCAAACTAAAGCTATGTGAAAAAGTTTCAACATTGGTCAATTAACAAAATAAAACTAAAAGCGTTAGAGTTTTTTTGTATGTGTACCATCTCCAAAAACAAACACTTTTTATAATTGCACTCTGGTAAGAATATTTATATATATATATATATATATATATATATATATATATATATATATATATATATATATATATATATATATATATTGAAAATGCGTCTTGTCAAATATGACAGAAAAATGTAAAATTTACATGAAATATGGTCGAATCTTACACCTCAATGGTGTAGTGAACATTAATTAAAACATAAAGGTATTTCAACAACTAAGGTTCTTGGTAATCGCTACTGACGAAGGGTAATAACCCAGAAACAATATTGTCTAGCGATCCACCAGTTAGTCTTCATGGACCTGTTTTAATTAATGTTCACTACACCATTGAGGTGTAAGATTCGACCATATTTCATGTATATATATATTTATATACATATATATGTATATATATATTCATATATATATATATATATATATATATATATATATATATATTAGTGATGGGCATAATCGAGATATTTCAATAATCGATTATTAATAATCGACTAATATTAGTAGTTAAAATTAGTAGTAGTCGTACTAACACTAATTAATGCAACGTACAGCATAAACGTTCTAATACCACTAACTGTGTGTTTTCTAAAGCCGTGCAACTTACAAATTTACATCGAAACAAACCATCGTCTAAAAATTTAGATCAAATTATATTCCTTAATACCACATTCTTATAAATTTGTTTTATTAATTTTTATTATTATTGTTTAATTTAGAATTATTAATTTATTATATAGGTACCTTTGTTTTTAATGAGAATTATACTTTTGTTGTTATTTGCTCATATTTTTTATGCATTATTGTGGCAGTTTATAAATATTATTGTAAATTTTGAAGCGTTTTATTTACTAACGCAATATCATCAACACGATTGTAGTTATTTAAATTATTGTATTCTTCAATCCGACAATGACGATCGGTCGAGACTACAAAAAATAATTGAAAGAGAAGCTTCGCTTAGCGATACGACTAATTAGTTGCCACAATCGAACGAGTCCAATGTTAAAATAAAATATCTCGAACCTGGAACTACTATTAATATTTAGTGGTGGGGTTAAAATATATCGAGATATCGGCCTTCTCGGTCCGCTGCCACACGTTCCGTGATCGACGTACGACTATTAATTTAGTACTACTAATTTTCAGAGTGCATAGTCGACTATCTCGAGAGATTTTAATAATCGACTAATTCGTGTATCGCATCTCGATTATTCCCATCACTAATATATATATATATATATATATATATATATTTATAATTTATTTCTTTTCTTTTTTCTTTTGTCGTATTTCTTCTTAGAAATTTTATTTCTTTTGATGGGATTTTCGACAATTAAATGACAAAATGTTTGTTAGAACATATTTTACTATTAAAATATAATATGTTTATCAACAACGTTTCGGCCAAAAGTGGCCTTTTTCATAGTCTGTAATTAAATAAAAGTATCATACATATATAAATGGTCAGCATAATACAATTGGTGGTAATAATTTTATTTACATTATTAACTCAATTATATTAAGTGTCAAAATATTAGTAAAATTGAAATGAAAATATTATTATTGAGTTAATAACGGTTATTATATAATATTCCTAAACTTATTATTTATTACAGTATACATATGCAAAATTTGAACATAATATTGAAAAGAAAATTGTTATATTACTTACTTTTATATTAGTTATGATGTATAATAATTTGGCATATTGTCATAAATTATGCATGTCAATATTTTTTTTTTGGTGACTAGATAAAATTATTTATATATTTACATTAATAAAATTATTTTCCTTTTATGAGTTACAAATTCCGATAATATATATGTGAAAGATTATCAACATCAGTTTTATTATTTATTGTTTGTGATTCAATTTTGATAAAAATCATTTCAAGAATAAGTCTGGATTTATTGTTTTTTTCTATTGCGAGTATTGAAGTATTACTAAAATCAAATTTGTGTCCTGTTTCATTTTGATGAGTTTTTAAAGCTGTGTTGTTATTAGAATATTTATGTCCATTAATTCTTTCTTTTAAATATTGTATAGTTTGTCCTATATAACATTATATAGGACATATATATATATATATATATATATATATATATATATATATATATATATATATATATGAAAGATGGTATAATCTTACACCTCAATGGTGTAGTGAACATTAATTAAAACAGGTCCATGAAGACTAACTGGTGGATCGCTAGACAATATTGTTTCTGGGTTATTACCCTTCGTCAGTAGCGATTACCAAGAACCTTAGTTGTTGAAATACCTTTACATGTAGTGGCCATCAAAACTTCTTGGCGCGAGCCAATCACTCCTATCGAACCACTGACAACAACAACTAAGGTTCTTGGTAATCGCTACTGACGAAGGGTAATAACCCAGAAACAATATTGTCTAGCGATCCACCAGTTAGTCTTCATGGACCTGTTTTAATTAATGTTCACTACACCATTGAGGTGTAAGATTAGACCATCTTTCATGTAAATTTTACATTTTTCTGTCAAATTTGACAAGACCCATTTTCAATATATATATATAATTAGTTATTTTACGGAAACACTCCGTTGGGTTTGCGGTCTTAATAAGGGCGATTTATTCTATATCTTTATTAATAGTCTATATTTCGTGGATCATTATCCACATCATCAGGACTTCTACAAAAATTATAAATAGAAGATGTAAAATAATTATGGTATAACTTACTCAAATTGATACAATATAAAATTGGACATCCAATACAATAAGAACTAACAAAAAGGTTCAATTCAAAAGTGTCACCAAAATCAAATCTTACAAATTAATAAATAAATCAATTATTGACAGAAAAGCCTACTAATTACAATATCAAAATAGGAAAATGACTTGAACACGAAAAAACGAAGGTTATTGTGTTGAAAAAAATATGATTTAAAATATGAAACAGCAACAGTCACAAGACATGTATAGAGTTAGAAAAAAGAAAGTACTAAGAAGGATTATATATATATATATATATATTGAAAATGCGTCTTGTCATATTTGACAGAAAAATGTAAAATTTACATGAAAGATGGTCTAATCTTACACCTCAATGGTGTAGTGAACATTAATTAAAACAGGTCCATGAAGACTAACTGGTGGATCGCTAGACAATATTGTTTCTGGGTTATTACCCTTCGTCAGTAGCGATTACCAAGAACCTTAGTTGTATTTCAACAACTAAGGTTCTTGGTGTAAGATTAGACCATCTTTCATGTATATATATATATATAAAATTTACATGAAAGATGGCCTAATCTTACACCTCAATGGTGTAGTGAACATTAATTAAAACAGGTTCATGAAGACTAACTGGTGGATCGCTAGACAATATTGTTTCTGGGTTATGACGAAGGGTAATAACCCAGAAACAATATTGTCTAGCGATCCACCAGTTAGTCTTCATGGACCTGTTTTAATTAATGTTCACTACACCATTGAGGTGTAAGATTAGACCATCTTTCATGTAAATTTTACATTTTTCTGTCAAATTTGACACGACGCATTTTCAATTTGAATTGTTTTTGAACTTAATTGCAGCCATCCTTTTATATGTTGACACTGGACATTTGACAGTCGTCTTGTTTACTCGCCGCAAGGTGTTAGACAAGGTATCGTCTTGTCAGTGTTCCGTTGTCAGTGGTTCGTTAGGAGTGATTGGCTCGCGCCAAGAAGTTTTGATGGCCACTACATGTAAAGGTATTTCAACAACTAAGGTTCTTGGTAATCACTACTGACGAAGGGTAATAACCCAGAAACAATATTGTCTAGCGATCCACCAGTTAGTCTTCATGGACCTGTTTTAATTAATGTTCACTACACCATTGAGGTGTAAGATTAGACCATCTTTCATGTAAATTTTACATTTTTCTGTCAAATTTGACACGACGCATTTTCAATTTGAATTGTTTTTGAACTTAATTGCAGCAATCCTTTTATATGTTGACACTGGACATTTGACAGTCGTCTTGTTTACTCGCCGCAAGGTGTTAGACAAGGTATCGTCTTGTCAGTGTTCTGTTGTCAGTGGTTCGTTAGGAGTGATTGGCTCGCGCCAAGAAGTTTTGACGGCCACTACATGTAAAGGTATTTCAACAACTAAGGTTCTTGGTAATCGCTACTGACGAAGGGTAATAACCCAGAAACAATATTGTCTAGCGATCCACCAGTTAGTCTTCATGGACCTGTTTTAATTAATGTTCACTACACCATTGAGGTGTAAGATTAGACCATCTTTCATGTAAATTTTACATTTTTCTGTCAAATTTGACACGACGCATTTTCAATATATATATATATATATATATATATATATATATATATATATATATATATATATATACACGAAAGATGGTCGAATCTTACACCTCAATGGTGCAGTGAACATTAATTAAAACAGGTCCATGAAGACTAACTGGTGGATCGCTAGACAATATTGTGTTTCTTATGTAACAACGCACGTTACCGCTAACGATGCAAATGTCTTAACGCAATATTTTCGCAAATACGCGCTGAGAATTTTATTACGTGGACTGAAGGAACCACTAGGATCCCTCATGCGAACGAAAAATCCAGCAGACTTAGACGTTGCCTTAAATATGCTTACGAACGATTTCCAATGGGATATCAATCGGCAAAAATCCGAACGAAATAAATTAATTCCAAAACTGAATTTTCAAAATAAACCTGTTTTTAAAAATCAACCATTACAAATTACAAATTTTGATCATAATGCGCGCTATTTACAAAAACGAAATGTCGATTACCATCAGCAATCGAATTTTAATCGAAACAATGTACCTATTCATAACGAAAAAATAAATGGTTTTAGACCGCATCAAAACCAAAATTTGCCAAAACCTATTCCAATGAGCACGTCAACTAGGAATACATATCGACCTAATCTAAACCAGGGCGATTATTTTAAACAAAATATTCCGAACAATGTAGTTCAAGAATTACATAATATTGATGACGATTCATGCGAAATAGCGAAATAACAAACGAATGTGATTACCAACCTTCCGTTGAATTTCCTGAAGAACAAAATTATTTTTTAGACGAAATAGCCTCGGAATACCCCAATTCGAATTAATGAATTCAACAAATGATCACAGCGAACTACCATACATAATACTTCCTGAAAATAATTTAAAATTATTAATAGATACTGGCAGTTCAAAATCTTTCGTGAATCCCAATATAGCGAATAAATATTTTAATGGTTCAATAAAACACGATCCATTTCAAATTTCTACAGCACATGGTACTTCATTCGAAAAGTACAGTACTGTAATGTCATGTTCAAAATTGTTTAATTTACAAAAGGACCTTCCTTTAAAATTTCAGTTATTCAACTTTCATAATTATTTTGGTTGTTTACTAGGATTGGATAATTTAATAAAATTAAATGCTACGATCAATCTAGAAAAAAATCTATTAATTACGCCAAATTGTGAAATTAAATTGCATTATCACAAATTACGTCCAAGCACAAATTTTATAGTTCTACAACCACGAACTGAACAAGTAATTAAAGTTAATGTGCAAAATATTAAAGAAGGCGAAATTATTATTCCTTACACGAAATTAAATGATCTAGAAATACCTGAATGCGTTACAAAAGTAAAAAACTACCGAGCTCTTTGTACCATTCTAAATCCAACAGAAAAGGAAATAAGAATGGATAAATGTTTGCCAAATCAACCCTTAGTAGCTGAAAATTTTAACGATTACGATTTAAATTTTAATCCAAATTTAAACGTAATAGAATCTAAACAAGCAAAATTTGATCCATCAAAAAATATACGTACTGATCACATGAACGTAGAAGAAAAAACGTCAATTATTAAATTAATTAAAGAATCTGAGGATATATTTCACTCAGAAAATCAACAATTAACGTTCACAAATCAAATCAAACATAAAATAAGAACAACAGACGAACTACCTGTTTACACAAAATCATACCGTTACCCCGAAGTACACAGACAAGAGGTACAAAATCAAATTAAAAAAATTTTAGAACAAAAAATTATTCGTAAATCGCACAGCCCTTGGAGTTCACCTATCTGGGTAGTACCTAAAAAATTGGACGCCTCTGGCAAGCGAAAATGAAGGATAGTCGTAGACTATCGTAAGCTAAACGAAAACCTATCGGTGATCGATACCCATTACCTAATATAAATGATTTATTGGACAAGTTAGACAGATGCCAATACTTTTCTACATTAGACCTGGCATCAGGATTTCACCAAGTTGAAATGTCTGAAGAAGATATACAAAAAACCGCTTTTAACAGGGAAAATGGTCACCATGAATATTTGCGTATGCCTTTTGGACTTAAGAATGCACCCGCAACATTTCAGAGAATTTTAGATAATATTTTACGCGGAATTCAAAATCAAAAATGTCTGGTTTATATAGATGATATAATAATTTTTAGTACCAGCCTTCAAGAACACATAGAGCATTTAAAAGAAGTATTTGAAAGACTAAGAAATTCAAATTTCAAAATTCAGCTAGCTAAATCTGAGTTTTTAAGAAAAGAAGTCGCATACCTAGGACACGTTGTTACCCCCGAAGGTGTAAAACCAAATACTGACAAAATAAAAGCAATCCAGAATTACCCAATTCCAAGATCTACTAAACAAATTAAAGGTTTTCTCGGATTACTTGGTTATTATAGAAAATTCATCAAGGATTTTGCTAAATTAACAAAACCCCTTACGACTTATTTAAAGAAAGACGCAGTAATAAACATTAAAGACCCCGATTACGTGAAATGTTTTGATTTATGTAAAAATTTATTAATTAATGAGCCGATACTTCAGTATCCGGACTTCACAAAACCGTTTAATTTAACCACGTACGCAAGTAATTTTGCAATCGGTGCCATTTTATCGCAAGGTAAAATTGGAACAGACCTACCAATAGCATATGCTAGTAGAACTCTAAATAATTCAGAAACCAATTATTCAACGATCGAAAAAGAACTTTTAGCGTTCATATGGGCCGTTAAATATTACCGACCTTATCTTTTTGGCCGCAAATTTACTATAATTACTGATCATAAGCCTTTACAATGGTTGTTCTCCTTAAAAGAACCAAATTCTAAAATGATTAGATTGCGTTTGAAACTTGAGGAGTACGATTACCAAATTCTATACAAAAAAGGTTGTTTAAACAAAAACGCCGATGCTTTGTCGCGAATTGAATTAAACATGATCAACGAGTCGCTAACAACTTCCAAAACAATTCTCGATTATATTGATGAATGTAATAAAGAACTCGAAACAAAAAATACAAAAACCCAATCACTAGTAGTGGAAGCAGACAATTTAGAAAATAATGATGATGATGATGAAGCAGTTCATTCAAATCGTGAAAACCCTATAATAGGCATTCCAATTGTAGACTGTCCTGTTAATTTTGGAAAAAATCAAATAATTATTTCAGAAGTTAATTATGCACCTGCAAACCCAACGTTTATAAAGCTTTATAAAACAAAGCAAAGAATACTTGTTCAATTTCGGAAAAGAAATGATTGATTTCATTAAGGAATTTATTGTACCCAAAATTAAATATTATATATGCTTTGAAGATCCCTTATACGAGAAAGTTAGTATGTATGTATAATCAATACCCTTCTACCCGAAGGTGTAGGGTGTAATAGTTTTAACAATTCTTAATAAATATCTTCCATTCCTCTCTGTTTTGTGCAAGTTTCTTTGCATCTGTCCACATTATTCCCTTGTTCTTTAAAATTCTTCCTATCATCTTATCCCATGTCTCCTTATGTCTTCCGCGCTTCCGTTTTCCTATATGTTTTGCTTCCCAAATCTGTTTAGTCGGTATTGTATCACTCATCCTCTGCATGTGTCCCCACCATCCCAGTTGTCGTTTTTCTATGTACTCCTCTATTGGTTCTATGTCAACCTCTTGTCTAATTTGTTCACTTCGTATCCTGTCTCTTATTGTTACTCCCTTCACTCTTCTCAAATATTTCATTTCCGCCGCTCTAATTTTGCTTTTTTCCTTTGATGTTAGTACCCAATTTTCACACCCATAAGTTAAAATAGGCCTATATATTATTTTATAAACCTGCATCTTTGTTCTCTTTGATATTTCCTTTTTATTTATAAATGCCTTATTCATTGCATGATACACCCTGTTTGCTTTTTCTATCCTTTTATTTAGCTGAACCTCCTGTCTGCCTTTTTCATCCAGTGTTATTCCCAGGTATTGATAACTGCTGACCTGTTCTATTTCTTCACCTTCAATTTTTATTTGCGCCCGTTTCATTTCTTCTGTTACCACCATAATCTTTGTTTTGCTCTTGTTTATTTTCATTCCTTTATCTTTTAGCGCTTCATTTCATTCTTTCAAGTTTTCACCCAGATCTGTTTCATTCTTTGCTATGATAGCTACATCATCCGCGAATGCACACACTGTGATTCCGATTTTTTCAAGTTTCCTGTATCCTATATACAGCGGTTTCGCTTTCTGCTTCATGTTCTTAATTATGTCGTCCATGAAAGTTATGAACAGAAGCGGGCTTAGGCTTCCCCCCTGTCTTAGTCCTTCCTTGGTTAGAAATACTTCGGATTTAAGGTTTTTACTGATTACGCAGTTTCTGGTTCTCTTATATAAGCATTTAACCACTCTTATTAATTTTTTATTTACTTTCCTTTTCAATAGGCTTTCCCATATTTCCGTTCGTAATACTCTGTCAAACGCTTTTTCCAGGTCAAGAAATGCAAAATAGGCTGTTTTTGACGTTGCTAATGTTCTGTTCGTTATTTCTTTAAGTGTGAATATGTGGTCTTGTGTGCTTCTACTTTTTCTGAAACCACTTTGTACTTCTGCTAGTGTCGGTTCTACTTGTTTTCTTAACCGTTTCTCTATTATTTGTTCCATTATCTTCATTATTGTGCTCATTAAATTTATTCCCCTGTAATTATTACAGTCCATACGATCCCCTTTTTTGTGTATTGGCACTATCAATCCTATTTCCCATTGCCATTCCATTAATTTCTGAAAGTATTTTTTCCATCTCTCTATTATTTCTTTTTCTTCCGTTAATATCTCTCCTTTTTCTCCTTTTATTACTAGATTGTCTACTTTTTTATTTCCTCTTAGATTTTTCAGAACTCTATAGAATAGTTTCTGGTTATTTTTACTGTTTCTCTCCATTTTTTCTCCGAATTCATTCCATGTTTTCTTCTTTGATTCAATTACCATTTTTTTACGTTACTTCTTTGTTCTTTATATTCCTCATAGCTTTCATTCGTCTTTGTATTTAGGTATTTTTGCCATTTCTTCTTTTTAATTTTTACTTGTTGTTTAATTTCTGCTGTCCACCATGCTGTTTGTCTTTTATGTTCACATTGTCTATTTGACCCACACACTTCCCTCGCTGATTCTATAATAATCTTTCTGAATACTTCCCACATCATTTCAATTCCTAGTGTTTCAGTTTTTGAATTCAGGTTATGTATTTGTACCTTTACTCTTTCTTCATATCTCTCGGCCGTCAGCTTGTCTTTTAATTTGTACGTTCTTATAACTTCTGTGTTTTTCTTCATTTTATATTTTATCTCATCTTTCTTTTGGTTTTCTTCTTTTACCTTGATTTCTGCCACTAATAGACAGTGATCACTATCTATCTCGTATCCTCTTTTTACTGTCACATCTCTTATTACCGCTCTGTTTCTCTTCTCTACTATATATAGTCTATAATTGATCTCTCCCCTCTGCTCTGCTCCTCTCTCGTGTATTTATTTGTATCTTTATGTTGGTAGAACGTGTTCGCTATAATTAGATCGTTTACTAGGCAGAATTCCAGCAGTCTCCTTCCGTTGTTATTTCTTTTCTCTTCTCCCCATTTTCCAATAGTTTCTGTGTATATAGAGTCTCTTTTCCCTACTCTGCCATTTATGTCTCCTGCTATATATATCATACCTCTTGCTGTTTCTAGTACCATTTCCAGCTTTTCCCAAAATTCATCTTTTTTCTCTTTCTTCTCGTTCTCGTCCGGGCCATATACAGCTATTATTGTTCGTTTTTCGCTTCTATGTTCCATCTCGATAGTTAATATTCTTTCTGATATTGCTTCCCATTTCTTCACGGTATTTTTTGTGTCTCTATGTACTATACATCCAATTCCCGCCCTCGCTCTCTCTTTTGTCCCACTCCACTAAATACTAATAAATGACCATTTTTCATTTCCATAGTTCCATTACCTTTTTTCTTTGTTTCCGCAACTACCATTATTTCTAATTTCGCCCTCTCAAATTCATTTATTATTTCAATTTCTTTTCCATTTAAGCTCCTAATCTTCCACGTTCCTAATTTCTTAATTTTTACCTGCTTCTCTTTCTTCTTTTTATTTATAGTTAGTATAACACTTCAAAAATACTTTAAGAACTCGGAAATTAAAATGATTAAATGTTCAACCAAACTAATTGATATTAATGACGAAGATGAAATAATACAAACCATTCAGAATTATCACGAAGGTAAAAGTAACCACCGTGGTCTCGGTGAAACGCAAAATGAGTTGCGAAAATTTTACTATTGGCCTAACCAAAGGAATTGCATTCAAACCTACATTAATAAATGTGAACTTTGTCAATTAACAAAATATGACAGAAAACCTTTGAGATTAGAACTCAACATAACCCCTATGGCGGTTAAGCTTTTCCAAATAGTATAACATTGGAAAAGACTAAATTTTTAACCATAATCGATTCATTCTCAAAATATGGTCAAGCCTATAAACTAAACTCATCCCAAAGTATTGAGGTAGTTAACAATTTAATAAAGTATTTCACACATCATGGCATACCAGAGCAAATAATATCAGATAATGGATTGGAATTTAAAAACACACTAGTGAAGGAACTATTAGAAATTCACAAAGTAAAGATACATTTTATTAGTTCCCAACATCCAGAATCTAATGGATTAATTGAAAGGTTCCATTCTACGCTAATTGAACATATCAGATTATTAAATAATCGAGTAGGATATAAAGCTGAACCTATAGAAATAAAAACTAATTACGCATTATTAGCATATAACAATTCCATTCACTCTGCTACAAAACTAACGCCTTATGAAATAATATCAGGGCATTTAGAAACAAAATCCCCATTCGATATAGAAATTGACAAACAACTTGTAAATAATTACATATCGAATCATAAAAACAAAATAAAATTGTTGTATGAAAATTTAAATAATAAAATACAACAAAGGAAAGAAAACGTCATTAACAAAATCAATGGAAATAAAGAAATATTACCGCTAATTCCTAAACGAGTATTCGTGCAGAATAGACAAAAACAAGGAAAAACTCAAAACAAATTTAAAACGGAAACAATAAAAAGTATAAACCCTGAATTAAAAACAGCTAAAATAACACCCAAACATTTTAATACTACTGAAAATATTCACCTTTCGAATATTAAAAGACCCACAAAACAAACTTATCAATTTAAAAACCTTCCAGGTTCCTCTCAATCCGACATGGAACAGAAATAAGGAATATCACCCAGAACTTAGGGATACTTCCAATAAATTTGGGACTTGCCAAACTACAAAGAACGAAACACACCTTTGTTCATTATTATGAATTAGGACGAAGAGTATATTGCTCTAAATCGTCAATATGAAAACCTTAATTCTAGCGTATCTAACAATACAATATTTGCAAGAGAATTAGGAAATTATGACCAAATAATCCAATTTATTCAAACTACAATGACAAAATGGATAATTTAAAAGCACACGCTTTGAATGTAAGAAAGAGAAGAGGTTTAATTAACGGTTTAGGATCGATAATTAAAACCATATCCGGAAATTTAGATGCAGATGACGGAAAAAGATACGATAACATTTTAAAGCACATCGCTGAAAATCAACAAAACTTACAAAATCAATTAAAAATGCAGTGTACCATTAATCATAAAATTATTAAACAATTTAATGATACAATACAAGATATACAGCGTAATGAATTGATGTTGCGATGAAGAATTTTACAATTAAATGAAATCGTAAAAGACGGTGTAAAAAACCAAAATCTTCTAGTAGCGAAAGATATCTACAATCAATTATTTATACTTTACGATGCTATATTAAATGTCTTACAGGATATTGAAAATTCTGTTACATTTTGTAAACTAAAAACATTGCATCCAAGCATTATAAAACCTATCGATCTATTTCAAGAGTTGCAGAAAATATCTTTCCATTACAAGGAACAGTTCCCTTTCGAACTAAAATACGAGAATATATTTGACTTCGAGTCTATCCTAACTATCAATTGTAAAATAGAATTTACAAAAATAAATTATTTCCTAGCAATACCAATTGATTACGAAAATGACTTTGAGCTTTATTATTTACATCCAATACCTACAAAACACGAATTAGAATTTTTAACGATAATTCCAGATGTTAAATATTTACTGAAATCTAAAGATAACGTAATACAGCCTCTAACTGATATTTGTACCAAAGGTAAAATATTCCTAATTATCTCCAAGCAAATCACAAAACAACTTGCGAAGAGCAAATCCTGCGAGAAGGAAATTCGAGCCAATGCCAATACGTCAAGTTGAACGTAAACAGAAATCACATGGAAATCATTCCCGAAATTAACCAATACTTGGGAGTATTTCCAAAAGAAGAAACGATCAACATCGAATGTCAAGACTTTGACAGGATAAATATATTCCTGTCAAAGTCTTAGATTCTGTCCCGCAAGATCAAGGAAAATTCCTGCAAAACAATTTACAATCAGAATGAATTAACCTATCAAGAGATAACTAATGGGAAACCAGTTCTGATCAATAGGATACAATTAAAGTTAAAAGAAGACAAAATCTCCAATATTATGATAGATTTAAAAACATTAAATCTAAAGGGAATACCTTCCGACGTCGTTGTGCCTATTGCTCAAGAATCCACTATATATATATATATATATATATATATATATATATATATATATATATATATATAATATATATATATATATATATATATATATATATATATATATATATATATATATATATATATATGTTGTTAGAGATTAGTTTTTATTTGTTTTATACTTTTGCCAAATTTATTTTATATTTTGTTGAGAAATATATATTTATATATATTTTTTGGGTATTAGATGGCATTATTTTTAAAAAAATCAAGTGTGATAATGTACAATTTTTATTTGGTCATTATCAATTTTAACGTTTCGACAATTTTATCATGTCTTCATCAGTAAAATCTGTAAAATTAAATTAAAATGTTACATAGTGGTACTTAAATTTATACTATATTAAAATTATCGTTGATAAAATGCATATAATGGTTTTAATGTAAAAGTGAAATAATTGTTATAAAACTAAAAATTATCTTTGCATTCAAAATAATCAAACACACGATCAGAATATCCTATATATAAATGTCTAAAAATCCTATATTAATCAACGGCAAGAAGTTTATAAAATACATTTTCTTTTTATTAATTTTTTCCCCTTTATTTACAGCTATAATCCGACAATAAATTCGCATAGTTTTGTATAATGTATTTAAAATTATGTCCCAAAACCAGATTTATTGTATGCGTGCCATGTGGTCGTGTTTATAAATAAAATTTAAACAAAATATTTTAAAACACATTTCATGCCCAATTTCAAAATCAAATAATTTTGAATACAAAATGAAGCGTAAAATTACTTACATTTATGTGTTATTCTTTCGCGTTTCAAATGTGAAGTGAGTGCATTCTGCGTTTTTCGTACAAATCTAAAAACCTTTAATAATGCTTCGAAAATCTGTTTTTTGTCTTGTGTGTCGATTTAATATAAAATATTTACTTTTCAGAGGTCAACAAATTAAATAAAATTATGAATAAACTTTAACTACTCGATATCATTTAAACCTAATGTACATATTATATTTATGGATTTTTAACTAAACAAGAGACGACTGTCAAACGTCCAGTGTCAACATATAAAAGGATTGCTGCAATTAAGTTCAAAAACAATTCAAATTAAAAATGTGTCTTGTCAAATCTGATAGCAAAATGTAAAATTTACACGAAAGATGGTCGAATCTTACACCTCAATGGTGCAGTGAACATTAATTAAAACAGGTCCATGAAGACTAACAACTAAGGTTCTTGGTAATCGCTACTGACGAAGGGTAATAACCCAGAAACAATATTGTCTAGCGATCCACCAGTTAGTCTTCATGGACCTGTTTTAATTAATGTTCACTGCACCATTGAGGTGTAAGATTCGACCATGTTTCGTGTAAATTTTACATTTTGCTGTCAGATTTGACAAGACACATTTTTAATTTGAATTGTTTTTGAACTTAATTGCAGCAATCCTTTTATATGTTGACACTGGACGTTTGACAGTCGTCTCTTGTTTAATATCCGCAAGGTGTTAGACAAGGTATCGTCTCGTCAGTGTTCTGTTGTCAGTGGTTCGTTGGGAGTAATTGGCTCGCGCCAAGAAGTTTTGATGGCCACTACATGTAAAGGTATTTCAACAACTAAGGTTCTTGGTAATCGCTACTGACGAAGGGTAATAACCCAGAAACAATATTGTCTAGCGATCCCACAGTTGGTCTTCATGGACCTGTTTTAATTAATGTTCACTACACCATTGAGGTGTATATATATATATATATATATATATATATATATATATATATATATATATATATATAATGAAAAAAGGTTGTTGATGCGGGAACAAAGACATAACAAAAGAAAGACCTTATTGGGCAAAGCCCGCGTGGAAACACGCAACCGCCGACACGTGTTTCTGACTTATTAGTCGTCATCAGGACGGTATAGCCAAATTAAAAGATGGACAAAATTTGGAGATACAAAACAATCGGAGTCAACACAAGCAACCGACCTCCATATTATGACAACAGTCAAAATACCCACAATATTGTGGGCACATTCAACATAGCCACGCGGGAGGACATAGCCACCTGCGTGAACAACCGAGCCCAGGATATAATAATGAAAAAAGGTTGTTGGTGCGGGAACAAAGACATAACAAAAGAAAGACCTTATTGGGCAAAGCCCGCGTGGAAACACGCAACCGCCGACACGTGTTTCTGACTTATTAGTCGTCATCAGGACGGTATAGCCAAATTAATAGATGGACAAAATTTGGAGATACAAAACAATCGGAGTCAACACAAGCAACCGACCTCCATATTATGACAACAGTCAAAATACCCACAATATTGTGGGCACATTCAACATAGCCACGCGGGAGGACATAGCCACCTGCGTGAACAACCGAGCCCAGGATATAATAATGAAAAAAGGTTGTTGATGCGGGAACAAAGACATAACAAAAGAAAGACCTTATTGGGCAAAGCCCGCGTGGAAACACGCAACCGCCGACACGTGTTTCTGACTTATTAGTCGTCATCAGGACGGTATAGCCAAATTAATAGATGGACAAAATTTGGAGATACAAAACAATCGGAGTCAACACAAGCAACCGACCTCCACATTATGACAACAGTCAAAATACCCACAATATTGTGGGAACATTCAACATAGCCACGCGGGAGGACATAGCCACCTGCGTGAACAACCGAGCCCAGGATATAATAATGAAAAAAGGTTGTTGATGCGGGAACAAAGACACAACAAAAGAAAGACCTTATTGGGCAAAGCCCGCGTGGAAACACGCAACCGCCGACACGTGTTTCTGACTTATTAGTCGTCATCAGGGCGGTATAGCCAAATTAAAAGATGGACAAAATTTGGAGATACAAAACAATCGGAGTCAACACAAGCAACCGACCTCCACATTATGACAACAGTCAAAATACCCACAATATTGTGGGAACATTCAACATAGCCACGCGGGAGGACATAGCCACCTGCGTGAACAACCGAGCCCAGGATATAATAATGAAAAAAGGTTGTTGATGCGGGAACAAAGACGTAACAAAAGAAAGACCTTATTGGGCAAAGCCCGCGTGGAAACACGCAACCGCCGACACGTGTTTCTGACTTATTAGTCGTCATCAGGACGGTATAGCCAAATTAAAAGATGGACAAAATTTGGAGATACAAAACACTCCGATTGTTTTGTATTGACACTCCGATTGTTTTGTATCTCCAAATTTTGTCCATTTTGTCATGTTGTAACGAAGCAACAGAAGTTAAAACTTAACTTTCGTACTGAGATATATATCTATTATTTTATTTTATTAACAATCATTAATAGTCGTCAATTTCTCAAGATATAAATTATATTTACTGATGTGAAGCAAAGTACGTTGCAACGATACGGAGGCCAATTTAGAGGGTGTATTTATTTTGTGACGTTACGTCTATTTAATTCGGGAAATAATTCCCTGAGCTATTGACATCTACTTTTGTTTATTTATTTTGTCAAGCGTGACTCACTTGTCACAAGTATGTGTATATATATATATATATATATATATATATATATATATATATATATATATATATATATATATATTATTTGATTTTTGGTATTTATTTTATACCAGTGCTGGGTTATTTTGGCATTTATGTAGAATAAAATAAAAACTGTTCTGTTTTATGACTTCACTGTTATTTTTATTTTTACGTTTCGACAAGATTTTTGTCTTCTTCAGAAGTATAAATTTATGTGTTAGTCTTTCGCGTTGCAAATGTGAAGTCACATTTGCAACGCGAAAGACTAACACATAAATTTATACTTCTGAAGAAGACAAAAATCTTGTCGAAACGTAAAAATAAAAATAACAGTGAAGTCATAAAACAGAACAGTTTTTATTTTATTCTACATAAATGCCAAAATAACCCAGCACTGGTATAAAATAAATACAAAAAATCAAATAATATTAAAATTAATTTGGCAAGAAATATATGAAAAATATATAATTTACAATTATAATATATATATATATATATATATATATATATATATATATATATATATATATAATATATATATCTTTGCAGGAGTATCGACCGTAAATTTAAATTGATGAAAACGACGATTATCGGGGTTGACGGTCAATTTGTGGCGTTAATGAAACTCAATTAGATACTTTTTCAATATTTCGCAATTTAATTATTGCTTCATCAGGAAACTACAATTGTTATGTAAAATTAGCAATTGACAAAGAAAAGCAGCAGGAAACAATAAAATAATACTTACAATACTGCGAGTTAAACTTAAATAGAACAAACATTATCCAAATTTGCGATGAAACGTCGAGATTAAAAATATATCATTAGATAAAAATTATTGTCAAACCAGGTTATGTCTAAACACGTTGAAAATCAAAACAATAATGGATGACTCCAAAACTGCCAACACACAAATTTAGGACAGTTGGTAAAATGTTTTATTTACTATATGGCACGAACGATTTAAATTTGAAATTTACATGCTAAGTGCTCCCATCCGTAACGTGTGGATTATCACGATTAAATTGTAGTAAATACGCATAAATATTACTTAATTTATTGATGTCAGTTCTAAAGTTAATTGAATTAGTATTTTTTTGGATATGATACATTTCAAGAAAATTTCTATGTTTGAATTGGGAATGGCTATCAATAATTGTGGCATTGTCCAAATCAAAAGTGTGGTTCTTCGTTCTAAAATGTACAGAAAGGGCACATGAGTTTTTCCCTATTTTGCAATCACTTTTGTGTTGGACAAGTCTTGAATGCAACCATTGTGATGTCTGTCCAATGTAACAGCCATCACAACCGTTGCAACCAATTCTATAGACAACTCCCGACCTGTATTTCTCCGGTATTTTATCTTTAACACAACTAAATAATGATTTTATTGTTTTTAAATTGTATTTAGCTATTTTTAAATTATTCAAATTGCAAACTTGTATTATCTTATTTGTAATGTCTTTTATATATGGTAGACGTTTGTAAACAACCGCAACCTCACGTTGTTGGTTATTAATATTCTCCTCTAGTCGTACTCTTGTAGTAAATAGTAAACTATTTACTAATGTGCGGGGATAGCCGTTGTTGACAAATATCTCACTTAATATTCTTAAGTTCTTTTTGTGAAATTGAGGGTCGCTAAGTTTGATGATTCTATTTTTTAAACCTGTAATATTATTAATTTTTTGTTTAACGGGGTGGTTGGAATGAAAATTAATAAATCTACCAGAGGCCGTAGGTTTCTGGTACCAATCAAAGACAATACAGTTGTTAACATCTCTAATTACTTTAGTATCTAGGAAGGGTACAGATCGATCGTCCTCTAATTCATACGTGAATTGTATATGATCATTGAAGTCGTTGAAAATATTTAATGTATCCTCAACCTGTCCAACTGGGACCGCACAGATGATGTCATCGACATACTTTTTTAAAAGAGGTAAATGAAATGGTAATGCAGGAATGATGTAATCTAGCATGTAATCTAGAACTATTTGTGCTATTATGGGACTTAATGGGCAACCCATAGGTGTACCAAAGGGCTGTCTGTAAAAATTGTTTTTAAATGTAAAATAGCAATTATTAAATATAAAAGTTATCAATAGCAGAAACGTCTCTAATGTAAAATTGCAATGCAGTTCTATACATGACCACTTAGCTGTAATGACCGTTAGTACTAAATGTAATGGAATATTAGTAAAAAGTGATACGACATCAAAGGGCACTAACACGAAAGTATCAGGCAATTTAAAATTCTTAAGTTCTTCTACTAAAATAAATGAATCTTTGACATTGTAACTTGTGCGATCAGCTAGCGCAGATGTCAGAACATGTGAAACATGGCTGGATAATTTATAAGTCGATGAACCAACAAATGAGACAATAGGTCTTAAAGGATAATTGTTCTTATGGATCTTAGGAAGACCATATATCCTCGACGGTGTAGAATTATGAATAATCAGATGTTTGTATATCTCTTCAGATATATATTTCTTGTTCTTGTAATCTTTCAACAAATCATTCACCTTTTTTTGAACATTGAAGGTGTGATCTTTGTCTACGGTCTCATAAGTGGTCCTATCGCCCAGCAAGGTAGTCATACGACTGTCATAATCATCTGCGTGCATAGCAACCGTTACATTACCTTTGTCGGCTTTAAGAATTAATATATTGTTATTAACTGCTAGGAATGATTTAGTTTTTTGAAAAATATGTTGAAACTGCGAGAAAGACTTGTTATTGTTTTGTTCATGGTAAAAATTTGTAACGATATTAGTAATACGTGCCCTTAACTGATCTCTACTATTCTCGGGACAACAAGTGATCACGTCTTCAATGTCTGCTATCAGTAAACCCATGTTAATATCTTTAGGAGAACAATTAATAGTGAATTTAGGTCCTAGGGATAGAAAATTCTTGACATCATCTGGAAAGTCCAAGTTAGACACGTTAACGAACCAACGGTTGTTATTTTTAAATAAACTATTGTTTGTGTTGCTATTACTTTTTAATTTATTAAATTTATTAATGTTATTTTTCTGAATTATTTTAAACCTTTTATCAAAAGCAATATTTATGTGAGTTTTAAAATCATTGAAAACATAAAACGGAATTAAATTTCTAAGTTCTGACACCACGTTATGGATGGAAACACGTAACAATTCAATATCAGCTATGGTTATTTTTATTTCAAAATTTATAGTCTTTACTCCTAACCTTACGTTGAAGTCGTTGATTTTTCTCGTTAGTGTTCCTCTTGTTCCTCCTAGTAAAGCTAGAAGGCCTTTTGATCTGTTTCTTATGTGTGTGGGCAAAATTTTCGTCTGTCTGCATCGCAAAAGGAAGATACGTCTGTTCAATTTGTTGGCAATTTTTATGTTGAGATTGCTCCACTTCTTCATCAGTACTACTACATGCTGTCCGTACTGGTGGTGAATATTCTGATAATACCCCATCTGTAAATATCTTTGCAGGAGTATCGACCGTAAATTTAAATTGATGAAAACGACGATTATCGGGGTTGACGGTCCATTTGTGGCGTTAATGAAACTCAATTAGATACTTTTTCAATATTTCGGAATTTAATTATTGCTTCATCAGGAAACTACAATTGTTATGTAAAATTGGCAATTGACAAAGAAAAGCAGCAGGAAACAATAAAATAATACTTACAATACTGCGAGTTAAACTTAAATAGAACAAACATTATCCAAATTTGCGATGAAACGTCGAGATTAAAAATATATCATTAGATAAAAATTATTGTCAAACCAGGTTATGTCTAAACACGTTGAAAATCAAAACAATAATGGATGACTCCAAAACTGCCAACACACAAATTTAGGACAGTTGGTAAAATGTTTTATTTACTATATGGCACGAACGATTTAAATTTGAAATTTACATGCTAAGTGCTCCCATCCGTAACGTGTGGATTATCACGATTAAATTGTAGTAAATACGCATAAATATTACTTAATTTATTGATGTCAGTTCTAAAGTTAATTGAATTAGTATTTTTTTTGGATATGATACATTTCAAGAAAATTTCTATGTTTGAATTGGGAATGGCTATCAATAATTGTGGCATTGTCCAAATCAAAAGTGTGGTTCTTCGTTCTAAAATGTACAGAAAGGGCACATTCCCAATTCAAACATAGAAATTTTCTTGAAATGTATCATATCCAAAAAAATACTAATTCAATTAACTTTAAAACTGACATCAATAAATTAAGTAATATTTATGCGTATTTACTACAATTTAATCGTGATAATCCAGACGTTACGGATGGGAGCACTTAGCATGTAAATTTCAAATTTAAATCGTTCGTGCCATATAGTAAATAAAACATTTTACCAACTGTCCTAAATTTGTGTGTTGGCAGTTTTGGAGTCATCCATTATTGTTTTGATTTTCAACGTGTTTAGACATAACCTGGTTTGACAATAATTTTTATCTAATGATATATTTTTAATCTCGACGTTTCATCGCAAATTTGGATAATGTTTGTTCTATTTAAGTTTAACTCGCAGTATTGTAAGTATTATTTTATTGTTTCCTGCTGCTTTTCTTTGTCAATTGCCAATTTTACATAACAATTGTAGTTTCCTGATGAAGCAATAATTAAATTCCGAAATATTGAAAAAGTATCTAATTGAGTTTCATTAACGCCACAAATGGACCGTCAACCCCGATAATCGTCGTTTTCATCAATTTAAATTTACGGTCGATACTCCTGCAAAGATATTTACAGATGGGGTATTATCAGAATATTCACCACCAGTACGGACAGCATGTAGTAGTACTGATGAAGAAGTGGAGCAATCTCAACATAAAAATTGCCAACAAATTGAACAGACGTATCTTCCTTTTGCGATGCAGACAGACGAAAATTTTGCCCACACACATAAGAAACGGATCAAAAGGCCTTCTAGCTTTACTAGGAGGAACAAGAGGAACACTAACGAGAAAAATCAACGACTTCAACGTAAGGTTAGGAGTAAAGACTATAAATTTTGAAATAAAAATAACCATAGCTGATATTGAATTGTTACGTGTTTCCATCCATAACGTGGTGTCAGAACTTAGAAATTTAATTCCGTTTTATGTTTTCAATGATTTTAAAACTCACATAAATATTGCTTTTGATAAAAGGTTTAAAATAATTCAGAAAAATAACATTAATAAATTTAATAAATTAAAAAGTAATAGCAACACAAACAATAGTTTATTTAAAAATAACAACCGTTGGTTCGTTAACGTGTCTAACTTGGACTTTCCAGATGATGTCAAGAATTTTCTATCCCTAGGACCTAAATTCACTATTAATTGTTCTCCTAAAGATATTAACATGGGTTTACTGATAGCAGACATTGAAGACGTGATCACTTGTTGTCCCGAGAATAGTAGAGATCAGTTAAGGGCACGTATTACTAATATCGTTACAAATTTTTACCATGAACAAAACAATAACAAGTCTTTCTCGCAGTTTCAACATATTTTTCAAAAAACTAAATCATTCCTAGCAGTTAATAACAATATATTAATTCTTAAAGCCGACAAAGGTAATGTAACGGTTGCTATGCACGCAGATGATTATGACAGTCGTATGACTACCTTGCTGGGCGATAGGACCACTTATGAGACCGTAGACAAAGATCACACCTTCAATGTTCAAAAAAAGGTGAATGATTTGTTGAAAGATTACAAGAACAAGAAATATATATCTGAAGAGATATACAAACATCTGATTATTCATAATTCTACACCGTCGAGGATATATGGTCTTCCTAAGATCCATAAGAACAAT
The DNA here is from genome assembly GCA_959613385.1 of Geotrupes spiniger. Classification (NCBI taxonomy): domain Eukaryota; kingdom Metazoa; phylum Arthropoda; class Insecta; order Coleoptera; family Geotrupidae; genus Geotrupes; species Geotrupes spiniger. The sequence goes on from OY390737.1 coordinate 36,512,132, forward strand.
TATCCTTTAAGACCTATTGTCTCATTTGTTGGTTCATCGACTTATAAATTATCCAGCCATGTTTCACATGTTCTGACATCTGCGCTAGCTGATCGCACAAGTTACAATGTCAAAGATTCATTTATTTTAGTAGAAGAACTTAAGAATTTTAAATTGCCTGATACTTTCGTGTTAGTGTCCTTTGATGTCGTATCACTTTTTACTAATATTCCATTACATTTAGTACTAACGGTCATTACAGCTAAGTGGTCATGTATAGAACTGCATTGCAATTTTACATTAGAGACGTTTCTGCTATTGATAACTTTTATATTTAATAATTGCTATTTTACATTTAAAAACAATTTTTACAGACAGCGCTTTGGTACACCTATGGGTTGCCCATTAAGTCCCATAATAGCACAAATAGTTCTAGATTACATGCTAGATTACATCATTCCTGCATTACCATTTCATTTACCTCTTTTAAAAAAGTATGTCGATGACATCATCTGTGCGGTCCCAGTTGGACAGGTTGAGGATACATTAAATATTTTCAACGACTTCAATGATCATATACAATTCACGTATGAATTAGAGGACGATCGATCTGTACCCTTCCTAGATACTAAAGTAATTAGAGATGTTAACAACTGTATTGTCTTTGATTGGTACCAGAAACCTACGGCCTCTGGTAGATTTATAAATTTTCATTCCAACCACCCCGTTAAACAAAAAATTAATAATATTACAGGTTTAAAAAATAGAATCATCAAACTTAGCGACCCTCAATTTCACAAAAAGAACTTAAGAATATTAAGTGAGATATTTGTCAACAACGGCTATCCCCGCACATTAGTAAATAGTTTACTATTTACTACGACTAGAGGAGAATATTAATAACCAACAACGTGAGGTTGCGGTTGTTTACAAACGTCTACCATATATAAAAGACATTACAAATAAGATAATACAAGTTTGCAATTTGAATAATTTAAAAATAGCTAAATACAATTTAAAAACAATAAAATCATTATTTAGTTGTGTTAAAGATAAAATACCGGAGAAATACAGGTCGGGAGTTGTCTATAGAATTGGTTGCAACGGTTGTGATGGCTGTTACATTGGACAGACATCACAATGGTTGCATTCAAGACTTGTCCAACACAAAAGTGATTGCAAAATAGGGAAAAACTCATGTGCCCTTTCTGTACATTTTAGAACGAAGAACCACACTTTTGATTTGGACAATGCCACAATTATTGATAGCCATTCCCAATTCAAACATAGAAATTTTCTTGAAATGTATCATATCCAAAAAAATACTAATTCAATTAACTTTAGAACTGACATCAATAAATTAAGTAATATTTATGCGTATTTACTACAATTTAATCGTGATAATCCACACGTTACGGATGGGAGCACTTAGCATGTAAATTTCAAATTTAAATCGTTCGTGCCATATAGTAAATAAAACATTTTACCAACTGTCCTAAATTTGTGTGTTGGCAGTTTTGGAGTCATCCATTATTGTTTTGATTTTCAACGTGTTTAGACATAACCTGGTTTGACAATAATTTTTATCTAATGATATATTTTTAATCTCGACGTTTCATCGCAAATTTGGATAATGTTTGTTCTATTTAAGTTTAACTCGCAGTATTGTAAGTATTATTTTATTGTTTCCTGCTGCTTTTCTTTGTCAATTGCTAATTTTACATAACAATTGTAGTTTCCTGATGAAGCAATAATTAAATTGCGAAATATTGAAAAAGTATCTAATTGAGTTTCATTAACGCCACAAATTGACCGTCAACCCCGATAATCGTCGTTTTCATCTATATATATATATATATATATATATATATATATATATATATATATATATATATATATATATTAAAAATATATCTTGTCAAATCTGACAGCAAAATGTAAAATTTACACGAAAGATGGTCTAATCTTACACCTCAATGGTGTAGTGAACATTAATTAATACAGCTTCATGAAGACTAACTGGTGGATCGCTAGACAATATTGTTTCTGGGTTATTACCCTTCGTCAGTAGCGATTACCAAGAACCTTAGTTGTTGAAATACCTTTACATGGTAATCGCTACTGACGAAGGGTAATAACCCAGAAACAATATTGTCTAGCGATCCACCAGTTAGTCTTCATGAACCTGTATTAATTAATGTTCACTACACCATTGAGGTGTAAGATTAGACCATCTTTCGTGTAAATTTTACATTTTGCTGTCAGATTTGACAAGATATATTTTTAATTTGAATTGTTTTTGAACTTAATTGCAGCAATCCTTTTATATGTTGACACTGGACGTTTGACAGTCGTCTCTTGTTTAGTCTCCGCAAGGTGTTAGACAAGGTATCATCTCGTCAGTGTTCTGTTGTCCGTGGTTCGTTAGGAGTGATTGGCTCGCGCCAAGAAGTTTTGATGGCCACTACATGTAAAGGTATTTCAACAACTAAGGTTCTTGGTAATCGCTACTGACGAAGGGTAATAACCCAGAAACAATATTGTCTAGCGATCCACCAGTTAGTCTTCATGAACCTGTATTAATTAATGTTCACTACACCATTGAGGTGTAAGATTAGACCATCTTTCGTGTATATATATATATATATATATATATATATATATATATATATTTATATATATATATAATTAACCACTTCGTGCCAAGTGTCTGGACAGTCATCATTTACGTCGTCATTCTATCCACTGGAATGTACTTCTTAGTCAAATGGAAGAAAACCAGAAGAATGAAACCAACCCCCAAGGTTCGACTAGAACTCGAGGACCGGAAACTTCAGCTTCCTGCAGAAGCTTCATTCTGAGAAAGGAGGAGTTATATCGTGGACACCTAAAGCTTCTACGTGATATAACGCGCAGACTTGCTTATCATTATATTCGCTTACTATGTAATTTCGCACGTGTAAAAATGTATTGCAGCGACAATAACAAGTTAGTCATGAATTATAATTTGTACCGAACACTTTAAGATTGTTTTAATTAAGAAATAAATCTTTTTTCAAAACGGCCTTACGGTAAAACCAAAGTTAAGTTATATATATATATATATGCTTCTTGGTTCTCGGGTTGTGAACCGCGTTGTAGAAATGTTCCCCGAAGGTCCCATCTGCCATCTTCAGGAAGCTCTTCTAGGTCTCGCTGACTTAGAAGAACTAAGTGATTGTGATCGTTGCATAACGACATAACTTTACATTCTGAACAACTTTTCTTAGTTACACTTTGTCGTACTATGAACGGAAAAGGTAGTTTACCTAGAACTAAAATAGTGTTTGCCCAACTTTAAAGGCCTACTTGATTTAAAAAAATCGAAAGTAAACTAAAAATAAGTTTCAGGCCAAGCAGGGTGGAATCCCAAAACATGAAATTCCAATTCGAAAATTTTTGGTCAATCATACCTATTGTAAACTCAATCCGGGGACATACATATAATGCCATTATTACATAAGATGTAGGTGCTTTGCTGTATATTTACGGCCGGTTGTATAAAGCCTCGGGTAACAGCATTGTTGGCTGACAACGTGATCAATTGAACATGACATCAAATAGTACTTGCGTTGTATAAACATTTTCAGTACATTGTTACCTAACTACGTGTTGTTATTTTTTATTTAATTCCGCTAACAGTTGGCAACGTAAATTCATTAGAACCTACATTCGTTCTACTTTACAGCTAACCTATTCTGTGTAGGGATCCCGATAGATAGAATTTTATTTCTCTTGCCTAGAAAAAAAACGACTCTCGCGTAGAAGCGAGTATTAGGTATCACGATGAGAAAAGCGAGTTACCCCGCAATACGTCTTGTTCCCGAAAGAACGTTTTAGAACGCCTAATTTCAGTTGCCGTAACGATTGTCTGCACCTCTCCAAATTATATGTTAGACAGAGATGGCAGTGCACGGCAAAATTTTAGTTATAAAATGTGTTTTGAATCGTAATTTTTTCATCAGATGAAAGTGAACTTTCATTGACATCCATCGACATCTACAATTATTTTTGCATTAGGAAGCAGTTTTCTTTATAAATGTCACTTATATTTCAATCAATCTGTTGTATTTCGTATTTACCCTTAGTTAACTACAGATGCAGGCGTGATTAATTAATCGTATGCTTAACTATGAACTTAACACTATGAAAGGCTTTATAAAACGCAGTATTCACTTTAACAATATACTTAACAATGTGATCATGAATTGACTACAGCGTATTATGATCATGTTGTTAACTTTCATTTATAAAACAGTTGGCAATGCGATCATCCAGTTAACTACAGTGTTAAAGTTAACAAGCATTTATAAAACAGGCCGTTAATGTTACTTCGATATCAGCATAGCTACGAAATTAACAAATATTTGTAGTTTATATTCTGTTTATACTTTTTAAATTTAAAAGTTGATTCTTTTTATTTCTATTGTTTTTTTACTTTACTTTCCCATTAGGATATATGTTCTGAGTTTCACATTCGCTGCATTCAATATGTAGACAAATAAATGTTATCTTCTAAAGATCGTCTTTGGACATTGGCGTAAACATCCAAATGATGTGTGCATATGAAAATTCCTTTCATCAAGTGACATTGGCTCCGTTAACTTTACTATCGAGTTGGCGATAATTTCGGCCCCACGTCCCGATCAACGTGCACCTGGTTCTAAAAACAATACGTCGACAATCACCCCACCCATGCGACGAGCATTTGCATCTGGCTCTTTCCGACTCCCGCGATCGATCCCGTCGATTCGACGCGCGTGTCGTTGACAATTCCGTCTGCGTCGCACCCGTGCGTGCGGGCGCGCGCCCAACTCGTGCCGTCGCTTCGATCTATAATTAAAATCGCCTGCCCCGTGGGGGGTGGTGTACGATATCCGTCGATGATCTATTTTTAGGGGGTTGAATTGCGCGCGTGTGCCCGACAATGGCGCGATCATGTCCATGATATGTTTCCCTGATACACGGCGTCCGTTTTCGCGCTCCGATTTCGCCCGACATCGACGACGTCGCGACGCGTGGCCTTACGCTAGCGACCCGCCGCTTTGAAGCGCATGCGTCAAAGTTAGACGCCCCCATAACGTGGCTGTAAAATCGCAAGTGCTCCGTCGTTACACACCAAATACTACACCAACAGAATTTTTTTGGCCAAATTTTGAACTTAATTAAACTCAACAAAATGCGTGGTAAATGTATATTAATGTTTGTAAAATAATTTATTATTATTTAGTAAAGTGAAGATGTGGTTTCTTAGATGTCTTTAAAGCCTTTATTTAAATTTAAAATTGGATATTTATATCGTAACTCAAAAACAAATATTAGTAGCCAGTTATAGAATGAAATGCTTTCAGCACGACTCAAGTTTATTACGGCATAATTATTGCAATAACTTGTTTCGAAAAAACTTATTAAAACACTACGCATTAATAACACTTTCTGTATAGTTACTCCAACATTTACTGTATAAACTAATAAAAGTTGATCAAATACAATTATTATTAATCGATTATGCAAATTCAGTCAATAATTCATGCTTAATACCACTCGCGGATGTAATCTTGTTTGAAGGAAGTGAGTACTCACTGGAATCTCTCTATCTATCATGTAAGGTTTACATTTTACTGTAATTTTTGACGTGATGTATTGTCAATAAGAAAACTTTGAACTTAATTATAGTGACGCTTTTGTATGTTGATACTGGACATTTCACAGTCGTTCTTGTTTAGCCACAGCAATGTGCCAGTGAAGAATTCGTCTCGTTAGGGTTAGGGGATCGCCCGATTTAAACCCCCTTGATTACTTCCTTTAGGGATATTTGAAAATGTTAGTACACACTACGCCCGTAAATGATCGCCCGGAGTATATCAAGGATGCCACCGAATCTGAGTCACTGTAGGTCTTTTCGAAAGAGTTCAAAAGTCCATGCCACCTAGATGTGGTGTAAGTGGTGTAAACGCAAAATGTTTCGTATCTCCGAAACCGTCCATTTGCGGACCCATGTTCATTAAGACTTTCGGCATATTTTGGACCATATTATCAGCCCTCAAAGGAAGTTTTTTTACACCCTGTATTATATGTGGATACACATGAAAGATGTATTTATTTTACAACTTAAAGGTGTTGTGAACATTAATTAAACGGGTCCATGAAGACAAAAGTTTATTTCATTGCCGATTTCTTTTTCTAAATTGTATTCTTTTGCCATAGTTTCATTTGGTGAGGTAGTTTACTTCTTCTGGTATTGCTGTCAAACAATCGTATAAATCTCAAAAAAATGGTACATTTATGTTGAGATTATTTATTTCAAGGTCTGCTAAATCCAACTGGGCTACGCCGACGGAAATGGGCGTGAAAAATTTATTAGCAAATTGGAAATAAGTAGAATGTATGGTAAAATGAATAGCTGCAAGAAATTCGTTTAGTGTAATTGTGTATAGTTTCATTCCATTTGTTTTCAATAACTTTTGTAAGTATCTTTTGAAGGTATATAGTAAATGAGTGATATGGGGTTGTGGTTTGGTGGTATTGTAATGTTACTAAGAAAAGTTTTCATACTCCATGGGTTATTCACGTCATGTTGTGTTTGGTTAATTATATTTTTTGTTCAATTTGCAAGATATTTTGATAGTTTACAATTTTGAGACTGCATGGAGGCCGCAATAGGTCTTAGTCACTTAGTGAGTTTGAAAACTTTCTTCAATAACATTACAATACCACCAATCTCAACCGGTGTTAGATAATAATGGTCTGGATTTTACGACAAGCGTTTATTTATTCATTTTATTTACTTTTTCATAGAGAGATAGAGAGAAAGATACGGAGAGTGAAAGCGTGATAGAGCTAATCAGAGAACTAATGAAAGAAATGAAGGAAATGAGAAGAGAAAATGCGGAACTGAGAAGAGAGTTAAAGGAGAAGAGGGAAAAGATGGAGGCGAAATGGAAGGAGGAAAAAGGAGAGGTTGAGGGGAGAGTTAGAAAAATGGAAGATAAATTGGAATGGTTGGAAAAGAAAGAAAAAAGAAACAATATGGTAATAAGAGGATTAGAGCTGGAAAAGGGAGAGGAGAAAAAGCAGTTGGAGAAGTGGATGGAAAAGGAAATTCAGGTGGTGGCGGAAATAGAGGAAGTATACAGGATGGGGGGGAAAGGAAAAGAGGTCATTTTAGTGAAAATGAAATCTGGAGAGGAGAAAGAAAAGGTAATGAGCAATAAAGCGAGATTGGGAGGAAAACGGGTATTCATTGACCATGACCTGACGGAGAAAGAAAGAGAGGTTCAACGGGAGATATGGAAGCAAGCAGTGAAGGAAGAAGAACAAGGACGGAGGGTGAAAATGGGGTATAGAAAGCTGAAAATAGAAAATAATTGGTGGGTGTGGGATGGGGCGAAAGAAACACTCGTGCCAAAAAACTAAGACAAAAAAAAGGGGGGAAGGAGAGAAAAACGGGAAGAGCATGGGAAAGTAGGGGATCAGACAAGGAGAGAGAGGAGGAGAATAAGAGGGGATTCAAAGCGTGTTTTTGGAATATAGCGGGGTTGAAGAAATGGATACAGGGAGAAGGGGGAGAGTACAGCGGGTTAGTGCGTTATATGGAAGAATTTGATTTTATGGGATTGGTGGAAACGTGGGTAGATAGCAAAACATGGGTGACGATAAAGGACAAGATGCCAGGAGGGTTTAGATGGAAGTGTCAGGGAGCTCAAAAAGGAGAGGGGAGGGGGAGAGCAAGGGGCGGTATAATAACGGGGGTAAAGAGTAAATGGGAAGAGGAAGTAAAGGGAGCTGAAAGCGGGTCAGACAACATGCAAGTAAGAAGAATTTTGAATAATGGAAGATGGTGGGAAATTTTCACGATATACAGCAATCAAAGAATGAAGGACATAATAAAAGAAGTAGAAGAAGCGACTGAAGGGGTAGAAGAAGCAGTGATGATAGGGGGAGACATGAATGCAAGAACAGGAATAGTGGAAAAAATGGCAGGATGGAGAGGGAGAGAGGGAAGAGAAGAAAGGAAGTCAAAAGACGTAATAATAAATGCGGAGGGAAAAGTATTAAATGAGTGGAGATGGAGCAAGTTAAATGGAGGGAAATGGGGGGATGGAGAAGGAGAATTCACTTACGTGGGCCCAAATGGCAGGTCGGTGATAGATTACGTTGTAATAAATGAGGAGATGGAAAAAGAGTTAATGGAATTTAGGGTGGGGGAAAGGTCAGAATCGGATCACATGCCATTGGAGGTTGGAGTAGGAATAAGAGTGACGAAGAGAGAGAAGGAAGGAAAAGATAAGGGAAACATTAAGAGACTAAGAAATGAATGGGGAGAAGTGGCAAGAGGAAAATATGAAGAGGAACTAAAAAGGATAGACTGGAAGGAAATTACGAGGATAGAGGCGATAGTGGAATTAATGGGGAAGGCGATAACAAAGAAGATGAGAGGAAGAGGAGATGGAAACACATGGTTTGATGAAGAGTGCAGAAGAGAGAAAAAGGATGTTAGGAAAAAATTGAGAGAGGCGAAGGAAGGGGTAAAGAGCTGGGAGGAATACGGGGAGGAGAAGAGAAAACAGAAAATCCTATGGGAGAGAAAAAAAGAGAACAATAGGAGAGGGACATAGAAGAGGTAAGGGGACTAGAGGGGGAGAAGGAGATTTGGAGTTATTTAAGAAGAAAAAAGGAAGAGCCGAACGAGGAGGGGAGTCGATAGAATTAGAGGAATGGAAAAGGCATTATATGGAGTTGCTAGGAGGATCAGATGAGGGAGGGGGAAACGAGAAAAATAGACAAGAGACAGGGCAGGGGGAGATGGAAAGAGAAGAATTCACGTGGGAAGAAATAATGAAAGGGAGGAACAAGTTAAAGAAGGGGAAGGCCCCCGGAGAAGATGGAGTTGACAGTAATGCATTGATATATGCGACAGAAGAGGTGTGGAGGAGCCTCCTGAGAGGGATAAACGAGGTATGGTTGGATAGAAGAGAGATACCAGAAGGATGGAAAAAGGGTGTGGTGGTGCCTATATGGAAAAGAGGTAACAAGGAAGATGTCAAGAATTATAGGGGGATAACGCTAATGGATGAGGTTTATAAGATTTACGTGGGGATGATGGCGGAAAGAATGGACGTAGAAGTAGAGAGAATGGGGATTTTACCAGAAGGGCAGGCGGGTTTTAGGAAGGGCAGGGGAACAAGGGATAATATTTACATTCTCAACTACTTAGCAGAGAGGGAAAGGTCAAGGAAAAGAGGGAAGTTGTATGTAATGTTCATGGACCTTAGAGCAGCATTCGACAGGGTGGATAGGAAGATATTATGGAACACGATGGAAAGAGTGGGAATATCAGAAGGGTTGAGGAAGAAGACGGAAGAACTGTACGAGGAAACATGGTGCGAGGTAAGAGTGGGCAGTCAGACAACGGGAAAGTTCAGAATAACAAGAGGACTGAGACAGGGGTGCCCGTTGAGCCCAAAATTATATAACATATACACATCGGAGATGGAAGAGGTATTAAGGAGAGGGCAAGAAGGGGGGGGTTAGGATAGGGCGAAAGAGGATTTGGACGTTAGCATTTGCTGACGACGTTGCGGTGTTGGCAGAGACGGAGGAAGGGTTAAAGGGAGCTGGGAGAAGGTTGGAGAAATACCTAGAGATAAGGAAGATGGAAATAAACGTCGAAAAAACAAAGATAATGGTATTTAGAAAAGGTGGGGGGAAAAGAAAGCGGATGAAGTTGGTTTGGAAAGGCGAAGAGATCGAGGAAGTAGATGGGTGGATGTATCTCGGAGCAGCATGGACGAGCGGGAATAATTGGAGCAAACACATGAAACAGGTAGGAGAGAAAGCTAGGAAAGCGGAAGAAGGGATAATAAGGAACTTGTGGAATAAAAGGGACGTCAAATTTGGGGAGAGAATGAAAATATGGGAGGTGTGCGTCAAAAGCATACTGATGTATGGGGCCGAAGTATGGGGAGTCAAAGAAGAGAGAAGTATGGAGATAAGATGGCAGGGTGAATTGAAAAAGGCTTTAGGGATAGAGAGATCGACACCAGAATACATAGTACTGCAGGAGGCAGGGCAGGATAAGATGGCATTAGAGGCGGGAAGACGGGTAGTCAGATATGAGCTGGGGAAGTGGATGGAGGGGGAGGAGAGGTTGGGTAAGATGGCGTTAAGGGAGATGGTGACGAGAGAAAAGGGAAAGGAAGAAGTATCAAAATGGGAGGGGGATAGGAAGAAGCTTTACGAAAAAGCAGGGATAGATTGGAAGGAAGCAATGAGGCTAAGGGAAGACGGGAAGGAGATGGAGGGAGAAATCGGGGAAAGATGGAAGCAGGTAGAAGCCCAAGGAAGAGAAGGGAAAATGAGGAAGGCAATTTATAATAAAAGATACATAGATATCTGCGCATATGGGGGAAGACCAGATTATCTGAAAGGGGAAAGATCAGGGATGGAGGAAAGAATCATAGCGAGATTCAGGTGCGGAAGTGAGGAGAAAAATAACAAATATTGGATGAATATTGGGTACAGAAAATGTGAGTTCTGCGAGGGGGGGACAGATGAGTGGAAACATTGGTTAGAGGAGTGAGAAGAGTTAGAATGGAGTAAGGAGGAGAAAATAAAGGGAAGAAATTGGAAAAAGACTTTGGATGAGACAGGAGGTGGATTGGCGATTATGAAAAAAATAAAGAGATTCAGGGAGAAGAAAAGAGAAAAGGAGAGAATAGGAGGGCCACCGCGGGACGTAAGGGAAAGGGCAAGCACATGAAAATGTAGATAGTGTAATAGAAATGTATATATAGTATGCCAATAAAGGTTTTTTTTTTTTTTTTTTTACTTTTTCATTTAAATCAAATATTAGTGCAATAAACTAATCTTGCAAAATTTATGGGATAGCCCGACCTTAGCAATATCAATATTAAAGTGTTTCGGAAACCCTTGTCAAGCAATAAACATTAATATGATAAATTATGATTTGTCATAGGAAAAGTTACAAGCGGTATATATATTTTCAGAATTAATCGCCCAAGATTATGGCGAAGAAATATGCTAAATCACATATATTTATATATATATATAATTTACACGAAAGATATATATATATATATATATAGATGAATTTTTCCAGGCTTCTTAGGTATTGAGGTTTTGCGGTTATCATATAAAAAACGTTCTAATTTTTTTTATATATATATATTTTATTTTTTATTATTATTATTGTTACGTTTCGGGGCTGGATTCGCCCCATTTTCAAACAATCAATTTATAGGTTGACAAAACACTGTTTTACATTTAAAATTTACATGTCATACGCTACATTACGAATTTACACTTTTACAAAACACAATTAAATAACTAAAATACTTTATATGTGTAGTCATTGTTTTTTTAAAAAAATTACTTAGTAATTTTTTTAAAAAATATTCTATTAAAAATATACACGGAGTTGATAGATAACATGGGTAAATTTAATAATGCGTGGGAAGCCCGTCGAGATCGATTACTTCTTGCAAACGATTTGGCATCGATTGAACAAATCATTCGCAATTTGTCAACATCATCCCACTCGCGCACGTACTAAATTTTCAATGGGGTTCAATTCCGGTGATTTAAAAGGCCACGAATTTAAATCGAACCCTGGGTGAACTTCAAACCATTGACGAACCACATGAGAAGTGTGTACGGCACTATTATCTTGAACGAATAAAATGCGTTGAATGGTTCTGAGTACAGTATCCGCACACTCGGTAACATGACGTCTTCTAATATGTGCACATATTCTACGCTAGTCATTCTAGAACTGATTTGAACTAACTCACCCAGAAAAGTTGAGGACATCCACCCCCAAAGCCCCATAGTTATTCGTCCGCTGTGTTTTACAAATGCAACATTTTGCTGCTCATACCGCGTGTTATTTCTTCTCCATAGAGGTTTCGTATAGTTGCTGTACGATTTAAACACTTTCTCATCACTAAAAATGACATTTGACCAATCTCTGTTTAAATGATTTTGAGCAACCGTGCGCAGTTCATGTTCTTCCTCATTGACTCCTCTATGCCGCTTTATCCATTCGTATATCCTGCTTCTCTGTACATAAAGATTTTATGAAATTATTAAAAAGGTAATAATAAACATGCGTTGAAGTTGCAGTAGAAGAACGGTTGCTGACACAGTTTTGCGCTGGCACACGTATATTGCTCCATTGAATAATTCAATAATAAAAAATACTTACAGATAAATCGACCTGCTGCATTATGTCGATAACAGCAACTCCTTGCTCGAAAAGAGTTACTACCTTTTGAAGAACCTCAACTGACGATTGCATGATAAGACGTTTAATTAGGCTGTGTCAACCCGAAATATATATACCTACATGGGACACCTTCATATCAATACTTTTTCCTCAATCTCTAGTTCATTCGTTCGTCCAACTGTCAGAGTAAATTTTGGCCACACTTATTTCATTTGGAGTGTACAAAAATAGTTACAGCTTCGGATTTTTCCAATTGAAACAGTTGTTATCCGTATATACCTTTTTCATCAGGATATGTTAATAATAATGTTTTACAAAATTTATTTATTCCAACGAAATATTTTTCATGTAGTTTCTAAGGTTTGTTTTTATAAATTTTCAAATAACGATTACGTCGTAATGTAACGGATATTCACGTTTTGAGGTCCCCTGAATCGATCCTGACTATTTTTGGAATGATGTTTGTGGGTGTGTGTGTGCGCGTGTGTTTTCGCAAAATATAGTATAACTAAGTATAAGGAAGTTCAGTGTGGACCACTGCAGATTTTTACTATTACAGTCATGTTTTCATGTATTTGTATTTTTCCACTCGCACAATACATTTTAAAAACCATTAACAAAATTTTTTGCCGATAAAATTAAACAAAACTGTCTTTATGACAACATATATATGTGCATGTAAACGACATATCTAATAATGTATATATTATGTATTTACATTTTATAGATTTTATTATTATATTTTTAAAATTTTACTTCCAACAAAATTAAGACAGTCAGAAATGCCCGCATAAAGAAGTTATTATCGTCGCAGTATTAATGATGAAACACTTGTCATACATTTAGAAATAATAGCGGTTAGATGTATTGACAATAATTAAAAACAAATAAAGAGTGCGAGCTCTAGCAATATATTGATTATAATTCTAAATGCAATGCCATTTTAAAGAAACATAAATGTTATAAATGATATAATTAATTGTTTTAAAAACACTAGCAAAATACATTTTTAAATAATTTACATTATTCCTTTACTTTACAATTCTAAAATGTGTGTGCATATTACAAATTTATGCAAATAAATAGTACGACCCTTCGGCTACCTGCAAATTCGTCAAACTTATGATGAGTGGGACCGAAATGGAACGATGCAAACGAGACAGCCTTCATATCTGACGTGCATGCAGTTGTCGCCCTACTAGTCCTGGGACTTTTGAGCCTTATAGTACATATGCGGGACCGAACGGTACAATAAAGCAGATATTTAAAGGGGAAGTACAATAACGGAAAATATGACAGAAGCGACAAAAAGGTAGAAATTCTTCATGATATAAGACAAAAAATTAAACTTTCACATGGATTGATTGATGTTTATTAGCTTTCTTGGCTATTTGTTATAGATAGCTACATATCTACATATATACAGGTGTCCCAACGATCTGACAAAGTTCCCATACGGCGTTATGTTTGCGAATTCGAAAAAAGTAAGTATCTATATGTTTAGACGGTCCCTAGGTTCATATTCTAAAAATATTTTGAGCCGACATGGGCGGTTCGTCAGCGGGAGGCGACATAAATTTTACTTTGTTTAAATGGAACACCCTGTATTTTTTAACATTTTTGAATTCTATGAAGAATTGTGAATACATCCATGTACAACTTGTTTGTCAAAACTCAATAGAACTGGTGATTTTCAATTTTTTTTAGTGAAATTTTAGATATGCAGACTATGCTTCAAAAAATCATCTAACTGGGAGGATAGTTGGTGGGAGGGTAATTTTTTATCCGTGGACTAAGGGATCATCAATGTGAGTATTAATGCTCCCAAGGATCCCCTTTTGTATACAGGGTGTTGTCAGTGTATTTTCAATCTCGCGCAACTTTAAGAGGCAAAATATCATTTTTTTCAAATGACACCTACTATCAAATTTACCAACACTCGATTCAAAATCAATTTCTGCGTCGACTGATGCTACATATATAATACTTTATTTGGTCACAAAATCAATCCCATTACAATTTTCGTAATATTAAACATAGTAGCCTAGTGTCACTTTAACGTTCTTATGACAGTGACAGTCTTTATCAATAAATTTAATAGACGCCTTAGTTAATTATTAGTTAAGTTATTGTCCCAAGCTTGTTTTTGAATGATGAATTTTTCAAACGAAGAAATGGTAAATATGATTTACACAGTGGGTGAAGCAGAGAAGAATTGCCTTTTAGCAATGAGGCTCTATAGGCAGAAGTACCCTGATTTAAGACAACCAAATGTTAGTTGTCTGCAGAAGCTAGTTGATCGCTTCGAACGCACCGGGAACGTGGCATACGAGAGTAGGAGGGTGATTAATCGTGCTATTATTAACGAGAACAATGACTTAAACGTTTTATTGGAACCCCAAGAGAACCCACATGGAAGTGTGCGGGCAATCAGTTCAAGTTTGAATCTAAGCAGATCTTCAGTACATCGGATAACTCAAAACCACAAATTCCACCCATACCATCTAGAATTGCATCAAGCATTAAACGGGAACGACTTCGATAATCGAATTAATTTTACCAATTTAATGATGGAACGTATCGAGGAAGATCCGGCATTTATCAATAATATTCTTTTTACGGATGAGGCAACGTTTTGCAGCAATGGTGTGGTAAACAGGCATAATGTCCATTATTATGCCACCGAAAACCCTCATTGGGTGAGACAAGTTGATCACCAACACCAGTGGTCTCTTAATGTTTGGGGAGGATTATTGGGTAACTATGTAATCGGTCCCTATTTTTTGAAAACCATCTTACTGGTACCGATTATTACCGGCTTTTGCGAAAGGTACTGCATACTTTATTGGAAGATGTGGATTTACAAACGTTGCGGGATATGTGGTTCCAACAGGACGGAGCTCCACCTCATTTCCATAGAAGGGTAAGATGATATTTAGATCGTTGGACGCCAAACAGATGGATTGGGAGAGGTGGTCCAGTGTTGTGGCCTGCCCGATCACCTGATCTGACCCCGTGCGACTATTTTCTCTGGGGTTTTATAAAATCTCAAGTTTACCTTGAGGCTCCTACCACAAGAGAAAATATGAAAGTTAGGATTCAAGAATGTTTTAATAATATTACTCCTGAAGTCTTACAACGTGTCAGAACTAGTTTTAGACATCGACTGGATATTTGTGTTCAACAAAATGGAAACATATTTGAACACCTTTTGTAAAATAAACTTTGTTTTTTGTATATAAATGTTATTTTATCGTTTTTTACATTTAATTATTACTTGTCATTTGTCAGAATTAAAGTTGGTTTTGCTTGTATGGAGTACATTTCATTATTTTTAGCAACAATCAGCTCACTCGATGGTAAGTGGGCTCTGATGAAGTGGGCCGCTTTAGCTAAGAAGTCCTTGTTGCTTTAAATTAATTAATCTGATGTGACTTTTTAAAATGACTTTAATTGTTCGATGTCATTTGTAGTTTTGTGTTATCCAATTTACTGAAGTGACACTAGACTACTATGTTTACTATTACGAAAATTGTAATGCGATTGATTTTGAGACCAAATAAAGTATTTTACTGAAATTACTCGAAAACCTGAAGTGATAGGTATAGGAATATGTGGCATCAGTCGACGCAGAATTTGATTTTGAATCGAGTGTTGGTAAATTTGATAGTAGGTGTCATTTGAAAAAAATGATATTTTGCCTTTTAAAGTTGCGCGAGATTGAAAATTCACTGCCAACACCCTGTATACAAAATAGCATCTTTGTGTGTATTAATACTTACATTGATGATCCCTTAGTCCAGTGATAAAAAATTACCCTTCCACCAACTACCCTCTCAGTTACATGATTTTTTGAAGCATAGTCTGCATATCTAAAATTTCACCAAAAAACTTGAAAATCACCAGTTCTGTTGAGTTTTGACAAACAAATTGTACATCGATGTATTCACAATTCTTCATAGAATTCAAAAATGTTAAAATATACAGGGTGTTCCATTTAAACAAAGTAAAATTTATGTCGCCCCCCGCTGACGAACCGCCCATGTCGGCTCAAAATATTTTTAGAATATGAACCTAGAGATCGTCTAAACATGGAGATACTTACTTTTTTCGAATTCGCAAATATAACACCGTAAGGGAACTTTGTCAGATCGTTGGGACACCCTGTATATATATATATATATATATATATATATATATATGTATATATATATATATATATATATATATATACATATATATACATATATATATATATGTATATATATATATACATATATATATATGTATATATATATATATATATATATATATATATATATATATTAAAAATGTATCTTGTCAAATCTGACAGCAAAATGTAAAATTTACACGAAAGATGGTCTAACCTTACACCTCAATGGTGTAGTGAACATTAATTAAAACAGGTCCATGAAGACCTTTACATGTAGTGACCATCAAAACTTCTTGTTTTTGAACTTAATTGCAGCAATCCTTTTATATGTTGACACTGGACGTTTGACAGTCGTCTCTTGTTTAGTCTCCGCAAGGTGTTAGACAAGGTATCGTCTCGTCAGTGTTCTGTTGTCAGTGGTTCGTTAGGAGTGATTGGCTCGCGCCAAGAAGTTTTGATGGCCACTGCATGTAAAGGTATTTCAACAACTAAGGTTCTTGGTAATCGCTACTGACGAAGGGTAATAAACCAGAAACAATATTGTCTAGCGATCCACCAGTTAGTCGTCATGGACCTGTTTTAATTAATGTCCACTACACCATTGAGGTGTAAGATTAGACCATCTTTCGTGTATATATATATATATATATATATATATATATATATGTTCTGCTTTTTTCTCGGGTAATGAACCGCGTTGTAGAATTATCCCTGTAAGGGTTGTTCCGACGTTTCGGCAATGTCACAATTGCCATCTTCATGTTGGCCTTCTCGGTCTAAGCGATCTAGAAGAACTGACGTTAGAAGTTACTGCTCCATCTTTATATGCTGTGGTTTCGTTCCGGGTCGATGTGCATGCTTGGTTTCTACTCTGGCTTCGGGTCAGTGGGCCGTGTCGTTCTTGTAGCTCAGTGGGTGGTGATATTTTCTTTTTGTCTGTCACGGACTTGTTATTTGTCCGGCCAGTAAGTGCTGGTCTCCATGTTCTTGGAAGTCTTTGAGCATCATCCCGTTTGTTCATATTTTGTGGCTGCTTTTCTATTTCAATAGCTTCCCGTATTATCCGTGTCGAGAAGTGTGGTATGTTAGCTATGGTTTTCGTGTTCTCAAAATCTATGTTGTGCCCCGTGTCTAATATGTGCTTCACTAGAGATGATGATGTATCCTTTTGTTTCACTGCTCTTATGTGTTCTTTCTTTCGGATATCAATTCTTCTATTAGACTGCCCAATGTACTTGCTGTCACAGTCTTTGCATGGAATTTCATACACACCTTGTTCCTCTAAGGGAATTTTACTTTTCGGATTCCTCAATAGTGCTTCTATCTTCAGGTGTGGTTTAAATACCGTGTCGATATTTTCCTTGCGCAAGATTCGACTAATTTTGTCCGTAGTTCCCTTGACATACGACAAGAAAGCTGTTGCTATAGGCTTCCTGTCTGCATCTTCAGTTTTTTTTCCGTCTTGGTTTAGTTGCTCTTTGTATTTCTCGTTTGGTGTAGCCATTTGCTTCTAATGCCTGGTGTATATTCTTCATTTCTTCGGCCTTGTTGGTGTCGTCTGCAATCCTTTCCGATCTTGTAATGAGCGTCTTTATCACCGAGTGGAGTTGTCCTGGATGGTGGTGTGATTCGGCGTTGAGATATCGGTTGGTGTGGGTCTTCTTTCGGTACACAGTATGGCTCAGGCGATGGTCTTCTGTCTTCGTAAGTAGGACGTCTAGGAACGGCAGCTGATTGTATTCCTCCACTTCCATTGTGAATTTAATTTGGTCGTGTTGTTCATTTAGATGGTTGAGGAAAGTAGCTAGTTCTGTTCTTCCGTGTGACCATATTACGAAAGTATCGTCAACATATCTTAGCCATAGATCAGGTTTGAGTTTCGCAGTGTGCAATGCTGTGGTTTCCAGGTGATCCATGAATAAATTTGCAATTACTGGTGACAGCGGTGATCCCATTGGTGCTCCTTCCATCTGTTTGTACCGTTGGTCTTCGTACATGAAATAAGTATTCTTCAAACAGTGTTCTGCTAAATCCATTATATGTTTAGCTGGTTTGTGCGTCTGTTTGATTATCTCTATGGCTTCTTTGACCGGTATTTGAGTAAAGAGTGACACGACGTCAAAACTTACTAACAGTTGGTCTGGCCGTACTACCTGGTTCTTCAACAGTTCAATCAAATGATCTGCATTTTTTACATATGACTTTGATTGTTCAGCGTACGGTTGGAGTTGTTTTGCAAGATATCTTGCTAGTGGTTGAGTTGGTGATCCTCTGGAACTCACAATTGGCCGTAATGGTACATCCTGCTTGTGGATTTTGGGTAGTCCGTATAGTTTCGGGCATCTTGATGCTTTTTCTCTTGGTATAAGTAGCTTCTTCGTCTCTGGGTCGATTGGTGATGCTGCAATTTTGTCCTTGGTGGTCTTCTCTAAATATGTTGTAGGATCTGTTGGTGTCGGTTTATATGCAGGATCTTCTAATATTGTCTTCATTTTCTTCTTGTATTCGTCGGTATTCATGACGACCGTAGCGTTGCCTTTGTCAGCCCGAAGAATGATGATGTCTTTGTTTCCTCGTAGACTTTTTAAGGCAAGATATTCCTCTCTTGTGATGTTTCTTTTTGGAGGTGTGCTGTACCGTAGGACTCGTGATACCTCTTGACGAATTATCTCAGCTGTGTCCTTGCTCAGTTTTTGTGAGGCTGCTTCCACATTGCTAATAATCTCTTCCACCGGAATCTGATGTGGCGCTACCGCAAAATTGAAACCTTTGGCTAAAATGTTCGTGGAAACTTCATCCAGCCGGAGATCCGAGAGGTTGTACACCACTTTCGTTTTCACAGTAGTGTTTTCACGAATATTCACTATTGGTTTCTGGTCTTCTTTTAATTTGTCGAATTTATTCTTGTGTTTTTCTGTTGATAGACGATATTCGGTTTCTGCACGAAATTCTGCCAAGTTGTCGATTTTCAGCCACAGGAAAGGATGGATGGTGTTGCTGAGGTTCAAGCGTAACTTGAGTAAATTTGTGCTGATGTCATCCAGTTGGTATCTTGTTCTATGTATTGCTTCTCGCACTAATGCCGAACTGGCTCTTCGTAAAATCCTCGTCGTAGTCGGTGTCTTGCTGTGGTGTGAGAGTGCCATGCACTTAGGAATAATATTTCCATATCGACATCTTTTAAGAAATGATAAGTTGCACAATGATCGTTCCTTCTTTGTTCGTAACTTCTCGAACGTCCTCGATTGGTGAAAAATCTCCTCCCCGTAGAGATTTATGATGTTGATACGTAGATTCTCGCGGGTAAAATCTGTTCTGCTTTTTTCTCGGGTAATGAACCGGGTTGTAGAATTATCCCTGTAAGGGTTGTTCCGACGTTTCGGCAATGTCACAATTGCCATCTTCAGGTTGGTCTTCTCGGTCTAAGCGATCTAGAAGAACTGACGTTAGATTCTATGTTAAATGCTTAATGATAAACACACAGTTTATCATTAAGCATAATGATAAACTGTGGACTGTGGTTACTAAATATGAAAATGTTATTCCACCGGGTAACCTCTTGAAGAGAATATCTTCAAAGTTAACACCTTAGCTAGAAATACTATACTTAACACTTTTCTTTCTTTAGGTTTTTTTTTCGTTTTTTGCCGAGAGAGATTAGTTAAAATTAAGTGCGTTAGGGTATGTTAAATTTGGTTATTCTCGTCACATTTTACGGTTTAACTCGCCAAACATAAATTTCTATTCCGTTTTCTTATCTTCACGTTGTTTCAAAATATCACCTTAGCTACCTGTAATAAATTTTATGAACCAATCAAATGCGGGCAATTATTAGAAAAGCCATAGTAGGCAATTACTATGACAAACGTATGGTTGTAAATCAATCAATCCATGATCTTCGCCGGAAGTAGGTCGGAAAACTTTACATCGCATCAGTAAGTTATTTTATTTTTTTCAAATATTTGGGAAAAAGTTTATAATTTATACAAAAGGAGCCTATATTAAGCAAACATAAAATACAAATAACTAATTGACCTTAGACTTTAACACCTATAACTTAGATTGCTAATGGTCCTCTATCCTCAATAAGACGAAGTTTTCATCTGACGTGTCGCATTATGTCTTGGACACTTTCTAAATCCAATTTTTCGATAAATTTTTTGTCGTAATTCTTGTTCATTCTGGGCCTCCCAACCATGTTCGTACACTTTTTCTCCTAATAGGCCCCAAAAAGTTTCAATTGGCCTTGCCTGCGGGACATTCGGAGGATTGTCATTTTTAGGGACACACGGTACATGATGGGCGTCCAACCAGTTGAGTGTATCTCGGGCATAATGCGATGATGCAAGATCAGACCAAAATATGTAATCACAATCGGCACAATATTTTGGTCGCGAAACATGTTTACAATATTTGATTTATCGAAAAATTAGAGAAGTGGATTTAGAAAGCGTCCAAGCCACGATGCGACACGTCAGACGAAAACTTCGTCTCATTGAGGATAGAGGACCATTCTCAGCAATTTAACTTATAGGTTTTAAAGTCTAAGGTCAACTAGTTATTTTTATTTTATGTTCGCTTAATAAAGGTTTCTTTTGTTTAAATTATATCTTGTTAAACTTTTTCCCAAAACTTATGAGACAGGTGTTATCATATATCCAACAATTCGTGATCAAGACGGTTGCAGAAACGTTTTTAAAATTTTTATAAAAATAAATAAAGGAAACGTACATAAATTTGTTTAGTTTATAATTTTACTGGAATCAATCAATCCCTGATATAATCCAAAACCAGCCCAACCCAACCGAACCCGAACCATCCAAATCCAGCGAAATTCTTGGGGCAATTTCAAAATATAAAAAAGTGAACATGAAGGAAAATAATTATTCATGCTAGATGTATTGAGTGGGGTTGGATTAAATTTTATTGGGTTGGATAAAGTTGGGTCGTGTCAGACATTTTCAGGATATATAAAAAATTAGTGTGAAACAAAATAATTTGTCATGCTGGGTGCAATTGCTGGGTTGGGTTGGATTAAACTTATTTGGGTTGGGTCGGGTTAATTTGGCATGAAACCAACTAAACAAATTAAATTGATGTAAATAAAAATCAAGAAATATACTTATACCACTAAAACGATTAAAATAAAGGACACAATAAATTTAATGCTATTACTGAAATTATGAAATTGTTATAAGATTCATTATGTATATATTTTTATATCTAATTTAATCTCTGATTTAAACACTAATCATTGCAGAACATACCTTACAAATACTGAAAAGTCGACCCGATATTATATATTGATTAAAAGTTTGCAAGAGCCATAACCTAACTCAGGTTCAATCGTCGTCCTGATGGCGATGTGAACCATCATTAGCTGCAGATCATTTCTTTATATTGTGCAAATTCATTTCAGAACTTCACAAGGTATGAAGTCTCATACATTCAAACCATTATGAATACTTTTATGTCATGGAATAAATACAATTAACGTAATTTGCTCATCTCACTCATCATCTTACGTACAACCCATATAGCATTCAAATTTGGTATTCTTCAGCACACAGAGATTCTTTTAATTATTTATTTGTTTTTAAATAATTTTATCAGTTGCTTCAATTACAATATACATTTTTAATTGGTATATGACATCAGTCAGTTATCTCGCACTAACTTCTTAGAGTAAAGCGATGGTCACACTATGCATTTAGTTGCTGCATCAAAGTTGCAGCATTTTTTGATGCACACCCGGCCACACACAAGAAAAGTTGCATGCATCAAACACATCAAAATATTTGTAATGCCAACCTACAAAAATGGAACTACTCTTATCATTTCGATATTTCGATATTGAATAGATGACCGCCGTTGTGTTGATATGGTGCGTTTTTATTTTTATAATAACTGTTGGCATTACTACAGTTACTAAAAATATCACTAGAAATGCATGCATTTTTCCCACAAATTAGAACGTGTTCTATTCCCATGCATCACGGTTGCTGCAACTAAATGCATAGTGTGGCCACGAAAAGTTGCTGCAACTTTGATGCGGCATCAAAGTTGCAGCAACTAAATGCATAGTGTGGCCATCGCTTAAAGTATTTTCGTCATAATTAGGCAACGCAGCATGTTCAGTATACAAACTTTATACTTGTTAGATAAAAATATAACTGCCATTTATTTTTATGAAAAAGTTTTAAAAAAAATTTCTAACAAACAAACAACAAATAAATTTCCGTTTGCATTTAAAAATATTTCCTTTTATTACCTGCTTTTCCTATCATTCTACCACTTAAATTTTTTTTCAATCATTTTTTTTTTGTGATTAATTTCCCAAATTGTAAGCAATTTCATTAGTTTAGTCACTTATTTTTAATTTATAATAGAATGGTAATCTATGATGAACCCCACGCAAATATACACATTGTATGAAATATTAGACAGTTCACTACACACATTATTCACCACAGGCTTAATCACCGCATATAACCAAACGATCAGCTTCATGAGCCACGAAGTGCAGAAAACCCTGTCGTGTTTCAAGAAGCATCCATTGAAAGTTGGAGTATGGATTGCAGTATCTCGAAGAAGAATTATTGGGCCAATTTTCTTCACCGATACCGTTAATGCGGAACGTTATCGTGTGATAAACTTTTATAGAGCAACTACACGATGATGGGCTCCGGGAGGGTTATTTTCGACTTTGACAACGCCACTGCACATACAGCCCAGCAACTTGTCTGTTCATTGAAGCCTATTGTGATAACAGAGTTATCGGGAGGGAAAGTTTTTCAGCAATATCTCCATATCTTATACCTCTGAATTATTTTCTATATGGTTATTTAAAAAATACAATTTATCAGAATCGATTGCACACACTGGATGAATTAAATGTAGCGATAGGTTCTGTGGAAAGAATAACGGAAGAATAACTGCACGCAATTTTGGAAAACATAAAAAAGAGTAGATGTCTATACAGCCAATGGTGGTACACATTTTGAACATAAATTCTGATAATGTTTTTTTATTATTGTATGTAAAGAAATAAATCAACTACGTATATAGTTTTTTGTGTATTATATAGTTAATAGTTTTCAAAACTTTCCTGATTCTTGTAAACATTTCCTCTTACTCCAAACGAAATAATTTGATAGTTATCTTATAAATAATTTTTAACTAGGTTTTAAACTTGAAAGAAAAGAAGTTAGTTACTGTTGTGCACACCAAACCAGTGCATTTGCTATATACACTAGGGAACCATAAAAACCGTAATTACAACATTCGACCAATAGTTACTCAAAGCAATTTGAAAAATCCGCGGTGGTCCGCACGAAACTTTCTTATACTCAGTTATACTACATTTTTCGAAAAAACTTTTCAAATGAAAGTTGTTTAAAATATCAATATCTATAATTTATGTAAGAATATTTTTTTCCGTAACGTGTACCGTTTTCGAGATATGGAAAAAGGTGATAAGAGTAAACCATCACTTCCGGTTAAGAGATTGCGTTCAAAATAGGACGTTTTCCTCCTTGCTACATACAAATGTTAAGTTTAAAGTTTCAGAGCTCTAGCTATAATCGTTTGGACGCTAGAGCGATTTGAAGATCTATATGCGAATTGATAATCCTGATGATGCTATTCTTCTTCAGTATAATACTGATTTGGACCTAATGTGTTTTCCTTCACGATTACTGTATCGATAAACAGATACCAAAATCTAATGATACGATCAAGGATTTAGGTGTACTATTTGATCGTGGCCTAATAACTTTGCTGGGTTTTGTGTTGCGCAATTCCAGATACTTGAATTCTGACACAATTAAGTATCTGTACCCTGGTTCGGAGTAGGTTGGAATATGCATCTCTAATATGGCATCCTCTCTACGTTTGTCATAAGCTAAGGATTGAAAATGTGCGGTGTCGGGTTCGTAAATACCTAAATTTCAGAACTAATGATGAATATCGGTCTAGGAACGTTCACACAATCTTCCTGAGTGATCACAGTTTAGTGTTGCTGGGATCAAGACGTGAAATCGCTATGGCTATTTTTTGCATGGCCTACTGAATAACAGATTTGACTGTTCTGTATTACTGGAGAAAATCTCATTTGCCGTGCCTGGGTTTGCTTCGCCAACGCCAGTATCATTTGCATACCCACTGTGCCGGTGTAACGTTATGATAAAAAGGTTTGTCAAATTTGTAAATATGCTAATAAATATTTCAGTGATATTTTTAATGAATCTAGGTTAACTATATAATTCGTTTCCATTTGCTGTTTGTTTTTTGTTCTTGTTATTCATTCGCAACTGTGTAACTAAGTATTATTTGTTCCCGTAATTGGTTTTACTGCTGGGTGCTCAATAAAATATTATTATTATTTCTTTTGTTTTGGGACCTTTTTTGGTTTGTTATGTTCTCTGTATAACTCTGGTTATTTCTGATTGCATTTTTCGTATATATTTCACTATTGACGTCGTCGAAGGCAATATTCTGTGTTTCCATCATGATTAACACGATTACACGATTCTTTAACCAGTGACAAGCTTTATGTGTTTCAGGGGCGGGCAATTTAATTGGGGGGGAGGAGCTAAGTGGCCCCCATGTAAGCACTAACCAAAATAAAGGGTATGAATAATATCACCACTTCAAATTATCAAAAAAAAAACAACAGTAAGAACAACAGACATTTAATTCTTAGAACAGTTGCGTGCAGTTGCGTGTTTCTTTTCTTAGACTTTTGTTTCCAACACTGTTTCTGTGTCAATTCTTTCAGTTAATTTTCTTTCTTGTTTTTACGGTGAACCGTTGTGATCAATTAATGGCGGTCAAAGTAGTATATAGTCATTCGTAGATGTCAGTGCTGCAGCCAAAGGTATCTGTACCAGTCAAAATCATAAGCAGCTGAAAAGTATTTGTATTTAAGATATTAGTTAACATAAATATCACACTGTGTGCTTTATACGTTTTACGCGCTACCCAGGATAATACTGTCACAGTGCACTCGTGAAATAATATCAGTCTTATGAAACTTTTTATTTAATATACAATACTCTTTGTGAAATGTAAGAACGTCTATCAGCTTTGAAAAGCGGGACTTTGCATGTAAGATTAGAAAATGTGTTCTTCATTTCATTTTATATTTGTTTAATATTTACATTTACTTCACTTCCAGGTTCGAGGATTCGAAGACACCTACTTGTTGTATCCGGTAATGGACGAATATCCGAGCTATCGGAAGCGTGGATTAGACATGTCGAAGCGCCTGGTGGAAAATTCCAGAGTATTGTACGCGACAATTACCGGGGAACATTTTTATTGAATTTATTTCACAGGTCCTATGGGTGGAACAGCAATATGCAAAGGAACGTCAAAAACGAGACCTAATCCCAACAGAAGATCCAGATGCACCGCTACTCCGAGTGAAGAGGTTCGACGAGAGAAAGATACTGAAAAAGCCACCGGTCCCTAAATTTGACAGAACCTTTAACGACGAATTGTGGCAGCAAGAATGGTATCTGGTAAGGCTCGGTTTTTCTGTACAGACAATATACGCTCTCATCTCAAAAGCTTGTCTAGAATATAGAATTGTCCTATAAAATTCTTACCTTTTTATCTAAAGATATTTGCTTAAAATTTGCTCGTGCATCATGCGCCTAGGCAAATTTGCATGTAAATCATTTTGCAGCTCTCGATTATTGTAACAGAAAATAAAACCAGTTTACCGCATCATATATCAATACACACAATAGTGGGAAATAATTTGTTTGGAAATGAAAACAATTTGAACGAGAACCTTATTCTTGATGTTGTTTTAGCAAGATACGAGAACCAGGCCAGATCTGCCCAAATTGGACCTAAATGTCCTGCCAGTATACAGGGCCGGAATTACCGGAAAAGGGATAAGGATCAACATATTGGACGACGGGATCGAACACACGCACGAGGATCTTCGCGATAATTACGTGAGCAGCAACTTAGCTAACAATAATCGTTATAACTTGATATTTTCAGGACCCAGAAATCAGCTGGGATTGCAACGAAGACGATAACGATCCACTCCCGAGGTACGAACCCACACGTCAGAACAGCCACGGAACTAGATGCGCCGGTGAAGTGGCAATGAAGGCCAATAACGGAAAATGTGGCGTCGGTGTAGCCTACAACGCGAAAATCGGAGGTGAGCCAAATCAAAATGAAATGGGCCCTAAATCGAAACTTTTCTTATAATAATAACTTGATTTTCGCTTCCAATGTATAACATAATTAACATGTCTAATTGAAGGTGTGAAAATTTTGGATGGTTTGGTTAACGATAGGATCGAAGGTACTGCGTTGGGCTTCGCCCAACATCTAGTCGATATATACAGCGCCTCTTGGGGACCCAATGACGATGGGAAGACTGTAGATGGCCCGGGACGTTTAGCGAAAGAAGCGATGGAGAGAGGGATTAGAGAGGTAAGTGATAGACATTTTAAGAAACATGTTATAATTTCTTTAATAAGGGACGTAATGGGAGAGGTAGCATATACGTTTGGGCTTCTGGCAATGGCGGAAGTCAAGGGGATAATTGCAACTGCGATGGCTACTTGGCCATGCCTTACACCATATCTATCGGGAGTGCTTCGCAGAAAGGGGAATTTCCATGGTACGGCGAGGCCTGCGCTTCAACTTTGGCTGTGACGTACTCGTCCGGAGCCTATCAAGATCAAATGATTGTAAGATATGTAAAAAAGTGCTGAAAATGTGTCTTAGTAAAATAATTTAGGCAACTACAGATTTGCACAACGAGTGCACCATCCAACACACCGGGACGTCAGCTTCTGCTCCACTGGCAGCTGGTATCATAGCACTGGCACTGGAAGTGAAGTAAATGCAAACCTATAGTAAATACCATATACACTCGTCCGAGCATCACCTCATCCTAAAATTCACCCAGACAACTAGTCCCTCGTCTAATTGAATATGCACTTTGTTCTTCAGTATTTTTTCTTTTAGTCCAAATTTGGGATGGAGAGACGTCCAACATTTAATAGTTTGGACTTCTGAGTTGGCACCGGTTGCCGAAAATCCCGGTTGGCAACTTAACGCAGCCGGGCTATGGTTCAACACCAGATTCGGGTACGGTCTGATGAACGCGCTTGGATTCGTTAGAGCCGCCTCCAATTGGACAAACGTACCTGAAAGAAAAATTTGTCTTGTCGAAGTTACACCACTGTAAGTACTCAAACAATCGATTACTGTTTGCTACTTCACAGTCACATTCATAGCCTGAATAGCACATTTGGTTATGGACGTCCTGCGAACATTCCAATTGAAACCTTAGGTTGCAAAGAAACCGATCAAGAGGTCAACTACTTAGAACACGTTGAAATCATTGTCAATATCCAATACACCGTTAGGGGAGTTTTGGGGATGCAATTAACATCGCCATCTGGTAGGTATAATTTTCGTCCACAAATTTTGCATCAACTGGGAATTCTTCGTAGGTACGAAAGTGGATGTCTTAGGACCGAGGAAACTCGACAGGTCGAAGAACGGTTTTAACGACTGGACATTCATGTCTGTGATGACTTGGGGCGAAACTGCACGCGGACGTTGGCTGCTCACTATATCCGATAACGTAATCGAATCTTTGTTGATCATTCGTTGTTTGATAATTCGTTTTAGATTGGACCACTCAATAACACTGGCACTATCGGTGATGTTGCAATGCGACTTCACGGAACTAAAGACCTACCGCATCACATGAAATTCGGACCGAGGAACTATAATCACAATTACAACAGAGTGCACAATCGAGTGAACGTGTTGAAAAGCGAGAAGATGAGGCAAAAATACGAAGAGATGGAAAATCTTATCAACTACTTGGACCCAGAATACGCTGAAGACGATTATTGGAATTTTGATAGGTTTTAAATTAGTTGCAAAACAATTTTCCCATTTATAATACAAACAATAGCTATAGAACTTGGAACATGGAGAATATAAATAAATGTTCAGAATTACAATGAGTTATTTTATAATAGTATATTGTAATACTAGTTGCACAAGACATTCGATTGTCGCACGCATGGGTTTGGAACGCGAGGAGCGAAGCGACGAATGCTCCAAAGGAATAAGTGCGACAAGATGTCTTGTACAACGAGTGTTGTACAAGACATTTTATTTTTTCTATTTCGCTTTCATTAATATATTTTATTTAATATTAAGATATAAAAAGACATGTACATCTCTTAGGTTGGCTATGACTGGCATCCATAATATTTTGACATTTTAGTTTAAAAATACAAAATTTTCAGATCTTCGTTTTAAATATTCACGTTCGCAGCATGGAATAACTAAACCACAATGTTAACGCCTTTCTACTTTGTCAACATGAGATTTCTTCGGTGATCGGTACCGTTAGTTTATTGGCAACTAATGTCACAAAATTCAATTTTGTCTAACTACTTTTTGTAAAAACAGTGTCCCAAAATCGTATTGTGACATCGAAATAGAAAACCTCGTCATTGTGACATCGAAATAGAAAAAGCAATCTGTTTGATCCCACATACACTGTATACAGTTGTTATTACCCGGTGCCTTATCAGCAACCGAGCTCGTATGGTATGGACGGTAGTGGAACTCAATCGCACGGGCAACGAATCAACGAATATTCTGTTACCTTATTTTTACGAAGTTTGTTTCGAGTTCTTTAGTTGTTAAGAAATCATACTAATGGACTGAAGAAGTGTTTAACTTCAGACGACCTAAACACGAGATGAAAACCGTTACAAAATTAGCTCCCAACGTAGAACTGTACTGTCGAGAATTGTGAACGAATCAATACCGTTCAATACGACATTAGCGTAACATTCCATTGCGTTCCGAAATTTAGAATTAAAGTAATGTTTGTTTCTCATTTAAATTTGACCTTTTGACGCAATGGACATCGAGGGTATATAACAGGCATATAACACGTAGCTGTTAAAATTTATATAATAGTGAACGTTTCACGGTTATAAAATTTAACATGGCGGCAAATTATAATTTGAGAAGCACGAAAATTATGCGAGAAGATTTAGAGGAACCCCACCGATGGTGGCAATTACCGCCGAACAAACGGAAAACATTATATCGAATGTACAAGCAAATCAGATGTAAATGGTTAATAGGTTTGTTAAGGGACATATGGTAACTTTGTTGGTTGATGGAGAAGAAAAGGCTACTGCAACGTGTTACGCTGGAAGCAATACCTACGCCACGCTACGCTCTAGGTGGAATGTTTCCCTTTTAACACTATCCCCGCTCTCAAGGGGACAAGTGGGAGGGAGAAACATACGACGTACGAAGGACACTATTACACTATACACCCTGCTTACTTTAAAGGCTCCAGTTGTAGACGTGGCACCTCGACTAGCTTCAGGGGAGGATGCCGTGGTCCGATTTAACAAAAATAATTTATATAAGGGCGCCACTGGTTTTTTTGAGCAGAGGAAAACCAGAACTCCGACTGATGGTCGTCTACTATCGGGTGATATGTCCAAGGCAAGTTTCCTAATCGTTATCGAACACGGGGGGGGGGGTAATGTTACCCTTAATTTGGGGAAACACGAGTCGTAATTTTGTGTACCCGCAACAATAATTACTACCAAAAGTATACAAACCTATGTTCTTTTAAGCTTATATTTACACACCAAAGAAATATTATTTACACGAAATGAGGTTGAAGAATATACCATAATATCTGTCCTAACTAAACTTATACTTACACACACAAAAAAATTATTATTCAAATATATTTGAGGAACATAAAATAATATTTGTTCCAATAAACTTAAAGGTACATAAAGAAAAATATTTAAATGAAATTGAGGAACACAAAATTACTACCAATATGAATTAATCGATATAAAAATTGTTTTTTTTTTTTTAATTAACGAAAGTTCATATTCACCAGTGTTGGACCGGACGTAGTCTTCGCCATAGCCACATGGCCGGACGGAGAACGATTTGCGATTTCTTACTTTACAAAAAATATCCAGGACGAAGATACGGACAGCCACGAGACTTGCAACACCCGGAAATACGGGCGGCGATAAAACATTAAATAATACCAAAATACGACCAGTATCCAAACTTCGTATAAACGAAAAATACCAAAATACGGCCAGCTTCCCAAACGCTTGAATTTTCTTGCGGTGGACGTCGATCGTAGATCCGGAGAAATTTCCGATCGGATCCTCGCTTTTCAATAACAAAATGCTAACAATTTCAGCCAACACTCGAGGAATCCAATTATTCTGCACAACCCAAGATCCGCATACAGCGAAATCGATCACACACAACACGTGGTCACAATTTTTGGAGGGAATGTACAACTTGCGATCCCCACGCACTACCGCTTAGTTCTTATTAGAATTTACCTGACCTGCGTAAAACTCCGACTGGCGAAAATGATCTTTAATGACATGGTCGGTAATATACGCTACTTAAGCCTGTTACGAATTTTGTTTCGGCTTTCCCGAAACGTGTTTTTAAAAACTTTTATTTTTACTTAACTACGACAATTTGTTTTTGTTTCAAACTTTATTTTTAATGATTACAATATTTGTGATTACTTTTACAATTTGATTCTTATTTATAACGCGTAAATTAATATTTTAACTTATTTTAATCGACGATTGATTTAACACAAAGAATCTGCGGTAGAACTTGCGAAAAATGAATCTCGTATGTACGAACGTGTACAATAGCAACGCGTGAAGTAATTGTAATGTTATAAAATATCTTAAGATTAGTATTTATACGAGCGTTTTTGCTGGTACGGCGTTTTCGGCACGAAGTGCAGGTGCATTTCTGCGTACGTAATTGTTTCGCTGTACATAACTCCTCCATCCCTAGCTGGAAGACTCGGTGGAACTGAGATCTACCATGCGTCTCTTGTTTCATTCGGTGATGTCATCTCTAGATCGGGCGTCTTCTTATTTCTTTCTTCGTTTCGTTTCTTGATTAATCTTCTTATTATGAAGGCAATCAGACAAATAATTGCAATAAGATAGATTGGGATTTGAAAGTAATAATGACTGTTGTCATGGGTTTTCAAAGATACTGGTTGTATAGAACCTTGTAGTTTTTGAAGTTCATGGAGTTCATCTAATTGAATATCTTTTAATATGATTTCTTTAAACGAAAGATTTGATTGAATTTGTATATTAGGTAATACAAGGGGTTGTCCGATGAGGGTTTTTTGCGTGTTTGAATAAACGTATGTGGAAGTGGAAAATTCACATCCAAGTGGCACTTCGATAAAGAATGTACCTTGTAGAGTACGAAAGTCGTTGTTAATACATTTTAAATTGATTTTTTGTGGATTTGGAAATAATCCGATGTAGTGGGCTTCGTTAATTCGTTGCACTAATGTGTGAGAATTTTGGACTGAATGTTGGTTACATTTTGGTTACATGTTAATGTTAATAATTGGTAAAAACAGTCTTCGTCTTCTTCTCTTAAAGTTGTTTCTTCACAGAATTTTCGATCATAGATGTCGTCGCATTCCCTGTCCATATATTGATAAGTGTAATCACTCACTAACTGGTAAGGATGAGTGGGTATTATTGTCGTTTTATTTGGAGTAGGAATGGAATATAAGTCATAAGTTTTATATATTTCTGGATAAGTAAGAGGTATTTGTAATAAAAATACGATTCTATCTCCTGAATAGTAGGCTTTGATTTTTATTATATCGTAATATTTTCTTGGATCGTCTTCTGGATGAAAGAATAATTGATCATCGGGATAGTGTTTGATTAAAGTTGATATTATATCTTCTAATTCTTCTAGTCCCATGATGCTTGGATGAGGTATTCCCAATTTTGCGAATGTAATTGTGTTTTCTACGTCCATTAGTATATTCTGAATGAGTGACAATATTAAAGTCAATTGATCGTATATTTTTCGTACACGAACATAATCTTGTTGCGACGTTTGTAGTGTTTGTATTGATTCTATAATTATTCCTTGATTGTATTTAATCGATGAAACAGTTTTATTAAAATTGTCCATTAATTTCGTAGTTAGCGAAATTTGTTGATTGAGGGTCGTTGTAATTGATTTCTGGTTTTCTTGAAGGTCGTAGATCGCTTGATCATAACGTGTGAGCAACGGAATTGTGATTCAGGGAGGGCTTTGGAAGTTTTCGCGTATGTCTTAGATTAATTTTGAGTAATAGAACTACTCGCCGTTACTAACAGGTGTACCAACCCTTTTACCGGTAACTTAAATTTAGATTAAATCAAACTGCAGGCAAAGCTGTAAAAACTGAGGTTATGTTGGCAATAAAATTTTAAATAATACATTTTAATCATGACAACCAATAGTAAATATCAAATAAGATGAGTTATATGGCCACCACCAACATCACAATGTAACTCTTCCTTTGACGTCGTGCAACATGTTCATAAATGGTGTTAAAATTTCATTAATAACTGTTTTACAATACTTCAAAAAGTGACAGTTTAAATGAACTATTTTATTGGATTAAAATTACACATTCATGGTATGTCTATCTCCCTCTTCCAGGGCCAACTCTAAAACATAATTCCGTTGCTCTCACGTTACTTTGCTGCATCTTCTTGATCTAAATTTCCGGTTGATGATTTAAAGATTGTTCCGATTCCGTTAAAATCCTCTTTTTTCTCTTCTCGTAGTTAGTGTCGGTTTTAGAGTGTCGAATGTCTTTATGCAATTTGACAATTGAATTCGTACGGCATTATCGAAGTTTAAGAAAACATCTTCATATTCTCTTTTTACACTTGCGTTAATATATTCATATTGACTTTTAAGGTTTTCGATTTCTTGTCTAATTGGTTGTAAATAGAAATAATGTATGAACGTGTGTGTTCCTGATTTTATTTTTGCGTCGTTTTCTTGATATGGTAGTATACCGGGGTTATCTTCGAGTGGCGTTAATTTAATTTCTTGAGGATGGGCCAGGTTGAGCGTTGTCATCCTGTAAAGAATTTTTCATGTAAACTTTGGGTCTTTTTAATTGTTGCTTGTGATATATTTTTCGGGGAGTTTCGTATGTAATTACGTTATCCTTTATTAAAATCTCTTTTTGGAATTTCGGATTTGTTTTTCCTCTGTTTCCGGATGATATTTTCCTGTACACTTCTGTGTTTTCTTCGTATGTTATAGGATTTTCTCTTTTTTCGTTATGTTTATTGATAGTTTTTTCTTTATTTTCTTGTAGTTTTCCTTGTACTTTTTCGTAAAGTTGTTGTATCGTTTCTTTATGTTTCTGCGAGTAGTTCTCCAAATATATTTTATCCGTGTTTATGTCTAAAATGTCGTTATTACATAAATGCCCTGTTATAAGTTCTATGGGTTTCATTTTTGTCGTAGAATGTATGCTGTTGTTGTATCCTAAAATTGCATACGGCATAATAGTTAATCCGTCCATATGTGGCTTTGTCTGATTTAATATTCTAATGTGTTCAAGTATCGTTGAATGAAATCTTTCTATCAAACCATTGCTTTGCGGGTTGTTAGGGGTGATATAATGTGGTTTAATTTTATGTATTTCTAAGAATTCTGTTATAATTCGATTTTTAAATTCTGATCCATTGTCCATGGTTATTGTTAGTGGGACACCGTGGTGCGTGAAGAATTTTATCAATGCGTTAACTACACTGTTTCCTAAAAGTGGGTATGCTTGTCCATATTTTGAAAATGCATCAATAATAGTTAAATATTTTTGTCCTTTTACTTGAAATGTATCTATGTGTATTATTTCTAGTGGTCGTCCAGGTGTTGGTGTTATTTGGAATTGTTGTTTTACTGGATTTCGATCATATTTTTCGGTATTACAAATATCACATAAATCTATATATTTTTGAATAGATTCTTTCATGTTTGACCAGTAATAAGTTCTTTTTATTCTGGATTCTGTTTCAAGAATTCCTCTATGGTTGGTTTTACCTTGATGGTAGTTTTCGATTATTTCCTCTTGTCTTTCTGTGCTGGTTACATCTTCTAATATCTTTTGACATTTAATAATTTTAAATGAAGCGTTCTTAAATGTTCGTTGCAATATTCTGCATATGTTCTGGAAGTGTTCTTCTTTCTGAATATGCAATCAATAGGTTTTTGAAGGTGTTACGTAGTTTTTAAAGAAGTCTATTAAATGTTTTTCTAAGTTGTTTTCAGATAGTCTGACGTGTATTCTTTGTTGCTTTGGTGATATATGTTCTATCACTGAGCTTACTTTCGGGGTGAAGTAAACAAATTCCATCTTTATCTGATTGAAAAAGTGGTTTAATGGTTTTTCGGATATGGGTATCGTTAATATGGGATCTTCTCTGTTTGTGTGTACTGTTTCTAAGTCCTCTGGGTCTTCTGTTTGACTAATATTTGCGATCATTGAATTTGTTTCAACGTTTTCGTTTTTGTCGTCAAAATTCCTCTAATTTTAATCTCCATCTTACTAATCGAGATTGAGGTTCTTTCAAACTGAATAGCCACTGTAGTGGTTTGTGGTCCGTGACTATTTTAAATTTGCCGTCCGTATAGGTAGGGTCTAAAATAACATGTTGCCCAAACTATTTCCAATAGCTCTTTTTCTATTGTGGAATAGTTTTGTTCTGAATTATTTAAAGTTCTTGAGGCATACGATATTGGTTTGTCATTTCCGATGGGTCCTTGTGATAATATGGCTCCAAGTGCAATGTTGCTTGCATCTGTCGTTAATACGAAAGGTTTATTGAAATCTGGATCTTGTAGAATAGGGTCGTTTGTAAGTAATGTCTTACAATATTCAAAGCATTTCATAAATGTGGCATCGTGTATTATCTTCGCGTCTTTTTTTAGACATGATGTTAAGGGTTTGGTTATTTTTGCGAAGTTTTTAATAAATTTTCTATAGTATCTGATAAGTCCTAGGAATCCTTTGATTTGTTTCGTAGTTTTTGGTATTGGATAGTTCATTATCGCTTGAATTTTGTCGGGGTTGGGTTTAACTCCATTTGGGGTGACTATATGTCCGAGGAATTTTACTTCCTTTTGTAAAAATTCTGATTTGTCTAATTGTATTTTTAGACGGGATTCTCTTAATGGTTGGAATACTTTTCTTAAATTTGTGACATGTTCTTGTAATGACGTTGAATAAATTATAATATCGTTCATGTAAACTAAACATATTTTATTCTGCAATCCTCTTAATACATTATCTATTTCTCTCTGGAATGTGGATGGTGCGTTCTTTAATCCAAACGGCATTCTTCTAAACTCGTAGTGTCCATTTTCTACGTTAAATGCGGTTTTTTCTGTCTTCAGGGTGCATTTCGATCTGATGAAATCCACTTGCTAGATCTAATGTGGTGATATATTGACATTTGCCTAGTTTATCGAGTTCGTCACAGATATTTGGAATTGCGTATTTGTCGTCTATTGTTTTCTCATTAATTTTCCTATAGTCAATTACTTACTATACGCCATTTTCTTTTACCTGATGCGTCTTCCTTTTTTGGTACTATCCATACTGGGGATGACCATGGCGAATGACTCGGCCTTATAATTTGTTGGTCTAACATAGCTTGAACTTGATTTTGTACTTCATTTTTATGTACAAATGGATATCTGTAAGATTTCGTATATATCGGTATTTCATCGCGAGTTTTTATTTGATGTTTAACTTGGTTCGTGAAGCTGAGAGAATCATTTTCGTATTTGAAAATATCGGAATATTCTTTGCATACTTTTGTTATAGCATTGTACTCTTCATCGTTCATTTGGTCTGTTCTTAATAGTTGTTCTATATGATTTTGTTCTTCCGAATGATATATGTATTCAGTGTTCTCGGGTATCTGGTAATTAAATTGATTGTAGTTTTTTCGTTATACGTGATTACGTTTAGTGGTTTTGTAATTTTGATTTTGCTGTCTTCATTGAATTTATTATATATTTCGACTAATGCATAACCTTTTCTCGCTGTTGTAATCGTTGCTGGTATTTCACAGTTTTGGATCATTTGTCGTTCTATAAAAATATCTTCATTTAAACTGACTGGTATCTTAGCTTTAATTCCGGTGTTTGTATAACTGTATAACTGCATTTTCGGTGGTTAATTGATTTGTCGTTAAATCAATTTTTGCCTTTAAAAGTTTAAGATTATCTAGTCCGATTAATCCGTGAAAGACGTTGTGAAATTTAAATACATGGAATTTCATTGTATTTCGTTGGTTAAATTCCTTAAATGTTGGAATGTCAGAACAGAATTGTTCTTCATTTTCTTGAAATATGGATTTAACAATGAACGGTTCGTAATAAACATTATTGGGATAATATTTTTCTATGACTGATGGGTTTATAAATGATTTTGTTGTGCCTGTATCTAGTAATAGTTTTAATGGTGGTTGCGATATCGTGATGTAAGGTAATTCTTTTTTGTCGGAGTAATTATTTATTTCTATTATCTCTGGTTGTAATATGTCGGAGGTTTGTGAAAATCCTGATTTTCGTAATTTTCTTCCGGTACTTCGTTTTCTTCTGGTTCGTAGTTTATTTGTTGCTCGTATTGTCTTCTGGGTATGGATACGAATCTTCTGGTGTTTCAATTTCTTGATCTTCAAAATTTTCGATGTGTAACATTTCTTGTGACATGAAGTTTTGTCTATTTTGCGGGTAGTTCCTTGTAGTTTGAGTACTTATTCCTGACATTGGAGTCGGGTGATTTTGTGGTGGTTTATTCTGTGGTTTCCAGACGTAGAGTTGCGCTGGTTGTTTTCCGAAAACTTGTTTATTCGTAAAGAATTTTTGTGGTTGATTTTGTCTTGGTTGTATATTGATTGGTCCGGTTGGGAAAGATTGTCTCGGTTGTTGTTGTTGGTTGTTACCGAATTGATTATATCTTTGAGCTTGGAATTGCTGTTGTCTCTGGAAATTCTGATTTTGTGGTCTGAAGGTCTGTTGTTGGAAGTTTGCTCCGTTGAACGTGCTTTGAAATGGTCTAACGTTCGTTGTGTATCGTGGGATATTTTGGGGTGGTGCTTTTTTGTAATTCTGTTGACCGTAATCTGCGTTAATTAGGTCTTGTATGTAATTATATGCTTCTTCCATCGACGTTGGTTTCATGATCAATACGGAAGTTCCTAACGGTTTGTTTAATCTCGTGACAAAAGTTCTCAGGGTTTGCTTTGCAAAAAGTCTCGTTTCGCTGCTTGCGGAGTATTTAAATTAATATTCTGGCATATAACGTGTAATAACGCCATGCATCGTTCGTGAAATTGTAACGGATGTTCGTTCGGTTTCTGTCCGAGGTCAATGAGATCTCGAAGTAGACAGTTTTCATCTCGGGGGTCTCCGAATGTGTGTTTTAATTCGCGTTCTATGTCGTCCCAGGTAACTAAACCTTTAATTGATACGACGTAGTTTGCTCGACCTTGTAACTTGTTTTTTATGCAATTTAAAATTAATTCGTTTTGAAATTAGTCCGCTGCTGGATTGTGAACCCAATATCTATTTATTATTAAATTTACCGATGACAGAAATTGCGCTAAATTTTCCTGTTTTCCGTCAAACGTTGGAATAATATCCAGATGTTTGAAATCGAGTTGTGGGGGTGCCATTATATTCGTAAATGCGTTTACTAAGTAACTTAAAGTGTTGTCGTATATTTGCGACTGATATTCAAAATCTGAATCTGCTAGCGATTGATTTGGCGAAGGAATGGTGCTCATAGGATTGTGAGTGACTTACATTGCGTAGACTAAAGTTGCGATTAATATTTTCTTTGCTTCTAGGACAAGAGATATAACGATATAAGCCCTCTGATTCGTTACAGAATCACCGTAAGGAATCCTATATTTCTATCTAGTGCCCTTGCTGGTTTTTAAAGTTGAACTGTTTTTTTCTTTTTCTTCTGTGTGTTTGTGGATGATTTGTGTGAAGTGGTGACGTCTTGGTCCCTTGGTTTCGGTGGTTCTTCTCGATGAAGCGAGGATAGCCGTTAATTTACAGATGTAAAAATTAATATTCGATATATTAATTCGACTATCCTACCTACGAATTTTGTTTCGGCTTTCCCGAAACGTGTTTTTAAAAACTTTTGTTTTTACTTAACTACGACAATTTGTTTTTGTTTCAAACTTTATTTTTAATGATTACAATATTTGTGATTACTTTTACAATTTGATTCTTATTTATAACGCGTAAATTAATATTTTAACTTATTTTAATCGACGATTGATTTAACACAAAGAATCTGCGGTAGAACTTGCGAAAAATGAATCTCGTACGAACGTGTACAATAGCAACGCGTGAAGTAATTGTAATGTTATAAAATATCTTAAGATTAGTATTTATACGAGCGTTTTGCTGGTACGGCGTTTTCGGCACGAAGTGCAGGTGCATTTCTGCGTACGTAATTTTTTCGCTGTACATAACTTACGTTGAAATGAAATAAACGAGGTAAATGTTAAATTAAAGAAAATGAAGAATAAAGAACGGGTAAACCAATTTGCTCCTTTTAATTTAGATAAACGAAAATACTACAGATATTAATAAATTATACGAAATGTTGCCAATTATAGCGACGAAAATAACTAACAACATGACGATCGAACTCTAATGAACTATACTCTATTTTAAAATTGGAAGTTGAAGAATGAGAAATGGAAAATAAAGGGCGTTATTCCAACGAATCAAACAAAATCAAATAAAAATTATGAGGGTCAAAAAAAAAACGTAACAAACGACAAGCGGCAATTTATTGGCAAGGAGTAAAAAAAATCCACGGTGGTCCGCATGAAACTTTCTTATCCTTTATTGCTGAAAGAACTTTTCAAACAAATGTTTTTTTTTTTAATTCCAGTATATAACCTTTAATAGATAGGCGCTGGAGCGCGCACGCGTATGTTTAACCGCCCGATTGCAATATTATAAAATCCGCGGTGGTCCGCACGAAACTTTCTTATACTTTATTTCTGAAAGAACTTTTCAAACAAACGTTTTTTTTAATTCCAGTATATAACCTTTATACGAACAATTTTTGCTATATCGCGAACCGCATCGAGATATAGATAACGTTGATTTGATTAAACCATCAGTTTGAGATATTGCGTTTTTTTTCTACGCTAAATACTAATCCTAAGCATAAAGGGTCATAGTGTGACCTTCAATAGTTAGGCACTGGAGCGCGCACAGCCACACGTATGTTTAGCCGCCCGATTGCAATATTATAAAATCCGCGGTGGTCCGCACGAAACTTACTTATACTTAGTTATACTACGTTTTTCGAAAAAACTTTTAAAATGAAAGTTATTTAAAATATCAATATCTATAATTTATGTAAGAATACTTTTTTCCGTAACGTGTACCGTTTTCGAGATATGGAAAAAGGTGATAAGAGTAAACCATCACTTCCGGTTGAAAGATTGCGTTCAAAATAGGACCATGGCTAACCGAAGCGAAGTACTTGGGAGTCACACTTGATTCTAAACTCACCTGGAAACCGACAAATTTTATTCTGGTGATATAGGAAACTGTAGGAGATACAGCATTTGCTGAAACTGGCGTTTGACGAAGAATCATGAGGCGGTGCTTGTTTGGCAAAATAACGGATATTTGCGAACTGAGAAAAGAAAATATTACGTTCAAGTTAACAGATGGTAGCTCATGTCCCAAAGAAATTGAAGTCGAAATGACCGACGCGAAGATAGCTAAAAGAGTTATATGGACAACGCCTTTATTGTTACCGGAGCGTGGTAGTCGCTAAAAGGGTATTGTATTTGTATTGGGTTATATAACCATATAGACTACCTTTATTTGGTTGATGGTCGGACTTCTGGGTGTGACTATTCTCGCCTATATCGATGACTTGATAGTGACATTTTTAACAAATTTTTGTGATGTATTTGATATACTAAATAAACTGGTAAGGTTCTTACGCTCAACGGTATTGAAACGAATGCAGAAAAAATGAGTGTCATCACTCAGATGCCAACACGAAGGATCGAAAAGCTACTGCAGTGATTTAAGCAGACGTATTTTATTTATTTTATTTATTTTGTTTATTTTGTTTATTTTGTTTATTTTGTTTATTTTGTTTATTTTGTTTATTTTGTTTATTTTGTTTATTTTGTTTATTTTGTTTATTTTGTTTATTTTGTTTATTTTGTTTATTTTGTTTATTTTGTTTATTTTGTTTATTTTATTTATTTTATTTATTTTATTTATTTTATTTATTTTATTTATTTTATTTATTTTATTTATTTTATTTATTTTATTTATTTTATTTATTTTATTTATTTTATTTATTTTATTTATTTTATTTATTTTATTTATTTTATTTATTTTATTTATTTTATTTATTTTATTTATTTTATTTATTTTATTTATTTTATTTATTTTATTTATTTTATTTATTTTATTTATTTTATTTATTTTATTTATTTTATTTATTTTATTTATTTTATTTATTTTATTTATTTTATTTATTTTATTTATTTTATTTATTTTATTTATTTTATTTATTTTATTTATTTTATTTATTTTATTTATTTTATTTATTTTATTTATTTTATTTATTTTATTTATTTTATTTATTTTATTTATTTTATTTATTTTATTTATTTTATTTATTTTATTTATTTTATTTATTTTATTTATTTTATTTATTTTATTTATTTTATTTATTTTATTTATTTTATTTATTTTATTTATTTTATTTATTTTATTTATTTTATTTATTTTATTTATTTTATTTATTTTATTTATTTTATTTATTTTATTTATTTTATTTATTTTATTTATTTTATTTATTTTATTTATTTTATTTATTTTATTTATTTTATTTATTTTATTTATTTTATTTATTTTATTTATTTTATTTATTTTATTTATTTTATTTATTTTATTTATTTTATTTATTTTATTTATTTTATTTATTTTATTTATTTTATTTATTTTATTTATTTTATTTATTTTATTTATTTTATTTATTTTATTTATTTTATTTATTTTATTTATTTTATTTATTTTATTTATTTTATTTATTTTATTTATTTTATTTATTTTATTTATTTTATTTATTTTATTTATTTTATTTATTTTATTTATTTTATTTATTTTATTTATTTTATTTATTTTATTTATTTTATTTATTTTATTTATTTTATTTATTTTATTTATTTTATTTATTTTATTTATTTTATTTATTTTATTTATTTTATTTATTTTATTTATTTTATTTATTTTATTTATTTTATTTATTTTATTTATTTTATTTATTTTATTTATTTTATTTATTTTATTTATTTTATTTATTTTATTTATTTTATTTATTTTATTTATTTTGTTTATTTTGTTTATTTTGTTTATTTTGTTTATTTTGTTTATTTCGTTTATTTCGTTTATTTCGTTTATTTCGTTTATTTCGTTTATTTCGTTTATTTCGTTTATTTCGTTTATTTCGTTTATTTCGTTTATTTTGTTTATTTTCTTTATTTATTATTTATTTTATTTATTTTATTTATTTTATTTATTTTATTTATTTTATTTATTTTATTTATTTTATTTATTTTATTTATTTTATTTATTTTATTTATTTTATTTATTTTATTTATTTTATTTATTTTATTTATTTTATTTATTTTATTTATTTTATTTATTTTATTTATTTTATTTATTTTATTTATTTTATTTATTTTATTTATTTTATTTATTTTATTTATTTTATTTATTTTATTTATTTTATTTATTTTATTTATTTTATTTATTTTATTTATTTTATTTATTTTATTTATTTTATTTATTTTATTTATTTTATTTATTTTATTTATTTTATTTATTTTATTTATTTTATTTATTTTATTTATTTTATTTATTTTATTTATTTTATTTATTTTATTTATTTTATTTATTTTATTTATTTTATTTATTTTATTTATTTTATTTATTTTATTTATTTTATTTATTTTATTTATTTTATTTATTTTATTTATTTTATTTATTTTATTTATTTTATTTATTTTATTTATTTTATTTATTTTATTTATTTTATTTATTTTATTTATTTTATTTATTTTATTTATTTTATTTATTTTATTTATTTTATTTATTTTATTTATTTTATTTATTTTATTTATTTTATTTATTTATTTTTATATTATATATTATTTATTTTATTTATTTTATTTATTTTATTTATTTTATTTATTTTATTTATTTTATTTATTTTATTTATTTTATTTATTTTATTTATTTTATTTATTTTATTTATTTTATTTATTTTATTTATTTTATTTATTTTATTTATTTTATTTATTTTATTTATTTTATTTATTTTATTTATTTTATTTATTTTATTTATTTTATTTATTTTATTTATTTTATTTATTTTATTTATTTTATTTATTTTATTTATTTTATTTATTTTATTTATTTTATTTATTTTATTTATTTTATTTATTTTATTTATTTTATTTATTTTATTTATTTTATTTATTTTATTTATTTTATTTATTTTATTTATTTTATTTATTTTATTTATTTTATTTATTTTATTTATTTTATTTATTTTATTTATTTTATTTATTTTATTTATTTTATTTATTTTATTTATTTTATTTATTTTATTTATTTTATTTATTTTATTTATTTTA
Organism: Geotrupes spiniger; assembly: GCA_959613385.1. Lineage (NCBI taxonomy): Eukaryota > Metazoa > Arthropoda > Insecta > Coleoptera > Geotrupidae > Geotrupes > Geotrupes spiniger. The sequence goes on from OY390737.1 coordinate 36,555,216, forward strand.
TTTATTTTATTTATTTTATTTATTTTATTTATTTTATTTATTTTATTTATTTTATTTATTTTATTTATTTTATTTATTTTATTTATTTTATTTATTTTATTTATTTTATTTATTTTATTTATTTTATTTATTTTATTTATTTTATTTATTTTATTTATTTTATTTATTTTATTTATTTTATTTATTTTATTTATTTTATTTATTTTATTTATTTTATTTATTTTATTTATTTTATTTATTTTATTTATTTTATTTATTTTATTTATTTTATTTATTTTATTTATTTTATTTATTTTATTTATTTTATTTATTTTATTTATTTTATTTATTTTATTTATTTTATTTATTTTATTTATTTTATTTATTTTATTTATTTTATTTATTTTATTTATTTTATTTATTTTATTTATTTTATTTATTTTATTTATTTTATTTATTTTATTTATTTTATTTATTTTATTTATTTTATTTATTTTATTTATTTTATTTATTTTATTTATTTTATTTATTTTATTTATTTTATTTATTTTATTTATTTTATTTATTTTATTTATTTTATTTATTTTATTTATTTTATTTATTTTATTTATTTTATTTATTTTATTTATTTTATTTATTTTATTTATTTTATTTATTTTATTTATTTTATTTATTTTATTTATTTTATTTATTTTATTTATTTTATTTATTTTATTTATTTTATTTATTTTATTTATTTTATTTATTTTATTTATTTTATTTATTTTATTTATTTTATTTATTTTATTTATTTTATTTATTTTATTTATTTTATTTATTTTATTTATTTTATTTATTTTATTTATTTTATTTATTTTATTTATTTTATTTATTTTATTTATTTTATTTATTTTATTTATTTTATTTATTTTATTTATTTTATTTATTTTATTTATTTTATTTATTTTATTTATTTTATTTATTTTATTTATTTTATTTATTTTATTTATTTTATTTATTTTATTTATTTTATTTATTTTATTTATTTTATTTATTTTATTTATTTTATTTATTTTATTTATTTTATTTATTTTATTTATTTTATTTATTTTATTTATTTTATTTATTTTATTTATTTTATTTATTTTATTTATTTTATTTATTTTATTTATTTTATTTATTTTATTTATTTTATTTATTTTATTTATTTTATTTATTTTATTTATTTTATTTATTTTATTTATTTTATTTATTTTATTTATTTTATTTATTTTATTTATTTTATTTATTTTATTTATTTTATTTATTTTATTTATTTTATTTATTTTATTTATTTTATTTATTTTATTTATTTTATTTATTTTATTTATTTTATTTATTTTATTTATTTTATTTATTTTATTTATTTTATTTATTTTATTTATTTTATTTATTTTATTTATTTTATTTATTTTATTTATTTTATTTATTTTATTTATTTTATTTATTTTATTTATTTTATTTATTTTATTTATTTTATTTATTTTATTTATTTTATTTATTTTATTTATTTTATTTATTTTATTTATTTTATTTATTTTATTTATTTTATTTATTTTATTTATTTTATTTATTTTATTTATTTTATTTATTTTATTTATTTTATTTATTTTATTTATTTTATTTATTTTATTTATTTTATTTATTTTATTTATTTTATTTATTTTATTTATTTTATTTATTTTATTTATTTTATTTATTTTATTTATTTTATTTATTTTATTTATTTTATTTATTTTATTTATTTTATTTATTTTATTTATTTTATTTATTTTATTTATTTTATTTATTTTATTTATTTTATTTATTTTATTTATTTTATTTATTTTATTTATTTTATTTATTTTATTTATTTTATTTATTTTATTTATTTTATTTATTTTATTTATTTTATTTATTTTATTTATTTTATTTATTTTATTTATTTTATTTATTTTATTTATTTTACTTATTTTACTTATTTTACTTATTTTACTTATTTTACTTATTTTACTTATTTTACTTATTTTATTTATTTTATTTATTTTATTTATTTTATTTATTTTATTTATTTTATTTACTTTATTTACTTTATTTACTTTATTTATTTTATTTATTTTATTTATTTTATTTATTTTATTTATTTTATTTATTTTATTTATTTTATTTACTTTATTTACTTTATTTATTTTATTTATTTTATTTATTTTATTTATTTTATTTATTTTATTTATTTTATTTACTTTATTTACTTTATTTACTTTATTTACTTTATTTACTTTATTTACTTTATTTACTTTATTTACTTTATTTACTTTATTTACTTTATTTACTTTATTTACTTTATTTACTTTATTTACTTTATTTACTTTATTTACTTTATTTACTTTATTTACTTTATTTACTTTATTTACTTTATTTACTTTATTTACTTTATTTACTTTATTTACTTTATTTACTTTATTTACTTTATTTACTTTATTTACTTTATTTACTTTATTTACTTTATTTACTTTATTTACTTTATTTACTTTATTTACTTTATTTACTTTATTTACTTTATTTACTTTATTTACTTTATTTACTTTATTTACTTTATTTACTTTATTTACTTTATTTACTTTATTTATTTTATTTATTTTATTTATTTTATTTATTTTATTTATTTTATTTATTTTATTTATTTTATTTATTTTATTTATTTTATTTATTTTATTTATTTTATTTATTTTATTTATTTTATTTATTTTATTTATTTTATTTATTTTATTTATTTTATTTATTTTATTTATTTTATTTATTTTATTTATTTTATTTATTTTATTTATTTTATTTATTTTATTTATTTTATTTATTTTATTTATTTTATTTATTTTATTTATTTTATTTATTTTATTTATTTTATTTATTTTATTTATTTTATTTATTTTATTTATTTTATTTATTTTATTTATTTTATTTATTTTATTTATTTTATTTATTTTATTTATTTTATTTATTTTATTTATTTTATTTATTTTATTTATTTTATTTATTTTATTTATTTTATTTATTTTATTTATTTTATTTATTTTATTTATTTTATTTATTTTATTTATTTTATTTATTTTATTTATTTTATTTATTTTATTTATTTTATTTATTTTATTTATTTTATTTATTTTATTTATTTTATTTATTTTATTTATTTTATTTATTTTATTTATTTTATTTATTTTATTTATTTTATTTATTTTATTTATTTTATTTATTTTATTTATTTTATTTATTTTATTTATTTTATTTATTTTATTTATTTTATTTATTTTATTTATTTTATTTATTTTATTTATTTTATTTATTTTATTTATTTTATTTATTTTATTTATTTTATTTATTTTATTTATTTTATTTATTTTATTTATTTTATTTATTTTATTTATTTTATTTATTTTATTTATTTTATTTATTTTATTTATTTTATTTATTTTATTTATTTTATTTATTTTATTTATTTTATTTATTTTATTTATTTTATTTATTTTATTTATTTTATTTATTTTATTTATTTTATTTATTTTATTTATTTTATTTATTTTATTTATTTTATTTATTTTATTTATTTTATTTATTTTATTTATTTTATTTATTTTATTTATTTTATTTATTTTATTTATTTTATTTATTTTATTTATTTTATTTATTTTATTTATTTTATTTATTTTATTTATTTTATTTATTTTATTTATTTTATTTATTTTATTTATTTTATTTATTTTATTTATTTTATTTATTTTATTTATTTTATTTATTTTATTTATTTTATTTATTTTATTTATTTTATTTATTTTATTTATTTTATTTATTTTATTTATTTTATTTATTTTATTTATTTTATTTATTTTATTTATTTTATTTATTTTATTTATTTTATTTATTTTATTTATTTTATTTATTTTATTTATTTTATTTATTTTATTTATTTTATTTATTTTATTTATTTTATTTATTTTATTTATTTTATTTATTTTATTTATTTTATTTATTTTATTTATTTTATTTATTTTATTTATTTTATTTATTTTATTTATTTTATTTATTTTATTTATTTTATTTATTTTATTTATTTTATTTATTTTATTTATTTTATTTATTTTATTTATTTTATTTATTTTATTTATTTTATTTATTTTATTTATTTTATTTATTTTATTTATTTTATTTATTTTATTTATTTTATTTATTTTATTTATTTTATTTATTTTATTTATTTTATTTATTTTATTTATTTTATTTATTTTATTTATTTTATTTATTTTATTTATTTTATTTATTTTATTTATTTTATTTATTTTATTTATTTTATTTATTTTATTTATTTTATTTATTTTATTTATTTTATTTATTTTATTTATTTTATTTATTTTATTTATTTTATTTATTTTATTTATTTTATTTATTTTATTTATTTTATTTATTTTATTTATTTTATTTATTTTATTTATTTTATTTATTTTATTTATTTTATTTATTTTATTTATTTTATTTATTTTATTTATTTTATTTATTTTATTTATTTTATTTATTTTATTTATTTTATTTATTTTATTTATTTTATTTATTTTATTTATTTTATTTATTTTATTTATTTTATTTATTTTATTTATTTTATTTATTTTATTTATTTTATTTATTTTATTTATTTTATTTATTTTATTTATTTTATTTATTTTATTTATTTTATTTATTTTATTTATTTTATTTATTTTATTTATTTTATTTATTTTATTTATTTTATTTATTTTATTTATTTTATTTATTTTATTTATTTTATTTATTTTATTTATTTTATTTATTTTATTTATTTTATTTATTTTATTTATTTTATTTATTTTATTTATTTTATTTATTTTATTTATTTTATTTATTTTATTTATTTTATTTATTTTATTTATTTTATTTATTTTATTTATTTTATTTATTTTATTTATTTTATTTATTTTATTTATTTTATTTATTTTATTTATTTTATTTATTTTATTTATTTTATTTATTTTATTTATTTTATTTATTTTATTTATTTTATTTATTTTATTTATTTTATTTATTTTATTTATTTTATTTATTTTATTTATTTTATTTATTTTATTTATTTTATTTATTTTATTTATTTTATTTATTTTATTTATTTTATTTATTTTATTTATTTTATTTATTTTATTTATTTTATTTATTTTATTTATTTTATTTATTTTATTTATTTTATTTATTTTATTTATTTTATTTATTTTATTTATTTTATTTATTTTATTTATTTTATTTATTTTATTTATTTTATTTATTTTATTTATTTTATTTATTTTATTTATTTTATTTATTTTATTTATTTTATTTATTTTATTTATTTTATTTATTTTATTTATTTTATTTATTTTATTTATTTTATTTATTTTATTTATTTTATTTATTTTATTTATTTTATTTATTTTATTTATTTTATTTATTTTATTTATTTTATTTATTTTATTTATTTTATTTATTTTATTTATTTTATTTATTTTATTTATTTTATTTATTTTATTTATTTTATTTATTTTATTTATTTTATTTATTTTATTTATTTTATTTATTTTATTTATTTTATTTATTTTATTTATTTTATTTATTTTATTTATTTTATTTATTTTATTTATTTTATTTATTTTATTTATTTTATTTATTTTATTTATTTTATTTATTTTATTTATTTTATTTATTTTATTTATTTTATTTATTTTATTTATTTTATTTATTTTATTTATTTTATTTATTTTATTTATTTTATTTATTTTATTTATTTTATTTATTTTATTTATTTTATTTATTTTATTTATTTTATTTATTTTATTTATTTTATTTATTTTATTTATTTTATTTATTTTATTTATTTTATTTATTTTATTTATTTTATTTATTTTATTTATTTTATTTATTTTATTTATTTTATTTATTTTATTTATTTTATTTATTTTATTTATTTTATTTATTTTATTTATTTTATTTATTTTATTTATTTTATTTATTTTATTTATTTTATTTATTTTATTTATTTTATTTATTTTATTTATTTTATTTATTTTATTTATTTTATTTATTTTATTTATTTTATTTATTTTATTTATTTTATTTATTTTATTTATTTTATTTATTTTATTTATTTTATTTATTTTATTTATTTTATTTATTTTATTTATTTTATTTATTTTATTTATTTTATTTATTTTATTTATTTTATTTATTTTATTTATTTTATTTATTTTATTTATTTTATTTATTTTATTTATTTTATTTATTTTATTTATTTTATTTATTTTATTTATTTTATTTATTTTATTTATTTTATTTATTTTATTTATTTTATTTATTTTATTTATTTTATTTATTTTATTTATTTTATTTATTTTATTTATTTTATTTATTTTATTTATTTTATTTATTTTATTTATTTTATTTATTTTATTTATTTTATTTATTTTATTTATTTTATTTATTTTATTTATTTTATTTATTTTATTTATTTTATTTATTTTATTTATTTTATTTATTTTATTTATTTTATTTATTTTATTTATTTTATTTATTTTATTTATTTTATTTATTTTATTTATTTTATTTATTTTATTTATTTTATTTATTTTATTTATTTTATTTATTTTATTTATTTTATTTATTTTATTTATTTTATTTATTTTATTTATTTTATTTATTTTATTTATTTTATTTATTTTATTTATTTTATTTATTTTATTTATTTTATTTATTTTATTTATTTTATTTATTTTATTTATTTTATTTATTTTATTTATTTTATTTATTTTATTTATTTTATTTATTTTATTTATTTTATTTTATTTATTTTATTTATTTTATTTATTTTATTTATTTTATTTATTTTATTTATTTTATTTATTTTATTTATTTTATTTATTTTATTTATTTTATTTATTTTATTTATTTTATTTATTTTATTTATTTTATTTATTTTATTTATTTTATTTATTTTATTTATTTTATTTATTTTATTTATTTTATTTATTTTATTTATTTTATTTATTTTATTTATTTTATTTATTTTATTTATTTTATTTATTTTATTTATTTTATTTATTTTATTTATTTTATTTATTTTATTTATTTTATTTATTTTATTTATTTTATTTATTTTATTTATTTTATTTATTTTATTTATTTTATTTATTTTATTTATTTTATTTATTTTATTTATTTTATTTATTTTATTTATTTTATTTATTTTATTTATTTTATTTATTTTATTTATTTTATTTATTTTATTTATTTTATTTATTTTATTTATTTTATTTATTTTATTTATTTTATTTATTTTATTTATTTTATTTATTTTATTTATTTTATTTATTTTATTTATTTTATTTATTTTATTTATTTTATTTATTTTATTTATTTTATTTATTTTATTTATTTTATTTATTTTATTTATTTTATTTATTTTATTTATTTTATTTATTTTATTTATTTTATTTATTTTATTTATTTTATTTATTTTATTTATTTTATTTATTTTATTTATTTTATTTATTTTATTTATTTTATTTATTTTATTTATTTTATTTATTTTATTTATTTTATTTATTTTATTTATTTTATTTATTTTATTTATTTTATTTATTTTATTTATTTTATTTATTTTATTTATTTTATTTATTTTATTTATTTTATTTATTTTATTTATTTTATTTATTTTATTTATTTTATTTATTTTATTTATTTTATTTATTTTATTTATTTTATTTATTTTATTTATTTTATTTATTTTATTTATTTTATTTATTTTATTTATTTTATTTATTTTATTTATTTTATTTATTTTATTTATTTTATTTATTTTATTTATTTTATTTATTTTATTTATTTTATTTATTTTATTTATTTTATTTATTTTATTTATTTTATTTATTTTATTTATTTTATTTATTTTATTTATTTTATTTATTTTATTTATTTTATTTATTTTATTTATTTTATTTATTTTATTTATTTTATTTATTTTATTTATTTTATTTATTTTATTTATTTTATTTATTTTATTTATTTTATTTATTTTATTTATTTTATTTATTTTATTTATTTTATTTATTTTATTTATTTTATTTATTTTATTTATTTTATTTATTTTATTTATTTTATTTATTTTATTTATTTTATTTATTTTATTTATTTTATTTATTTTATTTATTTTATTTATTTTATTTATTTTATTTATTTTATTTATTTTATTTATTTTATTTATTTTATTTATTTTATTTATTTTATTTATTTTATTTATTTTATTTATTTTATTTATTTTATTTATTTTATTTATTTTATTTATTTTATTTATTTTATTTATTTTATTTATTTTATTTATTTTATTTATTTTATTTATTTTATTTATTTTATTTATTTTATTTATTTTATTTATTTTATTTATTTTATTTATTTTATTTATTTTATTTATTTTATTTATTTTATTTATTTTATTTATTTTATTTATTTTATTTATTTTATTTATTTTATTTATTTTATTTATTTTATTTATTTTATTTATTTTATTTATTTTATTTATTTTATTTATTTTATTTATTTTATTTATTTTATTTATTTTATTTATTTTATTTATTTTATTTATTTTATTTATTTTATTTATTTTATTTATTTTATTTATTTTATTTATTTTATTTATTTTATTTATTTTATTTATTTTATTTATTTTATTTATTTTATTTATTTTATTTATTTTATTTATTTTATTTATTTTATTTATTTTATTTATTTTATTTATTTTATTTATTTTATTTATTTTATTTATTTTATTTATTTTATTTATTTTATTTATTTTATTTATTTTATTTATTTTATTTATTTTATTTATTTTATTTATTTTATTTATTTTATTTATTTTATTTATTTTATTTATTTTATTTATTTTATTTATTTTATTTATTTTATTTATTTTATTTATTTTATTTATTTTATTTATTTTATTTATTTTATTTATTTTATTTATTTTATTTATTTTATTTATTTTATTTATTTTATTTATTTTATTTATTTTATTTATTTTATTTATTTTATTTATTTTATTTATTTTATTTATTTTATTTATTTTATTTATTTTATTTATTTTATTTATTTTATTTATTTTATTTATTTTATTTATTTTATTTATTTTATTTATTTTATTTATTTTATTTATTTTATTTATTTTATTTATTTTATTTATTTTATTTATTTTATTTATTTTATTTATTTTATTTATTTTATTTATTTTATTTATTTTATTTATTTTATTTATTTTATTTATTTTATTTATTTTATTTATTTTATTTATTTTATTTATTTTATTTATTTTATTTATTTTATTTATTTTATTTATTTTATTTATTTTATTTATTTTATTTATTTTATTTATTTTATTTATTTTATTTATTTTATTTATTTTATTTATTTTATTTATTTTATTTATTTTATTTATTTTATTTATTTTATTTATTTTATTTATTTTATTTATTTTATTTATTTTATTTATTTTATTTATTTTATTTATTTTATTTATTTTATTTATTTTATTTATTTTATTTATTTTATTTATTTTATTTATTTTATTTATTTTATTTATTTTATTTATTTTATTTATTTTATTTATTTTATTTATTTTATTTATTTTATTTATTTTATTTATTTTATTTATTTTATTTATTTTATTTATTTTATTTATTTTATTTATTTTATTTATTTTATTTATTTTATTTATTTTATTTATTTTATTTATTTTATTTATTTTATTTATTTTATTTATTTTATTTATTTTATTTATTTTATTTATTTTATTTATTTTATTTATTTTATTTATTTTATTTATTTTATTTATTTTATTTATTTTATTTATTTTATTTATTTTATTTATTTTATTTATTTTATTTATTTTATTTATTTTATTTATTTTATTTATTTTATTTATTTTATTTATTTTATTTATTTTATTTATTTTATTTATTTTATTTATTTTATTTATTTTATTTATTTTATTTATTTTATTTATTTTATTTATTTTATTTATTTTATTTATTTTATTTATTTTATTTATTTTATTTATTTTATTTATTTTATTTATTTTATTTATTTTATTTATTTTATTTATTTTATTTATTTTATTTATTTTATTTATTTTATTTATTTTATTTATTTTATTTATTTTATTTATTTTATTTATTTTATTTATTTTATTTATTTTATTTATTTTATTTATTTTATTTATTTTATTTATTTTATTTATTTTATTTATTTTATTTATTTTATTTATTTTATTTATTTTATTTATTTTATTTATTTTATTTATTTTATTTATTTTATTTATTTTATTTATTTTATTTATTTTATTTATTTTATTTATTTTATTTATTTTATTTATTTTATTTATTTTATTTATTTTATTTATTTTATTTATTTTATTTATTTTATTTATTTTATTTATTTTATTTATTTTATTTATTTTATTTATTTTATTTATTTTATTTATTTTATTTATTTTATTTATTTTATTTATTTTATTTATTTTATTTATTTTATTTATTTTATTTATTTTATTTATTTTATTTATTTTATTTATTTTATTTATTTTATTTATTTTATTTATTTTATTTATTTTATTTATTTTATTTATTTTATTTATTTTATTTATTTTATTTATTTTATTTATTTTATTTATTTTATTTATTTTATTTATTTTATTTATTTTATTTATTTTATTTATTTTATTTATTTTATTTATTTTATTTATTTTATTTATTTTATTTATTTTATTTATTTTATTTATTTTATTTATTTTATTTATTTTATTTATTTTATTTATTTTATTTATTTTATTTATTTTATTTATTTTATTTATTTTATTTATTTTATTTATTTTATTTATTTTATTTATTTTATTTATTTTATTTATTTTATTTATTTTATTTATTTTATTTATTTTATTTATTTTATTTATTTTATTTATTTTATTTATTTTATTTATTTTATTTATTTTATTTATTTTATTTATTTTATTTATTTTATTTATTTTATTTATTTTATTTATTTTATTTATTTTATTTATTTTATTTATTTTATTTATTTTATTTATTTTATTTATTTTATTTATTTTATTTATTTTATTTATTTTATTTATTTTATTTATTTTATTTATTTTATTTATTTTATTTATTTTATTTATTTTATTTATTTTATTTATTTTATTTATTTTATTTATTTTATTTATTTTATTTATTTTATTTATTTTATTTATTTTATTTATTTTATTTATTTTATTTATTTTATTTATTTTATTTATTTTATTTATTTTATTTATTTTATTTATTTTATTTATTTTATTTATTTTATTTATTTTATTTATTTTATTTATTTTATTTATTTTATTTATTTTATTTATTTTATTTATTTTATTTATTTTATTTATTTTATTTATTTTATTTATTTTATTTATTTTATTTATTTTATTTATTTTATTTATTTTATTTATTTTATTTATTTTATTTATTTTATTTATTTTATTTATTTTATTTATTTTATTTATTTTATTTATTTTATTTATTTTATTTATTTTATTTATTTTATTTATTTTATTTATTTTATTTATTTTATTTATTTTATTTATTTTATTTATTTTATTTATTTTATTTATTTTATTTATTTTATTTATTTTATTTATTTTATTTATTTTATTTATTTTATTTATTTTATTTATTTTATTTATTTTATTTATTTTATTTATTTTATTTATTTTATTTATTTTATTTATTTTATTTATTTTATTTATTTTATTTATTTTATTTATTTTATTTATTTTATTTATTTTATTTATTTTATTTATTTTATTTATTTTATTTATTTTATTTATTTTATTTATTTTATTTATTTTATTTATTTTATTTATTTTATTTATTTTATTTATTTTATTTATTTTATTTATTTTATTTATTTTATTTATTTTATTTATTTTATTTATTTTATTTATTTTATTTATTTTATTTATTTTATTTATTTTATTTATTTTATTTATTTTATTTATTTTATTTATTTTATTTATTTTATTTATTTTATTTATTTTATTTATTTTATTTATTTTATTTATTTTATTTATTTTATTTATTTTATTTATTTTATTTATTTTATTTATTTTATTTATTTTATTTATTTTATTTATTTTATTTATTTTATTTATTTTATTTATTTTATTTATTTTATTTATTTTATTTATTTTATTTATTTTATTTATTTTATTTATTTTATTTATTTTATTTATTTTATTTATTTTATTTATTTTATTTATTTTATTTATTTTATTTATTTTATTTATTTTATTTATTTTATTTATTTTATTTATTTTATTTATTTTATTTATTTTATTTATTTTATTTATTTTATTTATTTTATTTATTTTATTTATTTTATTTATTTTATTTATTTTATTTATTTTATTTATTTTATTTATTTTATTTATTTTATTTATTTTATTTATTTTATTTATTTTATTTATTTTATTTATTTTATTTATTTTATTTATTTTATTTATTTTATTTATTTTATTTATTTTATTTATTTTATTTATTTTATTTATTTTATTTATTTTATTTATTTTATTTATTTTATTTATTTTATTTATTTTATTTATTTTATTTATTTTATTTATTTTATTTATTTTATTTATTTTATTTATTTTATTTATTTTATTTATTTTATTTATTTTATTTATTTTATTTATTTTATTTATTTTATTTATTTTATTTATTTTATTTATTTTATTTATTTTATTTATTTTATTTATTTTATTTATTTTATTTATTTTATTTATTTTATTTATTTTATTTATTTTATTTATTTTATTTATTTTATTTATTTTATTTATTTTATTTATTTTATTTATTTTATTTATTTTATTTATTTTATTTATTTTATTTATTTTATTTATTTTATTTATTTTATTTATTTTATTTATTTTATTTATTTTATTTATTTTATTTATTTTATTTATTTTATTTATTTTATTTATTTTATTTATTTTATTTATTTTATTTATTTTATTTATTTTATTTATTTTATTTATTTTATTTATTTTATTTATTTTATTTATTTTATTTATTTTATTTATTTTATTTATTTTATTTATTTTATTTATTTTATTTATTTTATTTATTTTATTTATTTTATTTATTTTATTTATTTTATTTATTTTATTTATTTTATTTATTTTATTTATTTTATTTATTTTATTTATTTTATTTATTTTATTTATTTTATTTATTTTATTTATTTTATTTATTTTATTTATTTTATTTATTTTATTTATTTTATTTATTTTATTTATTTTATTTATTTTATTTATTTTATTTATTTTATTTATTTTATTTATTTTATTTATTTTATTTATTTTATTTATTTTATTTATTTTATTTATTTTATTTATTTTATTTATTTTATTTATTTTATTTATTTTATTTATTTTATTTATTTTATTTATTTTATTTATTTTATTTATTTTATTTATTTTATTTATTTTATTTATTTTATTTATTTTATTTATTTTATTTATTTTATTTATTTTATTTATTTTATTTATTTTATTTATTGTATTTATTGTATTTATTTTATTTATTTTATTTATTTTATTTATTTTATTTATTTTATTTATTTTATTTATTTTATTTATTTTATTTATTTTATTTATTTTATTTATTTTATTTATTTTATTTATTTTATTTATTTTATTTATTTTATTTATTTTATTTATTTTATTTATTTTATTTATTTTATTTATTTAATTTATTTACTTTATTTACTTTATTTACTTTATTTACTTTATTTACTTTATTTACTTTATTTACTTTATTTACTTTATTTACTTTATTTACTTTATTTACTTTATTTATTTTATTTAATTTATTTACTTTATTTACTTTATTTACTTTATTTACTTTATTTACTTTATTTACTTTATTTACTTTATTTACTTTATTTACTTTATTTACTTTATTTACTTTATTTACTTTATTTACTTTATTTACTTTATTTACTTTATTTACTTTATTTACTTTATTTACTTTATTTACTTTATTTACTTTATTTACTTTATTTACTTTATTTACTTTATTTACTTTATTTACTTTATTTACTTTATTTACTTTATTTATTTTATTTATTTTATTTATTGTATTTATTTTATTTATTTTATTTATTTTATTTATTTTATTTATTTTATTTATTTTATTTATTTTATTTTGTAAATATGTATGCGAAATGAAACGAGTATCTGTAACTGGTCTTTATTGTAATAAAAATAGCTCCTTGTAAAACATTTTTACAATCGAAAGTTAGCAGGAAAATCATACCGAGCATAATATATAAAGGAGAATATATCGTCCGCTTTTGCAATTCTAAGCTAAAATAACTAAATTCCGCTCAGTTATATTCACGATAATTATATTGGATGATTTAAGACATTTATCAAATGAAACTTCCTATTTACTGAATGTCATGGTCTTTCTTGTGGGTAATAATTGGGGGAAACAATAATGTGCTATATGCAACACAACATATAACAAGGGGATAACTCTCAAGACGGATGATTGTTTAAAAAGACATTTTTGATAGCGTAATATTAATATAATCAAGATATTATTACTATTATTTTTGTCTTTTTTCTCGGGAAATATACCGCGTATTTGTATTGTCCCAGACCGGGTTATTCCGGCGTTTCGACAAAGTCACATTTGCCATCCTCAGGTAGGTCTTCTAGGTCAACGCGATCTAGAAAAAGTCTCACTTTTTTTAGATTCACTGCCAACGTAATTTACACCAATTATGCAGTTGACAAATTTGTTCCATTGTTTTCGGTCTTTGTGCTTCGTCCAGTGTTTTTTCTCTATTATGTACTTCGTTATGTTTTTGCACCATGTACACGGCCTTTCAAATAAAATAGACCACCCCGAACCACTAAACGTAGAATGATGAATCTTGGTGAAAAGATCTAGTGCACGTATAAAAACAAACTATTAGATTTTGAAGCTAATTATTATCTCGTTAGCAACAGTTCCCTATGTCTTTAGTTGACCATAGTTTCGTCGCATTTGTTAGGAGTTTCTTCTTGCTTGTTGTACCTGTTTAGACCTTTAGAATGCCACGAGTTCGAAGACGTGGATATTCTCATCAAATTACGCCTTTTGAACGAGGAGGAATTGTCAATCGGTCACACACCACTATAGCACAGACTTGTAGAGACTGGCAGAAAGAACACCTAGGAGCTCGTCGTAGAGACAGTGGACGACGAAGAGTGACGCAAGAGCGATAAGATCGGCTGTTAAGGCGAAATGCAGTTAGAGACCCGGAAGAACCATCACGAACCGTTGGAATAAATTTTATAATTGTATACCATATGGTATCCATGAGCATTATTTATCGCCGAATACGCAACAGTTACAGATGGCCTGGGATGAGGTACCTTATGAGGATATCAATAATAGAATTTCCAGTATGCACAGAAGTGGTGCTGAGTGCATAAGAGTTCGTAGGGATGTAACTCTTTATTAACTTTTTAATCATTACATGTTATCAGTTTTTCTTAAAAATGCCATCATTTGTTTTTCTACATGCACTAGATATTTTCACCAAGTATCATCATTCTGCGTTCAGTGGTTCGGGGTGGTGTATTTAATTTAAAAGGCAGTTCGGCCTACCTTTTTTTGGCTTTTCTCTTAATCATGCCGTCCATATTCTCTTTGTTTCCCTCGTCTGTTCATTTGTTGTATATGTTCACACTCTTCTACCTGCCTTTCTTTCACGTAGTCCAGTATTGAACCAATCTCTAGTTCTTGCCTTATATGATTGTTCGATACTGTACCTCTCATTGTAACTCCCTTAACCACTATTAAACACTTCCACTGCTTCCATCATCCTTTAGTTTCAAATTTTTTCGATCTTATGTTCCTAGTCATTATATAATTGGTGGTCCTCTTGTGTATTCTCTCAATCGAATTTATCAATCTCTGCTCCATTCGTTTCTTTTTCAAATATTCCTAAACTTCCTCTCTATCCACACTGTCGAAGGCTTTTTCTACATCAATAAACACAAAGTACGCTTTCGAGTCCTTCATTAGCGTTTTCTTTATTATTTCTTTTAGGGTGAATATATGGTTTTGTGCACTTATCCCCTTATTAATCCCGTTCTGCGCTTTCATCATTTGTAGGTAGATATTCTGTCCGTTACTTAATAGCCTAATTCCTTTATAGTTATTGCACTGTCTTATATATCCCTCTTTATATATTGGAACTATTATCCATTCTTCCCAGTCCTTCGGTATTTATTTTCTCTTCCATACTTCAGCACACAGTTTTCTGAACACTTTAATTCGCAGATGTTTTAACATTTATGCCCCCCGGGTCTACCGTTCTTCATTAGTCGAATTGTTTCCCTCTTCTCTTCGATTTTTATTTCTTCTTTTGGTCTCAGTTCATTTTATTTCCTGTTTTCTCTTTCTCACTGATATTATTTCTTCATAATATTGCTTCCACCTCTCCATTTTCAATTTATAATCCTTCCTTTGTTTTTAGTGATCTCATATATGATGGTTTAACTACAGTAAAAAACAATGATACTATTTTCCTTCATCTTCTCTCCAAATTCTTTTCAACTATCTTGTTTGCTCATTTTTACTATCTCTTTTACTTTCTTCCTCAGCTCCTTATATACATTATACTTAGCTTGATGCCTATCTCCTGTTTTATTCGTTTGGTTCAGCAGCTTACCCTGACGCTATTTCTATTTGTTTTCCATTATTGCATTTTTAAATTCTTGCCACACTTCTTCGACCTCCATATCGCTATTTATATCCACCCTTCTCATTTTGTGTTCCACACGTTCTCTATATTTCTATGCCGTTTCTTTCACTCTTCACAATATTCCTTTTTATTGTTCTCTTTTATCTGACATCACCATATAATGATTGCTTCATGGCTCTCGTATCTGTCACTTAGCGTATTCTTCCCTTTTATGTTAATAGCTAGTCTATTATGGATTTATCATTCCTTTCTTTTTCGCGTCGTCTAAATTTATGGATGTCTTTCTGTTTGAAGAACGTATTTGTGACTATTAGGTTATTCAGTTTACCAGAGTCTATCATAGTAGTTTCGTTGTTTGTCTTTTTTGTTTTCTGTATTACCCCCTTTCCAACATTCCTATTCCTTACTCTTGCATTCATATCCCCCTTCACATACATGTTGCCTCTACTACTTCCAGTAACCAAATTTAGGTTGACCCAATATTCGTCTTTTATTTTTGCTTTTTCGCTTTCATTTGGTCCATACGTTGAAATAACTATCACTTCCTTTCTTTCCATTTCTAATGTTACTGAGACGATTACTTCTCAATATGCTTTCAATTCCTTTATGTATTTCGCTCATATTTTGTTTTTGTATTTCGTTCGATTTGGTGACAATAATAACATTGAACATTTTCAAATCGATTGAGTACACTCAATTTGAAGGAAAATAAACAGTTAGTTGTCGTGAATAAAAAACACGATATTGATCAAGAACGTCAAACGATATTTAACCGAGAAGCGCAAGTTTTAGGAATTTTGATAGAACGATTTTTTGCGTGGTTTTGATTTTTTGAAAATTTACAAATAATTTTGGTAATACGCTCAAGAACGAAAAGTAATGAAAATTGATTGACAGTTGTTTGGTGGGCGTGTGTCGATACTATTTGGTGCAGCCCAATGGACTCATAGGTAACGAAAGAAGTTAATTTTGTTTGGTGTTTCAATTTTGGCCTTTGACGAAATTTATGTAAAGCTGAATATACCCCAAGACCACAACCAGAAAAGTGAATCAGTTAAGCGAGCTATTTGGATATGCACAACAAATTTGATTCAATGTGATGCTTATAATATTTTAAATTTATTGATGAAATTGTATTATTTATTATATTTCAGAAAAGTTCTTATTTTATTTGAAACTGAACTAATTAATCAACTAATTAATCAAACTGGTACGCACAGTGGCGTGCCACAAAACAAGAAAATTGATATTACTAACCGATGGTAAGATTTTCCCACGTAACTTCTCCAAGTTAGCAAATAAAACATAACCTAACATTTTTATATTAATTTAAACCCAAATCTTAAATGAATAACATTTAGATATGTTTACATCATAAGAGGCGTTTTATTTTCCTTCACGATAGATTACACTGAGCGCAGTTCTGCGTTTTGCCCTTCCGCCTCTCTTCGTTTTCTTGGTCGATTTTTCGGCGTAGTGTATCTGAAACAAAAAAGACTAACGAACGAAAACGATCTTAAGATTTTTACCTGCGATGTTTCGTTTTCCGATTGCCGTCAAACTTTCGTAAAGCTCCCGAACCGGATTTACTTCAGGTGCGAGACCGTGAGACCAAATCAACATCACCCTAAAGCCATGTTCTTTGTAACTCGATGGGCCTGAAAACATCTAATGCTTGACTTTTCAATTCAAGATTATGTTGACAAAACAGGATAAATTATACATACCAGTGTATTGGTGTTCGACTGCACGTATTTGTTCCTCTGTGAAGGCCCAGTGGTGTGCTAATCGTTTCCATTCGCCAGGCCCCAGCTGCTTATATGCCAGCTTGTACAGAACCTCCCTGAATCGCTCGCTCTCTTTCCCTCGGACCTCTTCCTTCCCGTTTTTCCATTTTCGTCGCGCGGTGTTCAGCACTGGCTTCACCGCACCGCCGTCTTTTCGATGCGCGCTGTTCTGATCCTCCTGAATAATTAAGCGAAGACCAAACACTTAAAACTTTTCGCACGGTGGTGGAAAATTGCAATTGAATTTTTAACATGGCCGGAGACGAGATTAAAACTAACTTTTTTACTATTAAATAAATGTGCCCAAATGAAATTTCTGTCAGATTAAATAAATAGGTAGTTTGTGTCATTTAGGTATCACGATCGGCTTACGTGAGTTGGATAGTCGAGTCTCGCCGTCTTTATTATCATATCCACGATGGCCGTAAAGCTACCCCTTGCGGCGATGTAAAGTGGCGTCCTGCCGCCCTGTTCTCTCTGTTCGATGTTTGCCCCCGCCGCGAGAAGCAACTTGCAGATTTCTGTGTGCCCCATCTCCGCCGCTATGTGCATTGGTGATTGCAGGCGCTGAAATGTATTTAAAAATACGAATTTATGGTTATCCTGATATTTTAGCAGGCAGGTAAAATTTTGTGAAAATAGTAAAATCCGGTTTAGATCATTTTCTCTGGGATTCAATTGAGGTTTTTGTTGTCTATATATTACATTATATGTAAATATAAACAGAAACGGAAGTTCCGTTGCGTGGCATTTAAATCAATGGTTTTCTTTAAATATTGAATTTTAATTGAATAAAAATTTAATGGATATTATGGCCTTGATTACGAATTAATATTGCACAGCACGTGCTTACCGCATTAAGGCTGTTGAGATCAGCTCCTCTGCTAATTAGTATTTCGACGGTGTCAACTTCGTTTGCTTGACAGGCCAAATGTAATGGAGTGCTTCCAATCTGTAAGAAAATTTGTAATTAATTGTTTGCAATATTTTAATACATAATTAATTTTCTCCCTTTCTAATGTTTTTAAATTATTGTTTTTTCCTCATTAGTCGAAGTCATGTCGTCTGGGTTTAATGTTTTTATCAATTACAATTTCCGTTTCATGTGTTTAGATTCCTTTCACATATTTGCATTTGCAGTATTGTACATTCTATTCCATGCAGCTATTGTGATAAGGTGTATATCCGACAAACTTCCAACTGGTTCAAGACAAGATTAACTCTCCATTTGAGCGACATAAAAACAAAGAAAAATAGATGTGCTTCATCACAACATATGAACCACGAGCACCATTCTTTTAGTTTTGAAGACGTCAATATTGGTTAGAAAAGAAATAAAGAACATATAATACTTCGTCGTTTAATTGCCGCAATCCCCCAAAAAAAAACAAATTTAATATTTGTTTTGTTATGATATATATATATATATATATATAGTACTTATCTTGTATCATGAGCAGTCAATCGTTGAATAAAAGACTTTTAGCAATATTAAAGACTGACTGCTCATGATACAAGATAAGTACCATTTTAAGTGATTTACAGTCGAGAATTTGGCTCAAACCCGCAAGGAAGCACGCAGCCGCCGACACGTGTTTCAGACTCATTAGTCTTCATCAGGGCGGCATAGCCAAAAAGAAGATGGTCACAATTTGGAAATCTAATATAAACGGAGTCCAAAGCAAGCGACCGACCACCACATTGTGGCTCCAGTCAATCTACCCAACTAATTGTGGGCGAAAACCAACCTGGCCACGCGGGAGGACATAGCCACTTACATGAACAACCGTGCCGAGGATATACAATAATAAAAAAAGTCAGGTGTATAACGCGGGGACAATGAATTAAGGAAAAGATATAACGGCTCAAACCCGCAAGGAAGCACGCAGCCGCCGACACGTGTTTCAGACTCATTAGTCTTCATCAGGGCGGCATAGCCAAAAAGAAGATGGTCACAATTTGGAGATCTAATATAAACGGAGTCCAACGCAAGCGACCGACCACCATATTGTGGCTCCAGTCAATCTACCCAACTAATTGTGGGCGAAAACCAACCTGGCCACGCGGGAGGACATAGCCACTTACATGAACAACCGTGCCGAGGATATACAATAATAAAAAAGTCAGGTGTATAACGCGGGGACAATGAATTAAGGAAAAGATATAACGGCTCAAACCAGCAAGGAAGCACGCAGCCGCCGACACGTGTTTCAGACTCATTAGTCTTCATCAGGGCGGCATAGCCAAAAAGAAGATGGTCACAATTTGGAGATCTAATATAAACGGAGTCCAACGCAAGCGACCGACCACCACATTGTGGCTCCAGTCAATCTACCCAACTAATTGTGGGCGAAAACCAACCTGGCCACGCGGGAGGACATAGCCACTTACACTTTTCGCCGACAATTAGTTGGGTAGATTGACTGGAGCCACAATGTGGTGGTCGGTCGCTTGCGTTGGACTCCGTTTATATTAGATCTCCAAATTGTGACCATCTTCTTTTTGGCTATGCCGCCCTGATGAAGACTAATGAGTCTGAAACACGTGTCGGCGGCTGCGTGCTTCCTTGCGGGTTTGAGCCGTTATATCTTTTCCTTAATTCATTGTCCCCGCGTTATACACCTGACTTTTTTATTATTGTATATCCTCGGCACGGTTGTTCATGTAAGTGGCTATGTCCTCCCGCGTGGCCAGGTTGGTTTTCGCCCACAATTAGTTGGGTAGATTGACTGGAGCCACAATGTGTGGTCGGTCGCTTGCGTTGGACTCCGTTTATATTAGATCTCCAAATTGTGACCATCTTCTTTTTGGCTATGCCGCCCTGATGAAGACTAATGAGTCTGAAACACGTGTCGGCGGCTGCGTGCTTCCTTGCGGGTTTGAGCCGTTATATCTTTTCCTTAATTCATTGTCCCCGCGTTATACACCTGACTTTTTTATTATGTATATCCTCGGCACCGTTGTTCATGTAAGTGGCTATGTCCTCCCGCGTGGCCAGGTTGGTTTTCGCCCACAATTAGTTGGGTAGATTGACTAGAGCCACAATGTGGTGGTCGGTCGCTTGCGTTGGACTCCGTTTATATTAGATCTCCAAATTGTGACCATCTTCTTTTTGGCTATGCCGCCCTGATGAAGACTAATGAGTCTGAAACACGTGTCGGCGGCTGCGTGCTTCCTTGCGGGTTTGAGCCGTTATATCTTTTCCTTAATTCATTGTCCCCGCGTTATACACCTGACTTTTTTTTATTATTGTATATACTCGGCACGGTTGTTCATGTAAGTGGCTATGTCCTCCCGCGTGGCCAGGTTGGTTTTCGCCCACAATTAGTTGGGTAGATTGACTGGAGCCACAATGTGGTGGTCGGTCGCTTGCGTTGGACTCCGTTTATGTTAGATCTCCAAATTGTGACCATCTTCTTTTTGGCTATGCCGCCCTGATGAAGACTAATGAGTCTGAAACATGTGTCGGCGGCTGCGTGCTTCCTTGCGGGTTTGAGCCGTTATATCTTTTCCTTAATTCATTGTCCCCGCGTTATACACCTGACTTTTTTTATTATTGTATATCCTCGGCACGGTTGTTCATGTAAGTGGCTATGTCCTCCCGCGTGGCCAGGTTGGTTTTCGCCCACAATTAGTTGGGTAGATTGACTGGAGCCACAATGTGGTGGTCGGTCGCTTGCGTTGGACTCCGTTTATATTAGATCTCCAAATTGTGACCATCTTCTTTTTGGCTATGCCGCCCTGATGAAGACTAATGAGTCTGAAACACGTGTCGGCGGCTGCGTGCTTCCTTGCGGGTTTGAGCCGTTATATCTTTTCCTTAATTCATTGTCCCCGCGTTATACACCTGACTTTTTTATTATTGTATATCCTCGGCACGGTTGTTCATGTAAGTGACTATGTCCTCCCGCGTGGCCAGGTTGGTTTTCGCCCACAATTAGTTGGGTAGATTGACTGGAGCCACAATGTGGTGGTCGGTCGCTTGCGTTGGACTCCGTTTATATTAGATCTCCAAATTGTGGCCATCTTCTTTTTGGCTATGCCGCCCTGATGAAGACTAATGAGTCTGAAACACGTGTCGGCGGCTGCGTGCTTCCTTGCGGGTTTGAGCCGTTATATCTTTTCCTTAATTCATTGTCCCCGCGTTATACACCTGACATTTTTATTATTGTATATCCTCAGCACGGTTGTTCATGTAAGTGGCTATGTCCTCCCGCGTGGCCAGGCTGGTTTTCGCCCACAATTAGTTGGGTAGATTGACTGGAGCCACAATGTGGTGGTCGATCGCTTGCGTTGGACTCCGTTTATATTAGATCTCCAAATTGTGACCATCTTCTTTTTGGCTATGCCGCCCTGATGAAGACTAATGAGTCTGAAACACGTGTCGGCGGCTGCGTGCTTCCTTGCGGGTTTGAGCCGTTATATCTTTTCCTTAATTCATTGTCCCCGCGTTATACACCTGACTTTTTTTATTATTGTATATCCTCGGCACGGTTGTTCATGTAAGTGGCTATGTCCTCCCGCGTGGCCAGGTTGGTTTTCGCCCACAATTAGTTGGGTAGATTGACTGGAGCCACAATGTGGTGGTCGGTCGCTTGCGTTGGACTCCGTTTATATTAGATCTCCAAATTGTGACCATCTTCTTTTTGGCTATGCCGCCCTGATGAAGACTAATGAGTCTGAAACACGTGTCGGCGGCTGCGTGCTTTCTGGCGGGTTTGAGCCGTTATATCTTTTCCTTAATTCATTGTCCCCGCGTTATACACCTGACTTTTTTATTATTGTATATCCTCGGCACGGTTGTTCATGTAAGTGGCTATGTCCTCCCGCGTGGCCAGGTTGGTTTTCGCCCACAATTAGTTGGGTAGATTGACTAGAGCCACAATGTGGTGGTCGGTCGCTTGCGTTGGACTCCGTTTATATTAGATCTCCAAATTGTGACCATCTTCTTTTTGGCTATGCCGCCCTGATGAAGACTAATGAGTCTGAAACACGTGTCGGCGGCTGCGTGCTTCCTTGCGGGTTTGAGCCGTTATATCTTTTCCTTAATTCATTGTCCCCGCGTTATACACCTGACTTTTTTTTTATTATTGTATATCCTCGGCACGGTTGTTCATGTAAGTGGCTATGTCCTCCCGCGTGGCCAGGTTGGTTTTCGCCCACAATTAGTTGGGTAGATTGACTGGAGCCACAATGTGGTGGTCGGTCGCTTGCGTTGGACTCCGTTTATATTAGATCACCAAATTGTGACCATCTTCATTTTGGCTATGCCGCCATGATGAAGACTAATGAGTCTGAAACACGTGTCGGCGGCTGCGTGCTTCCTTGCGGGTTTGAGCCGTTATATCTTTTCCTTAATTCATTGTCCCCGCGTTATACACCTGACTTTTTTATTATTGTATATCCTCGGCACGGTTGTTCATGTAAGTGGCTATGTCCTCCCGCGTGGCCAGGTTGGTTTTCGCCCACAATTAGTTGGGTAGATTGACTAGAGCCACAATGTGGTGGTCGGTCGCTTGCGTTGGACTCCGTTTATATTAGATCTCCAAATTGTGACCATCTTCTTTTTGGCTATGCCGCCCTGATGAAGACTAATGAGTCTGAAACACGTGTCGGCGGCTGCGTGCTTCCTTGCGGGTTTGAGCCGTTATATCTTTTCCTTAATTCATTGTCCCCGCGTTATACACCTGACTTTTTTTATTATTGTATATCCTCGGCACGGTTGTTCATGTAAGTGGCTATGTCCTCCCGCGTGGCCAGGTTGGTTTTCGCCCACAATTAGTTGGGTAGATTGACTGGAGCCACAATGTGGTGGTCGGTCGCTTGCGTTGGACTCCGTTTATATTAGATCTCCAAATTATGACCATCTTCTTTTTGGCTATGCCGCCCTGATGAAGACTAATGAGTCTGAAACACGTGTCGGCGGCTGCGTGCTTTCTTACGGGTTTGAGCCGTTATATCTTTTCCTTAATTCATTGTCCCCGCGTTATACACCTGACTTTTTTTATTATTGTATATCCTCGGCACGGTTGTTCATGTAAGTGTATATGTCCTCCCGCGTGGCCAGGTTGGTTTTCGCCCACAATTAGTTGGGTAGATTGACTGGAGCCACAATGTGGTGGTCGGTCGCTTGCGTTGGACTCCGTTTATATTAGATCTCCAAATTGTGACCATCTTCTCTTTGGCTATGCCGCCCTGATGAAGACTAATGAGTCTGAAACACGTGTCGGCGGCTGCGTGCTTCCTTGCGGGTTTGAGCCGTTATATCTTTTCCTTAATTCATTGTCCCCGCGTTATACACCTGACTTTTTTTATTATTGTATATCCTCGGCACGGTTGTTCATGTAAGTGTATATGTCCTCCCGCGTGGCCAGATTGGTTTTCGCCCACAATTAGTTGGGTAGATTGACTGGAGCCACAATGTGGTGGTCGGTCGCTTGCGTTGGACTCCGTTTATATTAGATCTCCAAATTGTGACCATCTTCTTTTTGGCTATGCCGCCCTGATGAAGACTAATGAGTCTGAAACACGTGTCGGCGGCTGCGTGCTTCTTTGCGGGTTTGAGCCGTTATATCTTTTCCTTAATTCATTGTCCCCGCGTTATACACCTGACTTTTTTTTATTATTGTATATCCTCGGCACGGTTGTTCATGTAAGTGGCTATGTCCTCCCGCGTGGCCAGGTTGGTTTTCGCCCACAATTAGTAGGGTAGATTGACTGGAGCCACAATGTGGTGGTCGGTCGCTTGCGTTGGACTCCGTTTATATTAGATCTCCAAATTGTGACCATCTTCTTTTTGGCTATGCCGCCCTGATGAAGACTAATGAGTCTGAAACACATGTCGGCGGCTGCGTGCTTCCTTGCGGGTTTGAGCCGTTATATCTTTTCCTTAATTCATTGTCCCCGCGTTATACACCTGACATTTTTATTATTGTATATCCTCGGCACGGTTGTTCATGTAAGTGGCTATGTCTTCCCGCGTGGCCAGGCTGGTTTTCGCCCACAATTAGTTGGGTAGATTGACTGGAGCCACAATGTGGTGGTCGGTCGCTTGCGTTGGACTCCGTTTATATTAGATCTCCAAATTGTGACCATCTTCTTTTTGGCTATGCCGCCCTGATGAAGACTAATGAGTCTGAAACACGTGTGGCCGGCTGCGTGCTTCCTTGCGGGTTTGAGCCGTTATATCTTTTCCTTAATTCATTGTCCCCGCGTTATACACCTGACTTTTTTTTATTATTGTATATCATCGGCACGGTTGTTCATGTAAGTGGCTATGTCCTCCCGCGTGGCCAGGTTGGTTTTCGCCCACAATTAGTTGGGTAGATTGACTGGAGCTACAATGTGGTGGTCGGTCGCTTGCGTTGGACTCCGTTTATATTAGATCTCCAAATTGTGACCATCTTCTTTTTGGCTATGACGCCCTGATGAAGACTAATGAGTCTGAAACACGTGTCGGCGGCTGCGTGCTTCCTTGCGGGTTTGAGCCGTTATATCTTTTCCTTAATTCATTGTCCCCGCGTTATACACCTGACTTTTTTTTATTATTGTATATCCTCGGCACGGTTGTTCATGTAAGTGGCTATGTCCTCCCGCGTGGCCAGGTTGGTTTTCGCCCACAATTAGTTGGGTAGATTGACTGGAGCCACAATGTGGTGGTCGGTCGCTTGCGTTGGACTCCGTTTATATTAGATCTCCAAATTGTGACCATCTTCTTTTTGGCTATGCCGCCCTGATGAAGACTAATGAGTCTGAAACACGTGTCGGCGGCTGCGTGCTTTCTTGCGGGTTTGAGCCGTTATATCTTTTCCTTAATTCATTGTCCCCGCGTTATACACCTGACTTTTTTATTATTGTATATCCTCGACACGGTTGTTCATGTAAGTGGCTATGTCCTCCCGCGTGGCCAGGTTGGTTTTCGCCCACAATTAGTTGGGTAGATTGACTAGAGCCACAATGTGGTGGTCGGTCGCTTGCGTTGGACTCCGTTTATATTAGATCTCCAAATTGTGACCATCTTCTTTTTGGCTATGCCGCCCTGATGAAGACTAATGAGTCTGAAACACGTGTCGGCGGCTGCGTGCTTCCTTGCGGGTTTGAGCCGTTATATCTTTTCCTTAATTCATTGTCCCCGCGTTATACACCTGACTTTTTTTTATTATTGTATATCCTCGGCACGGTTGTTCATGTAAGTGGCTATGTCCTCCCGCGTGGCCAGGTTGGTTTTCGCCCACAATTAGTTGGGTAGATTGACTGGAGCCACAATGTGGTGGTCGGTCGCTTGCGTTGGACTCCGTTTATGTTAGATCTCCAAATTGTGACCATCTTCTTTTTGGCTATGCCGCCCTGATGAAGACTAATGAGTCTGAAACACGTGTCGGCGGCTGCGTGCTTCCTTGCGGGTTTGAGCCGTTATATCTTTTCCTTAATTCATTGTCCCCGCGTTATACACCTGACTTTTTTTATTATTGTATATCCTCGGCACGGTTGTTCATGTAAGTGGCTATGTCCTCCCGCGTGGCCAGGTTGGTTTTCGCCCACAATTAGTTGGGTAGATTGACTGGAGCCACAATGTGGTGGTCGGTCGCTTGCGTTGGACTCCGTTTATATTAGATCTCCAAATTGTGACCATCTTCTTTTTGGCTATGCCGCCCTGATGAAGACTAATGAGTCTGAAACACGTGTCGGCGGCTGCGTGCTTCCTTGCGGGTTTGAGCCGTTATATCTTTTCCTTAATTCATTGTCCCCGCGTTATACACCTGACTTTTTTATTATTGTATATCCTCGGCACGGTTGTTCATGTAGGTGACTATGTCCTCCCGCGTGGCCAGGTTGGTTTTCGCCCACAATTAGTTGTGTAGATTGACTGGAGCCACAATGTGGTGTTCGGTCGCTTGCGTTGGACTCCGTTTATATTAGATCTCCAAATTGTGACCATCTTCTTTTTGGCTATGCCGCCCTGATGAAGACTAATGAGTCTGAAACACGTGTCGGCGGCTGCGTGCTTCCTTGCGGGTTTGAGCCGTTATATCTTTTCCTTAATTCATTGTCCCCGCGTTATACACCTGACTTTTTTTATTATTGTATATCCTCGGCACGGTTGTTCATGTAAGTGGCTATGTCCTCCCGCGTGGCCAGGTTGGTTTTCGCCCACAATTAGTTGGGTAGATTGACTGGAGCCACAATGTGGTGGTCGGTCGCTTGCGTTGGACTCCGTTTATATTAGATCTCCAAATTATGACCATCTTCTTTTTGGCTATGCCGCCCTGATGAAGACTAATGAGTCTGAAACACGTGTCGGCGGCTGCGTGCTTTCTTACGGGTTTGAGCCGTTATATCTTTTCCTTAATTCATTGTCCCCGCGTTATACACCTGACTTTTTTTATTATTGTATATCCTCGGCACGGTTGTTCATGTAAGTGTATATGTCCTCCCGCGTGGCCAGGTTGGTTTTCGCCCACAATTAGTTGGGTAGATTGACTGGAGCCACAATGTGGTGGTCGGTCGCTTGCGTTGGACTCCGTTTATATTAGATCTCCAAATTGTGACCATCTTCTCTTTGGCTATGCCGCCCTGATGAAGACTAATGAGTCTGAAACACGTGTCGGCGGCTGCGTGCTTCCTTGCGGGTTTGAGCCGTTATATCTTTTCCTTAATTCATTGTCCCCGCGTTATACACCTGACTTTTTTTATTATTGTATATCCTCGGCACGGTTGTTCATGTAAGTGTATATGTCCTCCCGCGTGGCCAGATTGGTTTTCGCCCACAATTAGTTGGGTAGATTGACTGGAGCCACAATGTGGTGGTCGGTCGCTTGCGTTGGACTCCGTTTATATTAGATCTCCAAATTGTGACCATCTTCTTTTTGGCTATGCCGCCCTGATGAAGACTAATGAGTCTGAAACACGTGTCGGCGGCTGCGTGCTTCTTTGCGGGTTTGAGCCGTTATATCTTTTCCTTAATTCATTGTCCCCGCGTTATACACCTGACTTTTTTTTATTATTGTATATCCTCGGCACGGTTGTTCATGTAAGTGGCTATGTCCTCCCGCGTGGCCAGGTTGGTTTTCGCCCACAATTAGTAGGGTAGATTGACTGGAGCCACAATGTGGTGGTCGGTCGCTTGCGTTGGACTCCGTTTATATTAGATCTCCAAATTGTGACCATCTTCTTTTTGGCTATGCCGCCCTGATGAAGACTAATGAGTCTGAAACACATGTCGGCGGCTGCGTGCTTCCTTGCGGGTTTGAGCCGTTATATCTTTTCCTTAATTCATTGTCCCCGCGTTATACACCTGACATTTTTATTATTGTATATCCTCGGCACGGTTGTTCATGTAAGTGGCTATGTCTTCCCGCGTGGCCAGGCTGGTTTTCGCCCACAATTAGTTGGGTAGATTGACTGGAGCCACAATGTGGTGGTCGGTCGCTTGCGTTGGACTCCGTTTATATTAGATCTCCAAATTGTGACCATCTTCTTTTTGGCTATGCCGCCCTGATGAAGACTAATGAGTCTGAAACACGTGTGGCCGGCTGCGTGCTTCCTTGCGGGTTTGAGCCGTTATATCTTTTCCTTAATTCATTGTCCCCGCGTTATACACCTGACTTTTTTTTATTATTGTATATCATCGGCACGGTTGTTCATGTAAGTGGCTATGTCCTCCCGCGTGGCCAGGTTGGTTTTCGCCCACAATTAGTTGGGTAGATTGACTGGAGCTACAATGTGGTGGTCGGTCGCTTGCGTTGGACTCCGTTTATATTAGATCTCCAAATTGTGACCATCTTCTTTTTGGCTATGACGCCCTGATGAAGACTAATGAGTCTGAAACACGTGTCGGCGGCTGCGTGCTTCCTTGCGGGTTTGAGCCGTTATATCTTTTCCTTAATTCATTGTCCCCGCGTTATACACCTGACTTTTTTTTATTATTGTATATCCTCGGCACGGTTGTTCATGTAAGTGGCTATGTCCTCCCGCGTGGCCAGGTTGGTTTTCGCCCACAATTAGTTGGGTAGATTGACTGGAGCCACAATGTGGTGGTCGGTCGCTTGCGTTGGACTCCGTTTATATTAGATCTCCAAATTGTGACCATCTTCTTTTTGGCTATGCCGCCCTGATGAAGACTAATGAGTCTGAAACACGTGTCGGCGGCTGCGTGCTTTCTTGCGGGTTTGAGCCGTTATATCTTTTCCTTAATTCATTGTCCCCGCGTTATACACCTGACTTTTTTATTATTGTATATCCTCGACACGGTTGTTCATGTAAGTGGCTATGTCCTCCCGCGTGGCCAGGTTGGTTTTCGCCCACAATTAGTTGGGTAGATTGACTAGAGCCACAATGTGGTGGTCGGTCGCTTGCGTTGGACTCCGTTTATATTAGATCTCCAAATTGTGACCATCTTCTTTTTGGCTATGCCGCCCTGATGAAGACTAATGAGTCTGAAACACGTGTCGGCGGCTGCGTGCTTCCTTGCGGGTTTGAGCCGTTATATCTTTTCCTTAATTCATTGTCCCCGCGTTATACACCTGACTTTTTTTTATTATTGTATATCCTCGGCACGGTTGTTCATGTAAGTGGCTATGTCCTCCCGCGTGGCCAGGTTGGTTTTCGCCCACAATTAGTTGGGTAGATTGACTGGAGCCACAATGTGGTGGTCGGTCGCTTGCGTTGGACTCCGTTTATGTTAGATCTCCAAATTGTGACCATCTTCTTTTTGGCTATGCCGCCCTGATGAAGACTAATGAGTCTGAAACACGTGTCGGCGGCTGCGTGCTTCCTTGCGGGTTTGAGCCGTTATATCTTTTCCTTAATTCATTGTCCCCGCGTTATACACCTGACTTTTTTTATTATTGTATATCCTCGGCACGGTTGTTCATGTAAGTGGCTATGTCCTCCCGCGTGGCCAGGTTGGTTTTCGCCCACAATTAGTTGGGTAGATTGACTGGAGCCACAATGTGGTGGTCGGTCGCTTGCGTTGGACTCCGTTTATATTAGATCTCCAAATTGTGACCATCTTCTTTTTGGCTATGCCGCCCTGATGAAGACTAATGAGTCTGAAACACGTGTCGGCGGCTGCGTGCTTCCTTGCGGGTTTGAGCCGTTATATCTTTTCCTTAATTCATTGTCCCCGCGTTATACACCTGACTTTTTTATTATTGTATATCCTCGGCACGGTTGTTCATGTAGGTGACTATGTCCTCCCGCGTGGCCAGGTTGGTTTTCGCCCACAATTAGTTGTGTAGATTGACTGGAGCCACAATGTGGTGTTCGGTCGCTTGCGTTGGACTCCGTTTATATTAGATCTCCAAATTGTGACCATCTTCTTTTTGGCTATGCCGCCCTGATGAAGACTAATGAGTCTGAAACACGTGTCGGCGGCTGCGTGCTTCCTTGCGGGTTTGAGCCGTTATATCTTTTCCTTAATTCATTGTCCCCGCGTTATACACCTGACTTTTTTTATTATTGTATATCCTCGGCACGGTTGTTCATGTAAGTGGCTATGTCCTCCCGCGTGGCCAGGTTGGTTTTCGCCCACAATTAGTTGGGTAGATTGACTGGAGCCACAATGTGGTGGTCGGTCGCTTGCGTTGGACTCCGTTTATATTAGATCTCCAAATTGTGACCATCTTCTTTTTGGCTATGCCGCCCTGATGAAGACTAATGAGTCTGAAACACGTGTCGGCGGCTGCGTGCTTCCTTGCGGGTTTGAGCCGTTATATCTTTTCCTTAATTCATTGTCCCTGCGTTATACACCTGACTTTTTTTATTATTGTATATACTCGGCACGGTTGTTCATGTAAGTGTATATGTCCTCCCGCGTGGCCAGGTTGGTTTTCGCCCACAATTAGTTGGGTAGATTGACTGGAGCCACAATGTGGTGGTCGGTCGCTTGCGTTGGACTCCGTTTATATTAGATCTCCAAATTGTGACCATCTTCTTTTTGGCTATGCCGCCCTGATGAAGACTAATGAGTCTGAAACACGTGTCGGCGGCTGCGTGCTTCCTTGCGGGTTTGAGCCGTTATATCTTTTCCTTAATTCATTGTCCCCGCGTTATACACCTTACTTTTTTTATTATTGTATATCCTCGGCACGGTTGTTCATGTAAGTGGCTATGTCCTCCCGCGTGGCCAGGTTGGTTTTCGCCCACAATTAGTTGGGTAGATTGACTGGAGCCACAATGTGGTGGTCGGTCGCTTGCGTTGGACTCCGTTTATATTAGATCTCCAAATTGTGACCATATTCTTTTTGGCTATGCCGCCCTGATGAAGACTAATGAGTCTGAAACACGTGTCGGCGGCTGCGTGCTTCTTTGCGGGTTTGAGCCGTTATATCTTTTCCTTAATTCATTGTCCCCGCGTTATACACCTGACTTTTTTATTATTGTATATCCTCGGCACGGTTGTTCATGTAAGTGGCTATGTCCTCCCGCGTGGCCAGGTTGGTTTTCGCCCACAATTAGTTGGGTAGATTGACTGGAGCCACAATGTGGTGGTCGGTCGCTTGCGTTGGACTCCGTTTATATTAGATCTCCAAATTGTGACCATCTTCTTTTTGGCTATGCCGCCCTGATGAAGACTAATGAGTCTGAAACACGTGTCGGCGGCTGCGTGCTTCCTTGCGGGTTTGAGCCGTTATATCTTTTCCTTAATTCATTGTCCCCGCGTTATACACCTGACATTTTTATTATTGTATATCCTCGGCACGGTTGTTCATGTAAGTGGCTATGTCCTCCCGCGTGGCCAGGCTGGTTTTCGCCCACAATTAGTTGGGTAGATTGACTGGAGCCACAATGTGGTGGTCGGTCGCTTGCGTTGGACTCCGTTTATATTAGATCTCCAAATTGTGACCATCTTCTTTTTGGCTATGCCGCCCTGATGAAGACTAATGAGTCTGAAACACGTGTGGGCGGCTGCGTGCTTCCTTGCGGGTTTGAGCCGTTATATCTTTTCCGTAATTCATTGTCCCCGCATTATACACCTGACTTTTTTATTATTGTATATCCTCGGCACGGTTGTTCATGTAAGTGGCTATGTCCTCCCGCGTGGCCAGGTTGGTTTCCGCCCACAATTAGTTGGGTAGATTGACTGGAGCCACAATGTGGTGGTCGGTCGCTTGCGTTGGACTCCGTTTATATTAGATCTCCAAATTGTGACCATCTTCTTTTTGGCTATGTCCCCCTGATGAAGACTAATGAGTCTGAAACACGTGTCGGCGGCTGCGTGCTTCCTTGCGGGTTTGAGCCGTTATATCTTTTCCTTAATTCATTGTCCCCGCATTATACACCTGACTTTTTTATTATTGTATATCCTCGGCACGGTTGTTCATGTAAGTGGCTATGTCCTCCCGCGTGGCCAGGTTGGTTTTCGCCCACAATTAGTTGGGTAGGTTGACTGAAGCCACAATGTGGTGGTCGGTCGCTTGCGTTGGACTCCGTTTATATTAGATCTCCAAATTGTGACCATATTCTTTTTGGCTATGCCGCCCTGATGAAGACTAATGAGTCTGAACACGTGTCGGCGGCTGCGTGCTTCCTTGCGGGTTTGAGCCGATATATCTTTTCCTTAATTCATTGTCCCCGCGTTATACACCTGATTTTTTTTATTATTGTATATCCTCGGCACGGTTGTTCATGTAAGTGGCTATGTCCTCCCGCGTGGCCAGGTTGGTTTTCGCCCACAATTAGTTGGGTAGATTGACTGGAGCCACAATGTGGTGGTCGGTCGCTTGCGTTGGACTCCGTTTATATTAGATCTCCAAATTGTGACCATCTTCTTTTTGGCTATGCCGCCCTGATGAAGACTAGTGAGTCTGAAACACGTGTGGGCGGCTGCGTGCTTCCTTGTGGGTTTGAGCCGTTATATCTTTTCCTTAATTCATTGTCCCCGCGTTATACACCAGTGGGAACATTGGACAGTAAACTATGACAAAATGCGTCATCTTGACACAAGATGGCGCCACTCTATCTCGGGAACGCGTGAACCTGACAAGTTGAATTTTTGCACATACAAAACTGACACAATTACTTGCATCATTGGAAAAAACTACCGCAAACGGACCACCCTTTCACAAACTTAGCTACCTAGTCAAACTGCCTCTATACACATCTTAGCGTCTGTCGTCCGTACGGAACTGACGGTTAAAAATGTTGGGTTCTCGAGTTTCATTGGTCGCCGCTCTAACGCGCGAAGCGCGTTGGTCAGATTTTGCCTGCAAAGGTTCAAATTATGGTACCGAGCCCGACGATTGGCCCGACGCAGAGCTCGAATGGACGACTTCCGGGATTAAACGTCACACGTAACCTGCAAAATTAGCACTTTAGACTCGTGCGTCTGTGTGGTTTTCGAGCGTAGTTTGAACAAAGTGCGTTTAGAAATAAGTATTCGGGACCGATTCGCGGGCACTTGGAACCCTGCCGGTGAAGTCATCGAAGATGCAAAATACGTACTTTGAATCTATCAACCAAACGAGTATCGGCCGACGAAACAGTAGTGCAGGCTTCCCGCAAGTCATTACAACTGTGAAACGGGCCAGTTCATCAATGATACATTCGAAATTACAAGTACATTTCCTTCAAGGTGAGCGGTACATGTTTGTGGACGCATATTTAAACTCGATTAAACGTCAAAACTTAACCTGCAAAATTCGCACCTTAAACTCGCGTCGGCGTCGTTTTCGAGCGTAGTTTGGACAAGACAAGTTTAGAAATAGGTGTTCAGGCCCGATTCGCGGCCATTTAGGCCACAGAGACCCTACCCGCGGTGCTGATATGGTGCAAATGTCAAATGAGTTCCATGACACATTATAACAGATTATAAGAAGTGTGTGTTCATTAGAGTTTGAGAATATACACATGTGGAATCGGTCAGGTACGGTTTTAAGGCATATACGTGTCTTTGGGATACAAAACTGGACGGAATTGTGTACGTGTATGTGTTGTGACATTTCAAATGTCAAACGTGTGTTCTGCCCAAGACGCCTTTTTCAAAGATCATCTTTATATGTAGTTTGGACAGTTGTTATTTATGGATGTTTATGTGCACTCAATCAGGTAAGATTTGACGTCTTTCTGTATAGTTCAGAATCACCGACCCGACCGTTTAATTGGTTTACGCCGCCTTCGGACAACGCTGTCAGTTACAGTTACATAATTGCCTATGCACAAGTTCCATATGACATACAAATATACGTACAAATTCCGCATTGTAAATATTCGGTGAGTGATCAATTGATTAATTAGGTAGTAGCACTATTAGTTTGAATTTCTTGTATCGTCGATGCATTAACAAACAGAATTTTCCAAAGCAGAAAACATATGAGTCGTATACGTCACATGTCGAAACGCAGAAGTGGAAGTTGAATTTAGTTTTGCAATTTGAAGTGGATTCGATTAGCTACGATTTATTACAGAAACTGATGCATCGAGTGTGTGTAACAAGCAAAAAAAAATAATAATCATCGTAACAAATTGCGAGTTTTGTTGCTGATATGGTGGACATGTCAAACGTGTTCGACGACACATTATATATTAAAAGAAGTATGCGTTCATTAGTTTGAGAATATATAATCGGAATTCGATCAGGTACGATTTTATGGCATATACATGTCTTTGGGATACAAAACTGGACGGAATTGTGTACGTGAATCTGTGGTGACATTACAAATGTCAAACTTGGGTTCCGACGCATTGAGCTCCCTGTTCAAAGAACATCTCCTTTACAGTTTAATTGGTTTATGCCTTCTTCAGACAACGCATTTTTTGGCATACATTTCCTTATATGAAAAATGGTTTTTTTTTCTGCTGGAACAAAGATATATGAAGGGAAGATTCTTGGGCATACACCCGCATGGAAACACGCAACCGCCGACATAAGTCAGAAACATAAGTCACAAACACGTGTCGGCGGTTGCGTGTTTCCATGCGGGTATATGCCCAAGAATCTTCCCTTCATATTTCCTTATATGTAAATAAATGAAAATAATATAATTATAATTTTGTGTTTTCGCCAATTGTTAAGATCAAATATCCCTAAACAGTTACAGATGATTGCTTAACCTTAAAGGCTCATGTCAAAAGCACAAGAACGTAAATAAATGTAAATATTTAAAAATACTTGCGTCTGTCACGTTTGGCAAACTGTTAAATACGTTTGGTTAATATGTATTTAGATGTTTAGTTTTTAAATGTAAAAATCGGTGTACATATAGAACAGATTTTGTCAAATTTTGTCAAAAATATATTTTACAACGGCTTGGGGAGAGATTGCTCACGAACTTCACGTCAGATATGTTGGCAATTCAATGTCATCCGTTTGACAGCACATAACCTTGACGCGAACAAGACAGGTTTACGCTAATTACGTTATTCTTTTCCCACAAAATTTTTAAGAACAAATATTCCTAAAAAGTTACAAATCATTACTTAACCTTAAATTATTATGTCAATCGCATCATAATAAAATTAATGGCCACAAAGGTAAATATTCTAAAAAAATAAAAACTTCTGGCAGTTAAATATCACGGTTGGCATTCTGGGATGTTTTTCATGTTGGTTGGTGTTGGTGAAGATTTTGCGAAAACTGCCAGCGGCAAAAAACTAATAATGACAAAGTCTTGTTTGAAAATTTCAACTTATGTTAGCGTTCCGAGATAATTTTGTACTTGCAAATTACATGATTTGTGGATAATTTGGTGAAAAGACTTTGATTAATTATTACTAATTGGGTCGTCGAACTTAGTTTCAATCAGATGTAGCTTTGATAGATAAAAATTAATTTTTGAACCAAAATTCAAATAGTAATCCTTTTAGAATAATCGTCAAACGTGCTTCTCATCGACGACCCATTATGCATCATTGAACGTATTAATTTATGAGTGAGGGTGGGTATATTGATTTTATGAGCCACGATCTCGATTGAAAACAACAAAAGTAATGGTAACAAAACGCAAATAAAGCTATCGCACTTTCCAATTGTTAATAGTGTAACGCCTTTGAAATAAAACTTAGTTCAACAATTAAATTACTGCCACAGATGTGACTACTCTTTAAAACTTAACTCAATTAATTAATTGGGACATATTTTGGAGTGCAGAAAACCCGGCGTATTTCAAGGCACCGTTGCATCTATTGAAAGTTGGAGTATGGATTGCAGTATCCAGAAGAAGAATTATTGTACCAATTTTTTTCAACGATACCATTAATGCGGAACGTTATCGTAATATATTGCAAATTGTTATAGACCAACTACACTATCATGAGCTGGGTTATTTTCAACATGGTATCGCCACTGCACATACAGACCGAACATGTCGGTTCATTGAAGCCTATTGTGATTCCAGCAAGATCGCCAGATCTTACTACTGTGGATTACTGGGGTTATTTTAAAAATACAAAATATCACAATCAATTACAAACACTGGCTGAATTAAAAGAAGTGATAGAAGTTGTTGTGAAATGACGGATGAACAGCTACATGCAATTTATGAACATATGAAAAAAAGAATATATATGTGTAGCCAATGGTGATGCACATTAAAACTTAGTTCAAATTAATAATAGTTTAAAATTGTTTGTTTAATGTGACTTATTAGCAAATGTTAAAACTTAGTTCAAAATTTAAAACATTGAGAGAAGAATTTTTTACAGTTTCAAATTGCTAACTTGTCGCGACACATTAACAGATATTAAAGCTTAGTTCATATCGTAGTCAAAACTGTAAACAAATGTAATCTTTTAAAACCACTAACAGGAAAATTCAAATGTAAAAATCGAAAATTTAAATAAATCTAATTGAATTATAACAAAACGTTACATAAAACAATTCTCATGTCTTTGATTAAAATATGCAAATGTCTACTCATTAACTTAGTATTAGTAGTATTAAGTATATTGCTGTATTCTCTCTCAGAAACACATGCGTCGCTTACGCTAAAATGTAGTGTATTTTTTTATTCACATCGTGGGAACATTGGCCAATAAACTATGACAAAATTACTGTCATCTTGAAATAAAATGGAGACACTCTATATCCGGTATGTGTGAACCTATTAAGTTGAAATTTTGCACACACACAGCTGAAAGATATGAAACGAATCATTGGTAAAAACTGCCTCAAACGGACTACACTTTCACAACTTAGTTACCTAGTCAACCTACATATAACCACACGATAACGTCTTTCATCCGTACGCAACTGACGGTTAAAAATGCTGGACTTGAGGATTCCATTGGTCGCCGGTCTAACGCGCGAAGCGCGTTGGTCCGATTTTGCGCGCGAAAGGTTCGAATTACGGCGCAGAACGCTGCGATTGGCCCGACGGAGAGGTGAATCGAGGACTTCCGGATATTAAACGTCAAAAAATTAACCTGCAAGATTCGCACCTTAAACTCGCACGGCGTCGTTTTCGGGGGTAGTTTAAACAAAGTGCGTTTAGAAAAAAGTGTTCGGGACCGATTCGCGGGCATTCGGTGTCCTGCCGGTGAAGTCATCGAAGATGCAAAAGTAAGTACTTTGAATCTATCAACCAACGCATATCGGCCGATGAAGCAGAAGTGCGGGCTTCCCGCATGTCATTTAAAATGTGAAACGAGCCGGTATATTTGAACTCGATTAAACGTCAAAACTTAACCTGCAAAATTCGCACATTAAACTCGCGTCGGCGTCGTTTTCGAGCGTAGTTTGGACAAGACGAGTTTAGAAATACGCGTTCGGGCCCGATTCGCGGCCATTTAGGCCACGGAGACCTCACCCGAGGTGCTGATATGGTGCAAATGTCAAATGAGTTCGACGACACATTATAACAGATTATAAGAAGTGTGTGTTCATTAGAGTTTGAGAATATGCACATGTGGAATCGGTCAGGAACGGTTTTAAGGCATATACGTGTCTTTGGGATACAAAACTGGTCGGAATTGTGTACGTGTATGTGTTGTGACATTTCAAATGTCAAACGTGTGTTCTGCCCAAGACGCCTTTTTCAAAGATCATCTTTATGTGTAGTTTGGGTTTGTTATTTATGGATGTTTATGTGCACTCAACCAGGTAAGATTTGACGTCTTTCTGTATAGTTCAGAATCACCGACCCAGCCGTTTAATTGGTTTACGCCGCCTTCGGACAACGCTGTCAGTTACAGTTACATAATTGCCTATGCACAATTCCATATGAATTACAAATATACATGCAAATTCCGCATTGTAAATATTCGGTGAGTGATCAATTGATTAATTACGTAGTAGAGCTTTGTTTGCATTCGTTGTATCTTCGATGCATTATCAAACAGAATTTTCCAAAGCAGAAAACATACGAGTCGTATACGTCAAATGTCGAAACGCACATTTGACGTCCAGAAGTGGAGGTTGAATTCAGTTTTGCAACATGAAGTGGATTCGATTAGCTACGACTTATTACAGAAACTGATGTATCGAGCGTGTGTAACAAGCAAGAAATTAATAGTCACCGTAACAAATTGCAAGTTTTGTTGATGATATGGCGGACATGTCAAACGTGTTCGAAGACACAGTACACATTATAAGAAGTATGTGTTGATTAGAGTTTGAGAATATACACATTTGGATTCGATCAGATACGATTTTATGGCATACACATGTCTTTGGGATACAAAACTTGACGAAATTGTGTACATGGATCTGTTATGGCATCACAAATGTCAAACTTGGGTTCCGACGCGTTGTTCAAAGAACATCTCCTTTACAGTTTAATTGGTTCATGCCTTCTTCAGACAACGCTTTTTTGGACATACATTTGCTTATATGTAAATAAATGAATGTAATATAATTATAATTTTGTGTTTTTTTTAATAGAAACTTTTTCGCCAATTGTTAAGATCAAATATCCCTAAAAAGTTACAGATCATTGCTTAACCTTAAAGGCTCATGTCAAAAGCATAAGAACGTAAATAAATGTAAATATTTAAAAAAACTTCCGTTGGTCACGTTTGGCAAACTGTTAAATACGTGTGGTTAATATGTATTTAGAGGCTTAGTTTTTAAATGTAAAAAACGGTGGACATATAAAACATGTACTTAAATTGTGTCAAAAATATATTTTACAACGGCTTGGGGAGAGAATTGCTCACGAACTTCACGTCAGATATGTTGGCAATTCAATGTCATCCGTTTGACAGCACATAACCTTGAACAAGCGAACAAGACAGATTTACGCTAATTACGTTATTGTTTTCCCACAAAATTTTTAAGAACAAATGTCCCTAAAAAGTTACAAATCATTACTTAACCTTAAATTATTATGTCAATCGCATCATAATAAAATTAATTGTCACAAAGGAAAATATTTTAAAAAATTAAAAACTTCTGTCAGTTAAATATCACGGTTGGCATTCTGGGATGTTTTTCATGTCGTGAAGATTTTGCGAAAACTGCCAGCGGCAAAAAAACTAATAATGACCAAGTCTTGTTTGAAAATTTCAACCTATGTTAGCGTTCCGAGATAATTTTGTACTTGCAAATTACATGATTTGTGGATAATTTGTTGAAAGGACTTTGATTAATTATTAGTAATTGGGTCGTCGAACTTAGTTTCAATCAGATGGAGCTTTGATAGATAAAAATTAATTTTTGAGCCAAAATTCAAATAGCAATCCTTTTAGAATAATCGTCAAACGTGCTTTTCATCGACGACCCATTATGCATCATTGAACGTATTAATTTATGAATGAGGGTGGGTATGTTGACTTCATGAGCCACGATCTCGATTGAAAACAACAAAATTAATGGTAACAAAACGCAAATAAAGCTATCGCACTTTCAAATTGTTAATAGTGTGACGCGTTTGAAATAAAACTTATTTCAACAATTAAATTACTGCCACAGAAAGGACTACTCTTTAAAACTTAACTCGATTAATTAATTGGGACATATTTTGGAGTGCAGAAAACCCGGCACCGTTGCATCAAGGCACCGTTGCATCTATTGAAAGTTGGAGTATGGATTGTAGAATCCAGAAGAAGAATTATTGGGCCAATTTTTTTATACCCTTAATGCGGAACGTTATCGTAATATATTGCAAATTGTTATAGACCAACTATACTATCATGAGCTGGGTTATTTTCAACATGGTATCGCCACTGCACATACAGTCCGAACATGTCGGTTCATTGAAGCCTATTGTGATTCCAGCAAGATCGCCAGATCCTACTACTGTGGATTACTATGGTTATTTTAAAAATACAAAATATCACAATCAATTACACACACTGGATGAATTAAAAGAAGTGATAGAAGTTGTTGTGCAATGACGGATGAACAGCTACATGCAATTTATGAAAATATGAAAAAGAATATATATGTGTAGCCAATGGTGATGCACATTAAAACTTAGTTCAAATTAATAATACTTTAAAATTGTTTGTTTAATGTGACTCATTAGCAAATGTTAAAACTTAGTTCAAAATTTAAACAATTGAGAGTAGAAATTTTTTACAGTTTCAAATTGCTAACTTGTCGCGACACAAATGTAATTTTTTAAAACCACTAACAGGAAAATTCAAATGTAAAAATCGAAAATTTATATAAACCTAATTGAATTATAACAATACGTTACATAAAACAGTTCTCATGTCTTTGATTATAATATGCAAATGTCTACTCATTAACTTAGTTTAAGTATATTGCGGTATTCTCTCTCAGAAACACGTACGTCGCTTACGCTAAAATGTAGTGTATTTTTGTATTCACATAGTGGGAACATTGGGCAATAAACTATGACAAAATTACTGTCATCTTGAAATAAAATAAAATAAAAACTCTATATCCGGTATGCGTGAACCTATTAAGTTGAAATTTTGCACACACACAGCTGAAAGAAATGAAACGAAGTGCGAAAATTTGACGTAAAACGGGCGTTCGTTTTTCGGGTCGCGGCGCCGCGACGGCGACGTTTTTGGGCTTCGAGTGGGCCATTTGCGATAGCCAATGGAGGACCGCAGTCGATTGTGGTCCGTTTCGCCACGACCGATGCCGTCCATCGGCATCGTCAATGAACCAAAAGTCTGCACTTTCGATCGATTTCGCGAAGCAAATAAGAGACGGAGCCGATTACGCGTCCTTGATAATCCATGGTAACGCAATGTAGATTTGCCGATAGTCGTGTTGTGACATTTCAAACGTCAAACGTGCGGTCCGCCAAATACACATTGAGCGCCGCGTCAAAGTGGGTCTTTTTACAGTTTGGGCAATTTTTCTTTACGGATGTGTATTTGCGCAGGTGCGATTTCACCCATACATAAGGTATACGTCTGTACAGTAAAATTCATCGCCCCGACAGTTTGATTGGTTCATGCCGTCTTCGGACAACGTCATGTTAAAAATTAAAAATTCGGACGTTAAAAGTACGCTTCTGTTTTTCCCAAGAAACAGTGCAGAGAAAGCAGCAAAAACCGAACGACCATGGAGTATTGTTGGAAGATTTAGTACAGGTTTAGCCTTGTCGACGTTCCATAATGATCAATGTACGAGTTCCATATGACTTACAAATACACTCATAAATTGTAAATATTCGGTGAGAAAACTTTCAATCGATTAATTAATTAGGTAGTAGAGCTTAGTTTGAGTTCGTTGTATCTTCGATACGTTAACAAACTTCAGTTTTGCAATGTGTAATGCGAAACGCTATCGTAATATGTTGCAAATTTCTATAGACCAACTACACGATGGTGAGCTACGGGAGGGTTATTTTCAATATGATAACGCCAGTGCACATACAGCACAAGCAATTTATCGGTCCATTTAAGACAATTATGATAACAGAATTATCGGGCAAGAACGTTTTGCAGCAAGATCGTCAGATCTTACCCCTCGGGATTATTTTATATTTGGTTATTTAAAATACACCATTTATCACAATCGATTGCACACAGGATGAATTAAAAGAAGCGGCAGAAGGTGCTGTGCAGAAACTGCTGCATGCGCTTTTTGAAAGCATGAAAAGAAAAGTAGAATGTATGCCAATTGTGGCAAATAAAAAAATAAATCAAATAATATAGTTTTTTTTATATATTATGTAGTCAATTATTGCCAAACTATCATAATTCTTGTAAATATTTCCTCTTACTTCAAAAGAAATAATTGACAATTATAAATAATTTTCAAATTGGTTCTAAACTTGTAAGAAGAGAAGTTAGCTACTGTAGTGTACACTCAATCTCTGCCGGGGGCACATACAGTCGAATGCAAAAAAAAGTAGACACGAAATTTTCGGCTGCTTGAACAAACTTGATATTAGCAATGTCATGTAAACGTCAGTATTGTCATTTCAGTGATATTTTAATGAAGTGGTGAGCCGTAAGCGTAGGTACCCAGAACTAGAGCCCCGAATCACCGTTACTGAATAAATAAGTCAAATATCACGTGAATTAAGAAAACTTACTGAGAAAACCCACATTTATACAACAACAATTTGAGGAAAATCAATTGCAGGAAACTGTTTTTGTCTACTTTTTTTGCATTCAACTGTATTTACTGAAGGCATATTTTGTGAGAGCTGCCAAGTCGCCCATTATTGATCACCCTGTAGTTTCCAATTGATAACAGCGTGACGCCTTTGAAATAAAAATTAGTTCAAAATATAAATCATTGCTGATATGGTGCAAATGTCAAATGAGTTCGACGACACATTATAACAGATTATAAGAAGTGTGTGTTCATTAGAGTTTGAGAATATGCACATGTGGAATCGGTCAGGAACGGTTTTAAGGCATATACGTGTCTTTGGGATACAAAACTGGTCGGAATTGTGTACG
Source organism: Geotrupes spiniger (assembly GCA_959613385.1). Lineage (NCBI taxonomy): Eukaryota > Metazoa > Arthropoda > Insecta > Coleoptera > Geotrupidae > Geotrupes > Geotrupes spiniger. The sequence goes on from OY390737.1 coordinate 36,598,619, forward strand.
TGTATGTGTTGTGACATTTCAAATGTCAAACGTGTGTTCTGCCCAAGACGCCTTTTTCAAAGATCATCTTTATGTGTAGTTTGGGTTTGTTATTTATGGATGTTTATGTGCACTCAACCAGGTAAGATTTGACGTCTTTCTGTATAGTTCAGAATCACCGACCCAGCCGTTTAATTGGTTTACGCCGCCTTCGGACAACGCTGTCAGTTACAGTTACATAATTGCCTATGCACAATTCCATATGAATTACAAATATACATGCAAATTCCGCATTGTAAATATTCGGTGAGTGATCAATTGATTAATTACGTAGTAGAGCTTTGTTTGCATTCGTTGTATCTTCGATGCATTATCAAACAGAATTTTCCAAAGCAGAAAACATACGAGTCGTATACGTCAAATGTCGAAACGCACATTTGACGTCCAGAAGTGGAGGTTGAATTCAGTTTTGCAACATGAAGTGGATTCGATTAGCTACGACTTATTACAGAAACTGATGTATCGAGCGTGTGTAACAAGCAAGAAATTAATAGTCACCGTAACAAATTGCAAGTTTTGTTGATGATATGGCGGACATGTCAAACGTGTTCGAAGACACAGTACACATTATAAGAAGTATGTGTTGATTAGAGTTTGAGAATATACACATTTGGATTCGATCAGATACGATTTTATGGCATACACATGTCTTTGGGATACAAAACTTGACGAAATTGTGTACATGGATCTGTTATGGCATCACAAATGTCAAACTTGGGTTCCGACGCGTTGTTCAAAGAACATCTCCTTTACAGTTTAATTGGTTCATGCCTTCTTCAGACAACGCTTTTTTGGACATACATTTGCTTATATGTAAATAAATGAATGTAATATAATTATAATTTTGTGTTTTTTTTAATAGAAACTTTTTCGCCAATTGTTAAGATCAAATATCCCTAAAAAGTTACAGATCATTGCTTAACCTTAAAGGCTCATGTCAAAAGCATAAGAACGTAAATAAATGTAAATATTTAAAAAAACTTCCGTTGGTCACGTTTGGCAAACTGTTAAATACGTGTGGTTAATATGTATTTAGAGGCTTAGTTTTTAAATGTAAAAAACGGTGGACATATAAAACATGTACTTAAATTGTGTCAAAAATATATTTTACAACGGCTTGGGGAGAGAATTGCTCACGAACTTCACGTCAGATATGTTGGCAATTCAATGTCATCCGTTTGACAGCACATAACCTTGAACAAGCGAACAAGACAGATTTACGCTAATTACGTTATTGTTTTCCCACAAAATTTTTAAGAACAAATGTCCCTAAAAAGTTACAAATCATTACTTAACCTTAAATTATTATGTCAATCGCATCATAATAAAATTAATTGTCACAAAGGAAAATATTTTAAAAAATTAAAAACTTCTGTCAGTTAAATATCACGGTTGGCATTCTGGGATGTTTTTCATGTCGTGAAGATTTTGCGAAAACTGCCAGCGGCAAAAAAACTAATAATGACCAAGTCTTGTTTGAAAATTTCAACCTATGTTAGCGTTCCGAGATAATTTTGTACTTGCAAATTACATGATTTGTGGATAATTTGTTGAAAGGACTTTGATTAATTATTAGTAATTGGGTCGTCGAACTTAGTTTCAATCAGATGGAGCTTTGATAGATAAAAATTAATTTTTGAGCCAAAATTCAAATAGCAATCCTTTTAGAATAATCGTCAAACGTGCTTTTCATCGACGACCCATTATGCATCATTGAACGTATTAATTTATGAATGAGGGTGGGTATGTTGACTTCATGAGCCACGATCTCGATTGAAAACAACAAAATTAATGGTAACAAAACGCAAATAAAGCTATCGCACTTTCAAATTGTTAATAGTGTGACGCGTTTGAAATAAAACTTATTTCAACAATTAAATTACTGCCACAGAAAGGACTACTCTTTAAAACTTAACTCGATTAATTAATTGGGACATATTTTGGAGTGCAGAAAACCCGGCACCGTTGCATCAAGGCACCGTTGCATCTATTGAAAGTTGGAGTATGGATTGTAGAATCCAGAAGAAGAATTATTGGGCCATTTTTTTTATACCCTTAATGCGGAACGTTATCGTAATATATTGCAAATTGTTATAGACCAACTATACTATCATGAGCTGGGTTATTTTCAACATGGTATCGCCACTGCACATACAGTCCGAACATGTCGGTTCATTGAAGCCTATTGTGATTCCAGCAAGATCGCCAGATCCTACTACTGTGGATTACTGTGGTTATTTTAAAAATACAAAATATCACAATCAATTACACACACTGGATGAATTAAAAGAAGTGATAGAAGTTGCTGTGCAATGACGGATGAACAGCTACATGCAATTTATGAAAATATGAAAAAGAATATATATGTGTAGCCAATGGTGATGCACATTAAAACTTAGTTCAAATTAATAATACTTTAAAATTGTTTGTTTAATGTGACTCATTAGCAAATGTTAAAACTTAGTTCAAAATTTAAACAATTGAGAGTAGAAATTTTTTACAGTTTCAAATTGCTAACTTGTCGCGACACAAATGTAATTTTTTAAAACCACTAACAGGAAAATTCAAATGTAAAAATCGAAAATTTATATAAACCTAATTGAATTATAACAATACGTTACATAAAACAGTTCTCATGTCTTTGATTATAATATGCAAATGTCTACTCATTAACTTAGTTTAAGTATATTGCGGTATTCTCTCTCAGAAACACGTACGTCGCTTACGCTAAAATGTAGTGTATTTTTGTATTCACATAGTGGGAACATTGGGCAATAAACTATGACAAAATTACTGTCATCTTGAAATAAAATAAAATAAAAACTCTATATCCGGTATGCGTGAACCTATTAAGTTGAAATTTTGCACACACACAGCTGAAAGAAATGAAACGAAGTGCGAAAATTTGACGTAAAACGGGCGTTCGTTTTTCGGGTCGCGGCGCCGCGACGGCGACGTTTTTGGGCTTCGAGTGGGCCATTTGCGATAGCCAATGGAGGACCGCAGTCGATTGTGGTCCGTTTCGCCACGACCGATGCCGTCCATCGGCATCGTCAATGAACCAAAAGTCTGCACTTTCGATCGATTTCGCGAAGCAAATAAGAGACGGAGCCGATTACGCGTCCTTGATAATCCATGGTAACGCAATGTAGATTTGCCGATAGTCGTGTTGTGACATTTCAAACGTCAAACGTGCGGTCCGCCAAATACACATTGAGCGCCGCGTCAAAGTGGGTCTTTTTACAGTTTGGGCAATTTTTCTTTACGGATGTGTATTTGCGCAGGTGCGATTTCACCCATACATAAGGTATACGTCTGTACAGTAAAATTCATCGCCCCGACAGTTTGATTGGTTCATGCCGTCTTCGGACAACGTCATGTTAAAAATTAAAAATTCGGACGTTAAAAGTACGCTTCTGTTTTTCCCAAGAAACAGTGCAGAGAAAGCAGCAAAAACCGAACGACCATGGAGTATTGTTGGAAGATTTAGTACAGGTTTAGCCTTGTCGACGTTCCATAATGATCAATGTACGAGTTCCATATGACTTACAAATACACTCATAAATTGTAAATATTCGGTGAGAAAACTTTCAATCGATTAATTAATTAGGTAGTAGAGCTTAGTTTGAGTTCGTTGTATCTTCGATACGTTAACAAACTTCAGTTTTGCAATGTGTAATGCGAAACGCTATCGTAATATGTTGCAAATTTCTATAGACCAACTACACGATGGTGAGCTACGGGAGGGTTATTTTCAATATGATAACGCCAGTGCACATACAGCACAAGCAATTTATCGGTCCATTTAAGACAATTATGATAACAGAATTATCGGGCAAGAACGTTTTGCAGCAAGATCGTCAGATCTTACCCCTCGGGATTATTTTATATTTGGTTATTTAAAATACACCATTTATCACAATCGATTGCACACAGGATGAATTAAAAGAAGCGGCAGAAGGTGCTGTGCAGAAACTGCTGCATGCGCTTTTTGAAAGCATGAAAAGAAAAGTAGAATGTATGCCAATTGTGGCAAATAAAAAAATAAATCAAATAATATAGTTTTTTTTTATATATTATGTAGTCAATTATTGCCAAACTATCATAATTCTTGTAAACATTTCCTCTTACTTCAAAAGAAATAATTGACAATTATAAATAATTTTCAAATTGGTTCTAAACTTGTAAGAAGAGAAGTTAGCTACTGTAGTGTACACTCAATCTCTGCCGGGGGCACATACAGTCGAATGCAAAAAAAGTAGACACGAAATTTTCGGCTGCTTGAACAAACTTGATATTAGCAATGTCATGTAAACGTCAGTATTGTCATTTCAGTGATATTTTAATGAAGTGGTGAGCCGTAAGCGTAGGTACCCAGAACTAGAGCCCCGAATCACCGTTACTGAATAAATAAGTCAAATGTCACGTGAATTAAGAAAACTTACTGAGAAAACCCACATTTATACAACAACAATTTGAGGAAAATCAATTGCAGGAAACTGTTTTTGTCTACTTTTTTTGCATTCAACTGTATTTACTGAAGGCATATTTTGTGAGAGCTGCCAAGTCGCCCATTATTGATCACCCTGTAGTTTCCAATTGATAACAGCGTGACGCCTTTGAAATAAAACTTAGTTCAAAATATAAATCATTGAAAAAGATCTTAGCTCAAATGTATTGCACATTATTAACTTATTGTGACATATTATCAGAAAACTTAATTCAAATTGTAGTATTTCTTTAATTGCAACTACCTGAATCATTGAAAAAACTGGACCACTCATTAATATATTCAACAAAATTAAGGATAGTATTTGTATTTCTTTAATTACAAGTGAATTTTATACTGCCATGCTGGCAATTCAAAACATTAATAATATGTAATAATATCGAGGGGTGTAATCGTTCAACCAAATTCAGTCAAATCAACATTTTAATTTAGCTAATTAATAATAAATGTATTGCAATAATACCAACAGTTTCTTTCGGTTCAATGTAATAATAATGAATGTCTAATTGTATATTTCGGCAATTGTTAAGAACATAAATCCACAAAATGTTACTGAAAATTATATAACCCGAAATGCTCATATCAAACGCATATGAACGTCAATTATCGCAAACACAAATATTTAAAATAATTTAAAACTGCAGTTAAACGTCATGGTTGGTACTTGCGGATGTCAAAGTATAATTTCCAGGTAGCATTAATTTTACGAAAACTTCCAACAGTAAAAAACTAATAATAAATAAATATAAATATTGTTTTTCATAATATTTTTTGATAGTATTGGATACATAATACTGGTACACTTAACATTTTACCAATGTGAATCAAGCTTTTCAACTGCCAATCGAAATTTTAAATTGTCATATTTACAATTTTAATTCGTGAAAACCAAATTTAAAGATGCCTTTAACAGAATTGAAAAAACTTGAGGAGAGAATATTCCTAATAGCAAACTTCATGTCCCCGAAAACGCAGTTTTATTGGCAATTCAATGTCATCCGTTAGACATCACATAACCTTGGCATGAACAAGTTAGATGTTCCCTAAATAAATTTAATTTTCGGCAGTTGTTAAGAAAAAATATCCCTAAAAAGTTGCAAATCATTACTTAACCTTAAAGGCTCATGTCAAACGCATAAGAAAGTCAATTGTCACAAACGTAAATATTTAAAAAAATTAAAAACTGCCGTCAGTTGCCGTCATGGTTGGTAAAACAACTTGAGGAGAGAATGTCTTTCATTACCGGCAAACTGCATGTCCCTAAAAACACAGTTTTATTGGCAATTCAGTGTCATCCGGCTGATACCACGCCTTGGTAAGAGCAAGACAAATTTACGTTAAATTAATTACTGTTTTCCCACAATATTTTTGACAATTTTATATGTGCACCGATTGCACAATCATATATAACTGGTAGAAAACTGTAAACAATTAGGGGAAAACAATATTTTATTTAATGTAACTTTTGGCTTTTTCGCGTCAAGGTTATGTGTTATGTCAAATGGATGACATGTAATTGCCAATAAAACTGTGCTTTTGACGACAACAGTTCGTCCACAATTAGCGACATCTCTTGAAGTCGTTGTAAAATATTTCAACGTTTCAAACGTCAAAGTACGACGTTTCAAACGTCAAACAAATTCATCAACCTGGTCGATCGATTAGTTAGCGCGCCGCGTCAGTCTAACGCAGCAACAAGATTTTGCCAACCGCCAAAAAAATTAATAACGGCTAACTACTGTTTACAAATTTCAACCGGTTAAGCCATAACAGTGTTCAAAGATCATTTAATACTTGCAAATGGCTTGTTTTGTGAATAATTTGGTCAGAACGCTTTAATCAATTAATGAATTACGTTGTAGAACTTAGTTTGTATCAGATGTATCTTTGATAGATAATTCATTTTAAACCAAAATTCAAACTAATTTTGACGCGTGATAATAGTACATTTTTATTACTTTAAAGTTCAAGTGAATTTTATACTGCCATGCTGGCAATTAAAAACATTAATAACATATAATATATCAAGCGGTGTAATTTCGTTAATTAATAATACATGTAGGTAAACCAACAGTTTATTTCGGTTCAATGCAATAATAATGAATGTCGTATATATATATATATATATATATATATATATATATATATATATATATATATATATATATATATATATTCCGCAATTGTTAAGAACATAAATCCCCAAAATGTTACTGAATAACCTGAAATCCTCATATCAAACACATAAGGTCAATTGTCACAAATTGGTAGAAATGGTAGGAAACTGTAAAAAAATACGAGAATGCAATAATTTATTTAAGGTTATGTTTTATGTCAAGTTGACATTGAATTTCCAATAGAACTGCGCTTTTGACGACGTGCAGTTCGTCAGCAATTATTTTCGTTGTCACTGTAAAATATGTTGTTGCAATTCTGTTAAGGTATTTTTTAATTTTATTTTCACGAATTAACATTGTCAATTTGACAACTTAAAATGTTGCTTGATAAGAAGAGGGAAGCTTGTTTCACATTGCGGCATTCTCTCTCAGAAACACGCGCTTCTCTTAGGCTAAAAATTAGTGTAATTTTTATTCCCATAGTGGGAACATTGGACAATAAACTATAACAAAATGCATGTCATCTTGAAACAAGATGGCGCCACTCTATCTCGAGAACGCGTGAACCTGTCAAGTTGAAATTTTGCATACACAAAAATGACACGATTAATTGCATCGTTGGAAAAAACTACGGCAAACGGACTACCCTTTCATAAGACTTAGTTACCTAGTCAACTTACATATAACCACACGATAACGTCTCTCATCCGTACGCAACTGACGGTTAAAAATGCTGGACTTGAGGATTCCATTGGTCGCCGGTCTAACGCGCGAAGCGCGTTGGTCCGATTTTGCGCGCGAAAGGTTCGAATTACGGCGCAGAACGCTACAATTGGTTGGACAGAGTCGTCTAATAACGACTTCCGGAAAATAAATGTCAAAAACGTAACCTGCAAAATTCGCACCTGAACTCGTGTCTGCATCGTGTTCGAGCGTAGTTTGAACAAAGTGCGTTTAGAAATAGGTGTTCGGGACCGATTCGCGGGCACTTGGATCCCTGACGGTGAAGTCATCGAAGATGCAAAGTACGTACATTCAATCTATCGGCCAACGCATATCGGCCGATGAAACAGCAGAGCAGGCTTCCCGCAGGTAATTAATTACAAATGTGAAACGAGCCGGTTCATCAATGATACATTCGAAATTACAAGTACATTTCCTTTACGGTGACCGATACAAGTTAGTGGACGCATATTTAAACTCGATTAAACGTCAAAACGTAACCTGCAAGATTCATACTTTAAACTTGCGTCGGCGTCGTTTTCGAGTGTAGTTTGGACAAGACGAGTTTAGCAATAGGCGTTCAGGCCCGATTCGCGGCTATTTAGGCCACAGAGACCCCTCCCGCGGTGCTGATATGGTGCAAATGTCAAATGAGTTCGACGACATATAACAGATTATAAGAAGTGTGTTTTCATTAGAGTTTGAGAATATACACATGTGGAATCGGTCAGGTACGTTTTTTCAGGCATATCCGTGTCTTTGGAATACAAACATTGGACGGAATTGCATGTGTGCATGTGTTGTGACATTTCAAATGTCAAACGTGTGTTCTGCCCAAGACGCCTTTTTCAAAGATCATCTTTATATGTAGTTTGGGCAGTTGTTATTTATGGATGTTTATGTGCACTCAATCAGGTAAGATTAGACGTCTTTCTGTATAGTTCAGAATCACCGACCCGGCCGTTTAATTGGTTTACGCCGCCGTCGGACAACGCTGTCAGTTACAGATACATAATTGCCTATGTACATACAAGTTCCATATAACTTACAAATATACGTACAAATTCCGCATTGTAAATATTCGGATAGTGAGCAATTGATTAATTAGGTAATAGAGCTTAGATTGAATTCGTTGTATCTTCGATGCATTAACAAACAGAATTGTGAAAAGTAGGAAACGTACAAATAGTATACATCAAATGTGGAAACGCTTATTTAGACACATAGAGACTTAGTTTTAAATGCAAAACGCGATCAAATAGTATAATCTGTAGAATTATTGCACTGCAAATAGCGTACTCTATAGAACATGTGCACTTTGATAACATTTGAGAAGTAATATTTTTCATATAATAGATATATTTTATTTTAATATATACAATTGGTGGACATATAAAACAGATATACTGCAAGTTTGTCAAAAACACATTTTACACCAGCTTGGGGAGAGAATTCCGAACTTCACGTCAGATATGGTGACAATGTCATCCGTTTGACAGCACATAACCTTAACGCGAACATGACAGATGTTCGCCAATTACGTTATTGTTTTCCTACAAATATCCCTAAAAAGTTGCAACTCATTACTTAACCTTAAATGATTATGTCAATCGAATCATAATAAAATTAATTGTCACAAACGTAAACACTTTAAATATCACGGTTGACATTCCCGGACGTTTTTCATGTTGCAAGATTTTGCGGAAACTGCCAGCAGCAAAAAAACTAATAATGGCCAAGTATTATTTGCAAATTTCAATCTATGTCAGCGTTCCGAGATAATTTTGTACTTGCAAATTACATGATTTGTGGTTAATTTGGTGAAGAAAATTTGATTAATTATAACAAACTGGGTGGTCGAACTTTCAATCAGATGGAACTTTGATAGATAAAAATTTATTCAAATAGTATTCTTTTTACAATAATTGAATTTATCAATTTATGAATATGCGTGTGTGGACTAAATGAGCCACGAAGTTGACTGAAAATAACAAAAGTAATGGTAACAAAACGCAAATATAGCTATCGCACTGTCATTTGATGCAAGCTTGAAAATTCACACATTTCTAAAAAAGAAAAACTTAGTTCAAATTAATATAATTTCCAATTGTTAATATGTAACACTTTTGAAATTAAATTAAATTACTGATAAAAAACTGCGACAGATGTGACTACTTAAAACTTAATTCAATTAATTAATTAGGACGTATTTGGAGTGCAGGAAACCATGGCGTACTTCAACAGGCATCCATTGAAAGTTGGAGTATGGATTGCAGTATCGAGTAGAAAATTATTGAGCCAATTTTCTTCACCGATATCGTTAATGCCGAACGTTATCGTAATATGTTGCAAATTTTTATAGAACAACTACACTATGATGAGCTACTACACAACAGGTTATTTTCAACATGATATCCCCACTGCTCAAACATGTCGGTTCATTGAAGTTATGTTTCCAGCAAGATCGCCAGATCTTACTACTTTGAATTATTTTCTATTTGGTTATTTTAAAAATACAATTCATCACAATCGATTATACACACTTGATGAATTAAAATACGTGATAGAAGGTGCTGAGCAAATAATAACGGAAGAACAGCTATCTTTGACAACATTGAAAAAAGAAAGATGCATGTATAGTCAATGGTGGTGGTGGTGCACAAACTTATTTCAAATCGTTTGCTTAATGTCAGTTACGTTTGGCAAACTATTAAATGCGTTTGGTTAACATTTATTTATAGGCGTTGTTAAATGTAAAACACGATCAAATATATAATCTGCAGAATTCTTGCACTGGAAATAATGATCTCTGTAGAATATGTGTACTTTGATAACCTTGTATAAATAATAGTTTTCATAAAATAGGTATATATTAATTTTATATGTACAACCGGTAGACATATAAAATAGATATACATAAATTTTGTCAAAAACATATTTTACAACGCTTGGGGAGTGAATTGCTTACGAAATTCATGTCGCAGATATGTAGGCAATTTATTGTCATCCGCTTGACAGCTCAAAACTTTGACGTGAACAAGACAGATTTACACTAAATAAATTATTGTTTTCCCACGATATTTTTGGAGAGTTTCATAGTTATATGGAAAGATTATACAATCAATTCACATATAAATGTCAGAAAATTGTAAAAAACAATAATGTTCGCGTCAAGGTTATGTGCTATGTCATTTAGTTGCCAATAAACTTGTAATTTTGACGATAAGATGTTGGTCGGCAATTACTGACATATCCTGAAGCCGTTGTAAAATATTTCTGACGTTTCAAACGTCAAGGCGCGACGTCGCCAACGTCAAACAAATTCATTAATCTGGTCGATCGATTAGTTCGCGCGCCGCGTCACTAACGCGGCGACAAGATTTTGTCAACCGCAAAAAAACTAATAATGGCTAACTGCAAATTTCAACCAGTCATTATCAGCATTCCATGATAATAATAATAATAATAATAAAAGGTCTTTATTGAGGCGAAGTCCAGCCTAAGCTGTTCAACTTAACCTTGAAATAATACATAAGAAAAAAATATATATATAAACATAAATAAAATACAGTATAAGCTTAAGCAAACAAAAACAAAAGCGCACATATGCAAGGGACGTTTAAACGTTAAATGTTAAATGTTAAATGTTAAATGTTAAATGTTAAATGTTAAATGTTAAATGTTAAATGTTAAATGTTAAATGTTAAATGTTAAATGTTAAATGTTAAATGTTAAATGTTAAATGTTGTATGTTGGATGTTAGATCTCTGCTGCAACATCAAATAAATTTTGTATGAGTATTTAAATTTTTCTGAATTAAACGTAAACAGATTCCGAGGTATTGAATTACAAAGAGTGACAGCGTTGATCATTTAATACTTGCAAATTGCATATTTTGTGATTAATTAGGTGAGACGGCTTTAATCAATTAATAAATTACGTTATAGAATTAATCAGACGTAGCGTTGATAGATAAAAATTTATTTTTGTTAATTAAATAATTGTTAATTGTCAAATGACAACTTTAATTCGTGCAAAGCAAATTTAAAGTTACCTTTAACAGTATTGGAAAAACTTGACGCGAGAATATCCCTAATTGCTGAAAAACTTCATGTCACAAAAACATAGTCTATTGACAATTTCATGTCCTGTGACTTGAGGAGTGAATTACTGACAAACTGCATGTCCCTAAAAATACATTTTTATTGGAAATTCAATGTCATCCGTGAGACACAATATTCCCAATTTTATACGTGAACATACAATAGGTATAAAACTGTAAAAAATGGCGGGAAAACAATAATTTATTTAAGGTTATGTTCTATGTCAAGTTGATGACATTGAATTTCCAATAAAACTGCGCTTTTGACGACGTCATCAGCAATAACGTTGTCATTGAGAAGCTTAATTCACATTGCGGTATTCTCTCTCAGAATCACATGCTTCGCTTAGGCTAAAATTTAGTGTAATTTTTTATTGACGTAGTGAGAACATTGAACAATAAAATATGACAAAACGCTCGTCATCTTGATGCAAGATGGCGCCACTCTATCTCGCGAACGTATGAACCTTACAAGTTGAAATTTTGCACATACAAAACTGACACAATTACTTGCATCATTGGAAAAAACTGCCGCAAACGGACCACCCTTTCACAAACTTAGCTACCTAGTCACCCGCATATAACCAAACGATAAGGAAAAATTCAGATACAGCAAAAGTACACCGGGAGCTACGACCGTTTTCGGCTGCGCGACGAATTTTGCGGGTTTTATTGGCGGACGGGAAAAATGCGCGAAGCGCATTGGTTCGAGTTTGCGCGCCGAAGGTTCAAATTCCGCCGGAGACTCGACGAAAAACTTGATTGACGAGGTTTAAGCGGCCGAACGCGCGACGCCCATTGGTCCGCGATTACGCGGGCTGAGGGTCAAATTCCGGCCGCACGCCACGGCTGTGTTCGAATCGACGAAAAAATTCGGACCTTGCGTCGTTTTCGAGTTTCAAGGGCATTTCCCATTTACAAATACGTATTCGAGGCCGATGCGCGGAAATGTAAGACCCTGTGTCTCAGGGTGATGGCAAAGATGCAAATATCGGTACTTTAAATCTATCATGCAGTGTAGGCTTCCCTCAAGTCACGTTGTGAAATTGCAAATGTCAAACGAGCCGGTTCGTCGACAATGCATTGTGCATTATTATTGTGAATTTCGTTTACAGTGAGTGATTTAAGTTTGTGGATGTATATTTGGTCACGACTAGCTACGATTTTCCGGCACCAATCATACCGTGCCGCAAGTCGACGTTTTAAAGTGCGTTCGGTTAATATTTATGCAGACATGAAACGTAGATTTTCCAATTTACGAAGATTTTGCGTAAACTGCTGCGTCAATTGGATACAAGAAGCAAGAAACTGACAATCGTCGTTATAAATCGAGTGTTTTGTTGCTTATTTGGCGAGTAAAACTTTATCAATTGATGAATTAGGTTGTAGAAAATCACATGTAGTTGTAATAGATTAACTTGGTTTTTTAATTTAAAACAGAATTAAAATTGTACATTTGGTAGAATAAACCTATTCATGTAATGTTGCTGTATTATCTCTTCAGACATTCATGACATTTCAAATATCAAATGTGTTCGACGACATATTACGTGCTATCAAAAGTTTATCGTCATCAGAGTTTGAGGATATGCAAGTATATTATATATATGATCAGCTACGATTTTATGACATATCCATGACTTTCGGTTACAAAACTGTAACAATATTTGAACGAACAAATTTGTTTTCTGTTAAGTATACAACATCGGTTACATGACTTTTTACCCAACAAACAATCGTTTTTCATTATATACTTGAATAAACTATTTTCCTTCAAATTTCTTTTTGTCGACATCCAAGTTCACAGTTTTCAAGTTTTATTTTGTCATGTCATACATATCAAATTAAACATCAAAACAAGTCTTCATGAATACACTTTATTTTAAAAAATTGCTTTTACTATTCACAACCACTTATTGTAATGACTTACTTTCCGCAGCACAGCGGATTGCGAAATTAAAATGTTAAATTACACTTACACTCCGCAGTCGACCCATAATCATTTTATCGAAATGTACATGAAGAACACCGCCTTTTCACAAAACAGTGTGTCGAGGTTGTCCCGAGTGCCAGGAACGAGGAGTGACCACCACCATTGCACACACGGTGACCACCACCGTAACGCACACTGGCAACCATTACCTTGCCGTACACGTCGCAATCGACGCCGGTCCCGACATGCGAAGAGGATATGACCTCGCTTCGCTGGACCGCATCGGGCTGATGGGTAACTTGGTGTCACGTTATCTGAAACTTCCGTGCATAAAGCCGTACGTTTTCAGAGTGCACGTGGAAGGTGGTGGCATTCGCCGAATACCATCATGCCGTCCAGCATTACAGAGCATGGACACGAAGCCCGTCAGGAGACGGATGGGTCCACCATAATGATGCCGAGGTACCGCCTGCACCGTGCGTGCTGTTCTAACCATCGGAGGATCATATACTCCGCGATACGTTGGACAGTCATCGGTCGACATGCACGATGTCATTTAAAAAAATAATAAATTATAGGGTTACTTATGGTTTGTTCACAGCCATATTTGATGTGGGGGTGAACAGACCTAAGTAGACGATAGCGGTGGAGGATAAAAATGTCTTTTATATAATGATTATTATACTTTTTGTAGTTATGATGTGAATTAATAAAATGTTGTTACTTTTAACATTTACAATTTTATTACAATTTCCAACATAAATGTCAAACGCATAAGAAAGTCAATTGTCACAAACGTAAATATTTAAAAAAATTAAAAACTGCCGTCAGTTGCCGTCATGGTTGGTAAAACAACTTGAGGAGAGAATGTCTTTCATTGCCGACAAACTGCATGTCCCTAAAAACACAGTTTTATTGGCAATTCAGTGTCATCCGGCTGATACCACGCCTTGGTAAGAACAAGACAAATTCACATTAAATTGATTACTATTTTCCCACAATATTTTTGACAGTTTTATATGTGCACCGATTGCACAATCGGTGGACATATATAACTGGTAGAAAACTGTAAAAAAATAGGGGAAAACAATATTTTATTTAATGTAACTTTTGGATTTTTCGCGTCAAGTTTATGTGTTATGTCAAATGGATCCTGTCCTGTCCAGTGTCAACATATAAAAGGATTGCTGCAATTAAGTTCAAAAACAATGTAATTGCCAATAAAACTGTGCTTTTGACGACAACAGTTCGTCGACAATTAGCGACATCTCTTGAAGTCGTTGTAAAATATTTCTGACGTTTCAAACGTCAAAGCACGACATTTCAAACGTCAAACAAATTCATCAACCTGGTCGATCGATTAGTTAGCGCTCCGCCTAACGCAGCGACAAGATTTTGCCAACCGCCAAGACAAATTAATAACGGCTAACTACTGTCTGCAAATTTCAACCGATTAAGCCATAACAGTGTTCAAAGATCATTTAATACTTGCAAATGGCTTGTTTTGTGAATAATTTGGTCAGAAGGCTTTAATCAATTAATGAATTACGTTGTAGAACTTAGTTTGTATCAGATGTATCTTTGAGAGATAATTCATTTTAAACAAAAATTCAAATAGAATGCCCTGATTGTCAAAGGTGCATGTTATCGACAATATTGTCGATATATTATTTTATTTTGTAAATGTAATTAATGTCTTTCTGAAAATCAATTTAACAATAGTAAACTAAAAAGACAGTGGCATGCTGGTTTTTATAATTCTGAAAGAAAATACAACAAACAGGAATATAATTGTTATAGTTAGGATAAAATTATGCAATTATTTACGTTGTCACTGTAAAATATGTTGTTGCAATTCTGTTAATTTTGTTTTCACGAATTAACATTGTCAATTTGACAAGTTAAAATTTTGCTTGATAAGAAGAGAGAAGCTTTTTTCACATTGCGGCATTCTCTCTCAGAAACACGTGCTTCTCTTAGGTTAAAAAGTTGAAATTTTGCATACACGAAAATGACACGATTAATTGCATCGTTGGAAAAACTACGGCAAACGGACCCATTCATAAAACTTAGTTACCTAGTTGTGCAATACAACAAACATTAAAAGATTTTTTCAAGCAGAACATTTAATGGCAACAATTGCAGACATGTATTTTTTATGCATTTTGCGTACGCTATCATGCACTTTTTTTTATTTTTTAACAAGAACATAAATAATAAAATTTCAAAATTTTAAATGAAGAATGAATGAAAGTAAATTAATTCAACAAAGTAACCTAGAAGCTTTACAATTATCACATTGAAATTTTGCAAAATTTAAAGCTGTTTTGCGATGCTTTGACATTGAGGATTTACTTCAATTTAATACACTGCCTTTCAAATAAAATAGACCATCGCGAACTACTGAACGCAGAATGATGAAAATATCTAAACGCACAAAGAAAAACAAACATTTTAAAGAAAAACTGATAACATTTAGTGATTAAAAAGTTAATAATGAGTTACATCCCCACGTACTCTTATGCACTCAGCAACCCTTCTACGCATACTGGAAATTAGATTATTGATATCATCTTGAGGTACCTCATCCCAGGCTATCTATAACGGTGGACACAACTCCTCTAAGGTATTGGGAGGGTGGGGTGATCGCCGCAATCTTCTTGCCATCATATTCCAGACATGTTCAATGGGGGATACGTTTCGTGATCTTGGAGCAGGTCCTGGAATGTTTTGTAGTAATGGCACAACTGGTTCCAACACTGAACCAACCTAACGTCTGGCGTTTAGTGTGCGCGGTATGAATACCATACAAGATTTCTTCCATAGCGTATTTCCCCCATATCATAACCCCAGGAGTTAAAGCAAAATTGTTGAACAAAATTTTGCCTCTGACCCCTAGGTCGCCGAATCCTCGAACGTCAGTCAGAGTGCCATAAGCAAAATCTTGATTCGTCGCTGATGAAAATCTCATTCCATTCAGGAACCCAATATTGTCTGTCATGGCACCAGTGAAATCATCACCCTATCGGAAGATGCTATAATTTTTACAAATGGCGGTAAATGTCAGTTCTGCTTTGGCATTTGTGAAGTAAGCAGATACGAAATATACGGCAATAAGACATGAAACGCTATACTCCTCAAGAACGCAGAATAATTTTTTCGAGTTTTTTGCGTATTAATTCGTTGGTGATATTGACGCAGTGTGAATTTAGACGTAGGTTTCCCGGTCGTCCGACACCAACTGGGCAAACACTACAGCGTTTAGCTGGTCGCCTAGAAGAGTATGGGACAACACGAGATGCTGCCAGGTTTGAGCGGCCCCAGCAGAACGGCTGCTGAAAATATCGCGGCTGTGGCTGAAGACATCGCAGAATACCCCGGAGTATCGACCAGACGACGTGCCACGCAATTGGGTATCAATAGGCGGTTTTTAGAGAGAGTTTTGGTAAAATACTTGAAGATGTTCCCTTACAAAGTGCATCGTGCATCAGCTGCTAGCCGTTGACTGCCAAGCGCGTGTAACCTACGCTCAAGCCATCCTGAATCTCGACGAGGAAGACAAGTTCATCGAAAATCGTTATGAGCGGCGAGGCCCATTTCCATCTCTGTGGATACATGAATAAGCAGAATTATCGTTCCTGGGGCACCGAAAATCCGCTTATGACACACGAAGAGCCATGATCTGGAGCATGATCGGGCCTTATTTTTCGAAAATGCCGCGACTACTGTGAACGCACAATCGAAATTTACGGGTCGCCTCATCTCTCGTTTTGGTGATTTGCACTGGCCGGCAAGATCGCCCGATTTAACCGTTCTAGAATTCTTTTTATGGGGTTTCATGAAGTTACGAATCTATGTCAACAAGCCTCAGACTCTTGAAGCCCCCAAAGACAATATCCGCCCGGAATGCGGGAACTTATCGTCGGAAGTTCTGGCAAGAGTGATCAAAAAGGCCATAAATCGGCCCGTCAGGTCATCAATTCTGGCAGCGGCCACTTGGACGATATCATTTTTTCTACTTAATAAAAACAAATTTAGACATCAAATAAGCACAATCCAAAAGCAACATTAAAGTTCTTCATTTATGTGTGTCTGTGCGCGGTCTACCGCCCAGACGATGAACGCTAGAGCTATGAAACTTTAAACTTAAGATTTGTATACACCAAGGAGGAAAACGTTATATTTTGAAAGCAATATCTCAACCGGAAGTGATGGTTTACTCTTTTCAGTTTTACCGTATTTCGAAAACAGTAATAGTTATCGAAAAAATTATTCGTATGAAAGTTGTAGATACTAAAATTTTAAACAACTTTCATTTAAAAAGTTTTTTCGAAAATTGTAGTATAAATAACTATAGGATAGTTCAGTGCGGACTACTGCAGATTTTACTTTCTTATACTTTATGTATAAGTATAGGAATCATGAAAATTTTCGAGCTCGAGATTTTAAGGGATATACAAGTTTTGAGGTCCTCCAATCTATTGTGACTATTTTTGGAATGACGTCTGTCAACTCAACATTTGTATATAGCAACGTGGAAAACATCCTATTTTAAAAACAATATCTCAACCGCAAGTAATGGTTTACTCTTATCTCCTTTTTCCGTATCGCGAAAACGGTACGAGTTATCGAAAAATATTTTCTCACAAAAGTTAACGATATTGATATTTTAAACAACTTTTATGTGAAAAGTTTTTTTCGAAAAATGTCGTGTAACTAAGTATAAGAAAGTTCAGTGCTGACCACTGCAGATTTTTTATTATGTTGTAATCTTATAAAATGCACCTTATACAAAAATCAAATATTATAGTTCATAATGCTGCTAGCACATTGCTGCCTTACGGATATTAATTATTAAGTATTTTACCTTGTTTTGCTTGTTTACTAGAGCCCCATGATGCAGTAAAGATTCCAAGATACCTCGGCTTCCCAAGCTACATGCAATGTGTAGCGGCGTCGAACCTTTCTGGAAGGAAGTGAAGTTTATGTTGTCTACTTTAAAATGATTGAAGAACACAGCAAAAGGGACGTATAAACAGACAAAGTAAATCAAAAATCGTTTGATGCTTACTGAATTTTCAGAGTCCGGATCGGCTCCCGAATCCAGTAAAAGCTGCACTAATTTCGTTTGCTGGTGCTGAGCCGCGATGTGCAGAGGCGTGTTTCCGCTATTATCCCTGGCTTCCATGTCGGCTTCGTGGGCCAGCAGATACTCGGCCACTTCGACGTGCCCTTTTTCGCAGCCCATGTGCAGGGCCGTGCGGGAATCCTGTAATTTGTCCACATATTTAATATTTGATTGCGCCAAGCCCAAGCGAAATTGATGGATTATTTTCACAAAAAAAGTTAGACTCGTTAGTCATGCAACGGCTGTTTCACTTACTCTGCGAAAGGAACTGAGAACAAAATGAGATAAAATCAACTGTTAATGTAGTTTTGATTGAGAACCTTATTTCTTTTGTCGGGAGACGCGCCCGTCTCCACCAATCGCCTAACGATGCATGCATGTCCTCCCATCGCCGCATGAAAAAGGACGGTTTGACCTTCGATGTCTATCGAATCCAACCTCACGTCTTCCAAAGTATCCAAGAGGAAATCAACGACGTCCAGTCTGTTGTTTTTGCCGGCGCACATGAGGAGTGTGTAGTGTTTCTAGAACAACAATTTTTGGTATACAAGTACATTTATTCAAACATTTAAAAATTGGTTTCTCTATCCACTCGAAGAAATGATATGTAATAATGTGATTATGGAAATTGTAAAGCAGTAGTTGATCAGGCACTACCCTAAGTGTTAAAAAGAACTGAGACATTAATTATTAATTATTTTTTTTATTTACTGTTACGTGAAAAATTATATTTTGTGTCCTTTTATTTAAATCCTGTATCCACCGAACTGATTGGTTCTCATAAAGATGCATTATTTGTTCGAACAATCGACGACTAATACACGATTATGCGACGCAGCAGAATAATGACAATATAGTTTAATGTTCGCAGTTATAGAAACCGCATTCTGCAGGTTATATTGATATAAACAACCAGAGCGAGTAGCGACAAACCATTTCGGTTGAGAAACCGACTTAATTATTATATATGTCCGGGAAATGCAGCGAAACAGCAATTTGCTCTTATATGCGCTCCCCATATCGTTATTTCCCGACATCCATCTGTATTATTGCGTCGACCTAAAATCTATACAGTGGACGCAATTGTGTCGTGCGTAAGGTGTATCGATCCGCGTACACTTCTGCTATTGTAGGTACTTATAGGTAGGGGTTACCTTATTTGTGGCATTTGAACAAGCGCCGGTGTTGATCAACAACTGGACTGCATCACGGTGGCCGTGCCAAGCTGCCATCAGAAGTGGTCGCATTCCGTACTGAAACAGACAACAGAGGCGTGTATACCGTTGACGTTGTGTACAGTTGTTCACGAGTACGCATCTACAATTTTTATGACTATGAGTTTATTTGAAGCAACAGTATGTATTACTAAAATTCTGATATGTAAAGTTATTAAATGAAATTTATTATGCAATTATTATGTTGCTGCAAATAGTCAACCACCCAGCTTACTTCAATACGAAACATACAAATACTAAATTAAATATAATATCGACACATTTTCCATATTAAATTATTTATGCATATCGATTGCACCCTGTGGAAGAAAGTCCCATTTTTCTGCATTGAGCATTGAGTTTAAGTCAGGAGGTGGAGGTGGCCTTGGTAAGTCGATCGAACTGAGTACTTGCTTCTTCTACATGAATGGTATGCTAGACATACCATCTGCCTGGTTCATTTACTACTGCGTAGCTCCTGAAGATATAACGTCCAATCAAAGTGAACAATTGTGCGCAATATTCTCCTTTTCTTCTCGCAGTATCAGACTACGAACTGGCAGTGGACATAATGATCTCATTCTGCTTCGGCGCATACAGCAATTTTATCCATGAGCAGCACGATTACCTCGCACAAGTACTTGGCATCTTTCATGGCTTTAAATAATGGTTTCCTCATGATTGAATCATACCACCGTGTAATATCGATAAAAATAGTACGGAGTTTAGTTTATACTCTTAGTATCTGTTGCTCAACTGCTGTTTCTAAACTCACACTGATATTCCCCGGCTGCTTTTTCTATGTACTGTTTCAAGAAGAATCGCATAAATCAACTGTAGGGAAGAACAGTAAACAAGGAAATTAGTGAGCATGGAACGCGTAATGAAATAGAAAAAAATGTAATAATAAATATCCAATTTGATCACAACGAGTCATAAGGGCTCATGGACAACGTCAAATGGTAAATTACAAATGAGATATATTACATATTAATAGAAGAGAATAGCGCAAAACGTATTACAAATACTAGGTGCCACCTCCTGGATGAATATGGACAGTGATGATAATTTGTTGGTGGTATGTTTGAAAGGAACCATAAAAATATCTTCACAAATGTATGAATATGAAAAATAGCAAAAAGTGAGAATACAAAAGAGATACAATGAAACAAGGTCAAGGAACGAAATTGGGAAGAATTGAGTAAAAGGAGAAGATCAAGAGCAAAAGTGGCACGAGGCAGAATGTGGCACGCTAATAGAAGGCAGAAGAAAGGTAAAAAATAAAAGATAATAAATAATACAATATCTAACAGATGCAGATAAAGTAAATAATATTGAAGAAAAATTTAAGAAAAAGAAATAAGAAAAAAGAATATTCGAAGAAGATTTTCAGAGCAAACAAATATATTGCAAAAATAAGGAGGTAGTTTAATAGCAGAACGTAACGGAGAGGTGTCAAGAATTTTGAAGAGCTCCTCTACAAAACTAGGAGGAAGCTGAACAACTAAAAGAATGAATAAACCATATGGAGTAATAGGAAATACGTCCATCAACAGAGTATGGGTTATAAAATATCTTAAAAATTACAAAACCGCAGGAGAAAACAACATAATCGCAGAATAAATTGAGTATGAAGGGGGCGTTCATACCTTCCTCCCCATTTATAAATTTCTTTAATCCTGCTATGCTCCAAAATCTTGCTAAGAGTCCACTTTTTTCCTCAATGTACCTCGTCTCCATTCTTTCTCTTTCTTTCCCCCATCTCACTGCATCCAAACCTACATTATTCCTGTCCCCTGCTATATCCTCATCTTGCCCCCCCCCCCTCCCTTTCCTCACAGCCCGTAGCCCGCTCACCCATACTCTCTTGCATTAGTTTTTTGCCATCAGCTCCCGAGATTCCCACACTAGTCATGTGTTCTCTACTATCTACTTCCTGTATCCCATCCTTACGCTCTTTCCTTCACGCCATACTTCTAAGTCTCCTTTTTATTCCTTGTATGTTAGATCATTATCTATGTACACACCCTTTCCGCGTAGCTTGTCCTTGTTCTTCATCACCTTTCCCTTCTCCGTTTCTGCTACCATTTGTACTAGCACCATATCCTTCCCTCCCCTCCCCCCCATCTTTTACACGTCATATATCGCCACTTCCACCAGCATTTATTGATGGCTTCACTTTTTTCTTTCCTTTCCCTTTTCTAAGTCTAATCGTCTAATCACTTTGTTGTTCCTTCTACGCGTTTCCTTCATAAGTTCCACTCTGTTTTCTAATTTTTAATTTTTCTTCTGCCTCCATTTTTTCCTTCTTCCATTCCTATTTCACATTCTTTCTCCATTCTTTATCTTCCTGGTTTTCCTTTCTTAATTCTGCCACTGCTTTTCTTGTCTCCTTTATCTCCTTCATCATTTCTTTCAGAATTTCCATCAAATTCTCAATTGTCTTTTCTTTTTCCACCTCGTCGCTTTTCTTATCGCTGCCTCGCGCCGGTAACCTCTGTATCCTCTTGCTCCTAGTAGAATGTCAGGCCCTTTTTATCCCCCTCCCTTTTCTTTTCCGCCCCACTTGCTATTTTGTTTTAATTATTTTCAAAGCTGTTCATAATTAGCCTTTGTAGCGAGTGACGAAAATATCTCCATAAGGAATATTCCGCTAATTGAATTTCAATATTTCTATCGCAGTAAAAGTCCGATGATCTCCACCACACAAAAGAACGATCATATATATATATATATACACGAAAGATGGTCTAATCTTACACCTCAATGGTGTAGTGAACATTAATTAATACAGGTCCATGAAGACTAACTGGTGGATCGCTAGACAATATTGTTTCTGGGTTATTACCCTTCGTCAGTAGCGATTACCAAGAACCTTAGTTGTTGAAATACCTTTATATGTAGTGGCCATCAAAACTTCTTGGCGCGAGCCAATCACTCCTAATGAACCACTGACAACAGAACACTGACAAGACGATACCTTGTCTAACACCTCGCGGCGAGTAAACAAGACGACTGTCAAATGTCCAGTGTCAACATATAAAAGGATTGCTGCAATTAAGTTCAAAAACAATTCAAATTGAAAATGTGTCTTGAGGTGTAAGATTAGACCATCTTTCGTGTAAATTTTACATTTTTCTGTCATATTTGACAAGACACATTTTCAATATATATATACATATATATATATGCATATATATATATATATATATATATATATATATATATATATATATATATATATATATATATATATATATATATATATATATATATATATATATATATATGATCGTTCTTTTGTGTGGTGTATTATTTGTAGTTCCTATATAGATTCCAGGATCAAACGTTTAGATAAATTACGAGTATTATTTCTGTCTTTATTTATTATATTCTTACAATACTGTCTATGATTTTGAATCCTTCGTTTCAAATATTGTTTAATTTGTCAAATATAAAAAATATTGCAATCATTACATTGGAGCCTGTACACCAGATTGGATTCAAATAATAATGGTGTTGTGGTTTTTAATTTTGTATATAATAACGCTAGTATCGTATTGATTTTCTGTCTAATAGGGTGTTGAGACAAGAAATTAAAAATTCTACCGGAACTTGTAGGTTTAGAGTACCATTTAGTTGAGAGTGATTTGTCATTGTTTCTAATGATAGTAATATCTAAGAAGTTTAATTTATTATTTTTTTCAATTTCTAAGATGAACTGTAATTGTAAGTGGAAGCTATTAAACACATTTAATATATTATCAACTTAACTACCATAATAAACACACTTGGTTAAGTTTCACAATTTTATTAGATTACTCTGACAGCTGTTTCGGCGGTTAAGCCATTTTCAAAGAGTATACGTTACTAAGGATATTTACAACAACAGGACTATATATATAGGTAGCGGATTACGTGCTAAATTGCGGCGACGATTATTGACGAAATTCCAAATTCAGTTTGTTCGTTTGTGACGTATTTATGTACTTTCCCGGCTTTTTTAATTTCTAATATTTCTAATAAATTTAATCTTTTTCCTTTCTTCGAAGTATGTAATATATTCACTTTGTCCAGGTTGGGAAATGCATATTCTGTATACAATGTTCTGTGAAGCCCGTTGTACTTGCATTATTCAAGATGGCTTTCCTATGTTCACTGAGTCGTGTTTTGAAATTACGTCCAGTTTGGCCAATGTTGTACATGGCGTCACAATCGTTACACGTAATTGCGTACACTCCACTTTTGCTCATGGGGTCCTATTTTTTCTTTGTTATTAACTAATATTGCGCCCAAATTATTTTTGTTTACGCAAATTGGAGTTAGTTTATTGTTGCCTAATATATTGGATATTCTGTCGCTGAACTTTGCCAAGTTATTTATGAAGCAATAATTGCGTGAAACGTTGTCAACTGGTATATAAAAATGATTTGTTAGAATCTGCTGGCGTTTTTTCCTGATCAGTTTGTCAATGATGTCCTCCTTGTAGTTGTTGTTTTTGGCGATAATTTTTAGTGTTTCAACTTCTTTTTGGTATTCTGTTGTAGATAAAGGTAGTGTCAGCAGCCGATGTATCCACGACTGGAAAGCACTTATTTTGATTGCAAATGATTGGCTCGAGTTAGCGTTACATATGGCGTCCGAAAATGTAGGTTTTCTATATATGTTGAAGGTCAGCTGTGCGTTCTTTCTTGAGATTTGAAGATCTAAAAATTTGAGTGTGGCGAATGTTGTTTTCAATTTCCACAGTAAACTGCACTTGCTTGTAAAAGGAGGTTATGAAAGTTAAAAATGATTTCAGTTGTCTCTCGGTGCCTGAAAACGCAACAAAATATATATTTATATATAGTCCTGTTATTGTAAATATCCTTAGTAACGTATACTCTTTAAACCGCCTTAACCGCCGAAACAGCTGTCAGAGTAATCTAATAAAATTGTGAAACTTAACCAAGTGTGTTTATTATTGTAGTTATTAAAAATGTTTCATCAAGTGCCCAGCGACCAGCCAATCTCAAGAATATTATCAACTTGTTGTTGAGGAATAGACACGCAAATATCATCAACGTAAATGTATAAAAAAGAAATATCGGTATAAGGTAGTGTTGGAACTATAGAATTAAGAAGTTTGTTCATAACCAATGATGCTAAAATTGGTGAACATGGATGAACAAAAATGGTTGGGGGATTATATACAAAATTAAAAACCACACCAACACCAACACCATTATTATTGGAATCCAATCTGGTGTACAGGCTCCAATGTAATGATTGCAATACTTTTTATATTGGACAAACTAAACAATATTTGGAACGAAGGATTCAAAATCATAGACAGGATTGTAAGAATATAATAAGTTACAGCATTATGCTCCCACGTATTAAAATATCAACATACTTTTGATTTACTTAATCCTAAAATTATAGACAGACATAATAATTTATCTAAACGTTTGATCCTGGAATCTATCTATATAGAAACTACAAATAATACATGTAATATTTAAAATGATAATTCAATGATATCCGCAATTTATATTAATTATTAAAATAAGTTTTTACTGAGGGGTTTTATTCACTACATGCTTGTGCACTCATCGTTGTTGTTCCAGTTTTATGGTCTGTTTTGTCAATGTGTTTAGTTGTTGTCGATAATTTTACGATACATGACATAACTTTATTTGCAAATTAATTCCTCGCGTTTGAATTTAGTTGGGTTAATTGCGAACAATCTTATTTATTCATAAGACATTACGAAATGTTGTTTGTTATATTTTATTATGTTCATTAATCAAATTAAATTGGGTAAGTCTCATTTCCTTTATTGTTTTTAATCATTTTTGTTCTTAATGTTAATTGCTTTTTATTGTTGTAATTACAGTCTGAAAATGCTATTTAATTACAATAGCGAAACGTCACTTAAGTTGTGTTATTTTCACCCGCAAAACACTCCGAAGACGAAAATTATTATCTACACAGGGGACAATAAGATTTTCTCATCAATATATATATACAGTGAGAGCTCTCCTTGCGGACACCTCCAATAAGCGGGCATCTCTCTTAAACGGACAAATTAGCTGGTACCGAACTTGTTCCTATAATTTTCTACACAACATACATTCTGATACGCGGACACTCTCATAAACGGACGCGGACATTATATTTTCACACGTCCCTTACCAAAAATCTCCAGTAAGCGGACGCGTAGCTTTAATACACGGACAAACGCTTAAAAATCCATGAATAAAGTCAGTGATTCCCCGTTTTATATGCTCATTACATTTTGGCCACGTGCGTATCCCATGTTGTACTGCAGTCACTGGTAGTAAACGAATGAATACGGACATTACTTAAAATGGCACCGCAAAAAACGATGCTTACTTTAAAAGAAAAAATGGAAGCAGTGAATATTTTGGACAAAGAAAAACTATCAGTTCGTGTTTTGGCAAAAAGGTTAGTTAGTCAGCTTATTCAACCACAATTTTTCATGAGCGGTGTAATAGTTATTTCTGTATAACAGTGCGATATAATGCACATACTAATCAGGTTACTGATCTTATTTAATTTCATCCAATATTAACAAATTTTAATTCACATAAACAAGAATTTTACGTGACGCCGAAAAGTACTCAGTTTCACGTCAAACGCGCGTAGCGACAACGTACCAGTTTTTTTTTTAAATTTATATTTCATTACACACAAAAATCTACGTAATATGAACAAACGGTTATTAGTTTTGAACTTGGTATGGAAAATACAATGAGCAAAGTTATACATTTGACAAACATCAAAATTGGTGCAAATCTTTATAAGGCTTAAAAAAATTATTTGCAAATAATTTTGCCTATGACCTAAAATATTAATATGATGGCATTTTACATTACCCGCATATGTCACGGCGCTTTGCATTAAGTGATTAACACATTATGAAATTATAGGTTCAATATAGGAAAAACACAATCTGCACAAATAGCAAAACATAAAGAAGATATCCGATCTAAATGGCAA
Source organism: Geotrupes spiniger (assembly GCA_959613385.1). Taxonomy (NCBI): domain Eukaryota; kingdom Metazoa; phylum Arthropoda; class Insecta; order Coleoptera; family Geotrupidae; genus Geotrupes; species Geotrupes spiniger. The sequence continues at coordinate 36,625,390 of OY390737.1, forward strand.
TCTGGAATCAATATTAATCAAAAAAAGAGCTTCCTGAAAACTGAAGGGTTCAATATAGACAAAATATGTTTTGATTGTTTTGCGAAAGTTAGAAGCCAGAACATTCCTGTATCAGGGCCCTTGGTGAAGGCGAAGGCAAAAGAAATTGCGGAACAATTGGGCTATAACAATTTCTCTGCATCTGATGGATGGCTTCAAAAGTGGCGGAAAAGACATAATATTAGTTTTAAATGCATGTCAGGTGAAGCAACGGACGTAAGTAAAGAAGATGTGGGTCAGTTTATGAAAAAACTGCCTTCTATGTTGATTGGTTACCAAGCGGAAGATGTGTACAATGCAGATGAAAGTGGGCTTTTTTTCCGTGCACTACCCAATAAAACTCTAACTCTAAAATCTGAAAAGTGTACCGGTGGAAAATTGTCTAAAGAAAGACTTACCATTTTGTTTTGTGTGAACATGGCAGGAAATAAAGAAGAATTGTTAGTGATCGGAAAAGCGGCCCGTCGTCGAGCATTCAAAAATATTGATATTGGTAAACTACCAGCAACGTGGAAATCAAATAAGAAGGCCTGGATGACTCTTGACTTTATGGTTGAATGGTTGTTACAATTAGATAGAAAAATGGGCATTCAAAAGAGGAAAATTATTTTATTTTTAGATAATGCCGGATCCCATCCTCGAAACTTAAATTTAAAAAATGTAAAAATTATCTTTCTACCATCTAATACAACTTCGGTATGTCAGCCTTTAGACCAAGGGATCATAAAGAACTTCAAATTTTATTATCGAGATCTCATTTTGAAGCATATTTTGTCAAAAATAGGAGGCGTCAAGTCTTCATCAGATCTTTCAAAAACAATTGATGTGTTAGAGGCATTATATTTCATAAAAGCAGCGTGGAGTAAAGTAACATCCACAACCATCAAGAATTGTTTCCGAACAGCTGGATTCATAAAAAGAAACTCTGAGTCAACAGAATTTGATCCAGAAGATCAACCCTTTCTGATTTGTTGAGAGGTGTAAAAGAGTTGGAATCAACACATCAAAGTCTAGATAACTATCGACAGAAATATACAAACGGAAGACGATAATCAAAACTTGAACTTTGGAAGTGAAAACGACAGTGAGGAAGAAAACAGAAGTGAATCAGCAGACGAAACGCAAATGATCATCCAAGAGCAAGTTATAATAAATTCTTACGATGAGGCTTTAGAACTTGTTGGAAATTTGAAACAATTCGCAGGAGATGACTTCACAGCATTTACTCACGTAAAAAATCTGGAGAGCCATTTCCAAAATTGTCTCGTGCAGCAACAAACAAAAAGATTGCGCCAATCGAGTATTTTAAATTTTGTTCAATTTACTACTGACTAGATTTTTTAAATCATATTTCATTTATTTTATTTTTTACTTATTTTCAGCTTATTAAATTATACACTTCATTCGTTATATATATATATTTATGAATTATGAATATAAATGCAAAAAAATCAAAATTACGTATTTAATTAATCGTTTTCCCTTAACCGGACCCCTCCGATAACCGGACAAAAAAGTAAGGACCATGGGTGTCCGCTTATTAGAGCTTTCACTGTATATACCGGGTGGAAAGTATCAAACCCGAACATAGCAGAATTGCATTGGAATATACTTTTATGCATATACCTGCTCCCCATTTCCACCGATAAAACTTATAATGAAATCAAATGAAAGAGAATAATAAACGGCGTCAATTGATACTAAAATCTTCTCTTAATACCTTATCATTAGTTTTTTACAAAGCAATTAATATTAAAAACCCAGGTGCTATAAACTATGGGCGGCCGTGCTTCTGTCGGCACAACTCACTATTTGTCAGATTTGACAACTGCATAATTGATTTAAATTGCTTTGTAAAGTTTAGTATCAATTGGCGCCATTTATTATTGTCTTTCATTTGATGTCATTATAATTTTTATCGGTGGAAATAGGGAGCAGGAATATGCATAAACGTATATTCCAATGCAATTCTGCTATGTTCGGGTTTGATACTTTCCACCCGGTATATATATATATATATATATATATATACCCTAATTTTGGACGGAAGCCCAAATGATACCAGGATGTATATATATATATATATATATATATATATATATATATATATATATATTAGGGCGGGTCAAATTGTATGGAAAGATTTTTTTTGATGAAGCGTATAGCAAAAACGTAATCTATAGGTGGTTCTGAGAAATTTTGCTCAAGAGACCATAGCTCTAAGTCGGATTTGGAGCCCCCCAAAATTTCAAAATAGAAATTTTTCCATATATACCTAGAACAATTTAATTAAATTCGTCAAAAAATCGGATAGAATTATAGTAGATTTCTGAATCTGGGCTTGTTTGAAAGGTATTTTTATCACCTTTCAGAAGCTGTATTGATACCTGTAGAATAAGTCGTCAATGGCAGCATTGTTCAATTGAACAACTTTGTAACACTGAATAATGACGTTACAAAATAATGACGTTTACCAACACTAAACGTTGCCAAGCTTGCTTTTCCTTCTTCCTTAATCGTTCATCGTGCAATGCGCACGCAGTTTGCCAAAATACTTAAATAAAAACTCGTTATCACAATACCAATATTTTTTTTATTTTAAGATTTAGTGTGACACAATCAAAGAGTGCAGTGATAATATCAAAGTTATTATGGATAATCAAGAACAATCAACATCGTCTGCTGTGTCTTCGCAAATGGAAGCAACAACATCAACAAGTTTTGACTCTAGATTGACTAACATGCCTCATCAAGATATTGTTGTTTTTGGTTTATCAAGTGATTTAAATGATCTTAGTTTGCCTTCTAAATGTGACATTTTAAAATATTATTTTTATTTATCGTGCTAAATTTGAAAACAAAATGTTCTCGTATAAAACTTTTACTCCTCACGTAACAGACAAATTGATCCAAATTTGGTGTAAATTAAATATTGAAATCATTAATAGAAAGAGTGTTTTAAAAAAATTAACTGGTTTGCTTGATGAATACCAGAAATATGTACAACATAGAAGCAAAAGAGATGAATTTAAAGCATTTGTTGATTCAATAAACGAATTATTTTATATTGGCAAATGTAATTGCAAATTAAAAACAACAGAATGCTCGTGTGGATTGATTCCAGAACATCTAAAAGAATTTATGATGGACCAGCATAATGATAGAAAATTCACAATACCTGAATATACGGAAGACGTTGAAGAAGTAGCTACAACAATACCAACACTTACAACTGGTACCGATGATCCAAGTTACGAACCACCTGAATTACACATGGATGAAGATGAAAATGAAGCAACAACAGAAGTTCCAGAAGCAACTGTTCAAATGAGACGACGTCATTATACTCAAAGACACGATGCCTTAAATTTTGCTATGATGTGTGATAGATTCGGTGTTTCATATAGAGTCGCTTCATGTTTAGCTACAGCTTTATTCGAAGATATAAATTTTAGAGATATTCATGGTAATCTTGCTATTATGCATAAATCAAAAGTGGCTAGAGAAAAAGTTAAATCTAGAGATGCAGTGCTTCGTACACGACATACAAATTCTTCCATAACTGCATTCTCTTTCGATGGTAGAAAAAATGACTCATGACTACAGAGAAAATTAATGACAAATTTCATACCACTATGGTAAAAGAACCGCATTTAGTTGTTCTGAAAGAGCCCTATAATGAGTTACTTGGATATGTAAATTTGGGTAGTCAAGAAGATGCAAAAACCAAACACAGAAAACTGAATGAATTTTTCAACAATAAAACATTAACAGTTGATCAATTAATTGGCATATGCAGTGATGGTGAGCCAGCAAATACTGGAACAGAAAATGGTGTTTTACGATTATTTGAAAAACAGTTAAATAGACCAATTCACTGGTTTATATGTCTGCTTCATTTCAATGAACTGCCATTTCGTCATTTATATGAAGCATTGGACAAAACAGTCACCAGTGGACCACGAGCAGCAAGTGGAAAGTTATTCAAGGCTATTCAAGAATGTGAGAAATTGCAGGTATGTAACACTTTATTTTATTTAATATCATCATTTATCATCATTATTTATTGTCATTATTTTACTTTTTCGATTGGGATAAAGTTAAAATAAAATAATTGCATTTTAATTGATCTAAGCATTTCATTTTTCAGGTAGTAGCTGATTTTGATCCAATACCACTGGAGAATATGCCTGCAATGATGGATCATGAACATGAGCTCGAACTATCAACAAATGTTAAATATTTATATCAAATAGCTAAAGCAATTTCGAATGGTATTGTTCCAGTTGATTTAGTTAACATTAAACCAGGACCAATTACACATTCTCGTTGGTTAACCAAAGCAAGTAGATTACTACGATTATATGTAACAACTAATACACCATCGACCAATTTAAAAATTTTGGCAGTTTATATTATTACAGTTTATGTGCCAATGTACTTCAATGTGAAGTTTTATAACTCTGTTGTGTACGGCAGTGCACTTTTATTAAAATTTATATGTTGAACTCGAAAAAAATCGAAATCGAAAATTTTAGGCTATTTTTCGACAAAAAATTCCTAATATCTCTACTAAAAATAAAAAAAAATATATTGGTATCAATAAAGATTCTGAAAGGTGATAAAAATACCTTTCAAACAAGCCCATATTGAGAAATCTACTCTAATGCTATCCGATTTTATGACGAATTTAATTAAATTATTCTATGTATATATGGAAAAATATATATTTTGAAATTTTGGGGGGCTCCAAATCCGACTTAGAGCTATGGTCTCTTGAGCAAAATTTCTCAGAATCACCTATAGATTACGTTTTTGCTATACGCTTCATCAAAAAAAAAAAATTAACCCGCCCTAATATATATATATATATATGTATATATATATATATATATATATATATATATATATATAATTTACACGAAAGATGGTCTAATCTTACACCTCAATGGTGTAGTGAACATTAATTAAAACAGGTCCATGAAGACTAACTGGTGGATCGCTAGACAATATTGTTTCTGGGTTATTACCCTTCGTCAGTAGCGATTACCAAGAACCTTAGTTGTTGAAATACCTTTACATGTAGTGGCCATCAAAACTTCTTGGCGCGAGCCAATCACTCCTAATGAACCACTGACAACAGAACACTGACAAGACGATACCTTGTCTAACACCTCGCGGCGAGTAAACAAGACGACTGTCAAATGTCCAGTGTCAACATATAAAAGGATTGCTGCAATTAAGTTCAAAAACAATTCAAATTGAAAATGTGTCTTGTCAAATATGACAGAAAAATGTAAAATTTACACGAAAGATGGTCTAATCTTACACCTCAATGGTGTAGTGAACATTAATTAAAACAGGTCCATGAAGACTAACTGGTGGATCGCTAGACAATATTGTTTCTGGGTTATTACCCTTCGTCAGTAGCGATTACCAAGAACCTTAGTTGTTGAAATACCTTTACATGTAGTGGCCATCAAAACTTCTTGGCGCGAGCCAATCACTCCTAATGAACCACTGACAACAGAACACTGACAAGACGATACCTTGTCTAACACCTCGCGGCGAGTAAACAAGACGACTGTCAAATGTCCAGTGTCAACATATAAAATTAATGTTCACTACACCATTGAGGTGTAAGATTAGACCATCTTTCGTGTAAATTTTACATTTTTCTGTCATATTTGACAAGACACATTTTCAATTTGAATTGTTTTTGAACTTAATTGCAGCAATCCTTTTATATGTTGACACTGGACATTTGACAGTCGTCTTGTTTACTCGCCGCGAGGTGTTAGACAAGGTATCGTCTTGTCAGTGTTCTGTTGTCAGTGGTTCATTAGGAGTGATTGGCTCGCGCCAAGAAGTTTTGATGGCCACTACATGTAAAGGTATTTCAACAACTAAGGTTCTTGGTAATCGCTACTGACGAAGGGTAATAACCCAGAAACAATATTGTCTAGCGATCCACCAGTTAGTCTTCATGGACCTGTTTTAATTAATGTTCACTACACCATTGAGGTGTAAGATTAGACCATCTTTCGTGTAAATTTTACATTTTTCTGTCATATTTGACAAGACACATTTTCAATTTGAATTGTTTTTGAACTTAATTGCAGCAATCCTTTTATATGTTGACACTGGACATTTGACAGTCGTCTTGTTTACTCGCCGCGAGGTGTTAGACAAGGTATCGTCTTGTCAGTGTTCTGTTGTCAGTGGTTCATTAGGAGTGATTGGCTCGCGCCAAGAAGTTTTGATGGCCACTACATGTAAAGGTATTTCAACAACTAAGGTTCTTGGTAATCGCTACTGACGAAGGGTAATAACCCAGAAACAATATTGTCTAGCGATCCACCAGTTAGTCTTCATGGACCTGTTTTAATTAATGTTCACTACACCATTGAGGTGTAAGAGCGTAAGTTCTCGCGGCTGAAATCTTGCTTCTTGGTTCTCGGGTTGTGTGCCATATGGCAGATGGGACTCTGCCGAAACGTCGAAGCGACCCTTCGGGGAACATTTTTACAACGCGGTTCACAACCCGAGAACCAAGAAGCACATATATATATATATATATATATATATATATATATATATATAAATTAAAGGAAAAGGAAATATAATGTCCTCTCACGTGGCCAGGTTGGTTTTCGCCCACAATTAGTTGGGTAAATTGACTGGAGCCACAATTTGGTGGTCGGTCGCTTACTTTGGACTCCGTTTATATTATATCTCCAAATTGTGACCATCTTCCTTTTGGCTATGCCGCCCTGATGAAGACTAATGAGTCTGAAACACGTGTCGGCGGCTGCGTGCTTCCTTGCGGGGTTGAGCCGTTATATCTTTTCCTTTAATTCATTGTCCCCGCGTTATACACCTGACTTTTTTTATTATTATATATATATATATATATATATATATATATATATATATATATACAATTATTGTACAAATTCTCGACTTTAATTCACTTAAAATGGTACTTATCTTGTATCATGAGCAGTCAGTCGTTGAATAAAACACTTTTAGCAATATTAAAGTTTTTTGCAATAAGGTGTTTCGGAAACCCTTGTCAAGCAAGGGTTTCCGAAACACCTTATTGCAAAAAACTTTAATATTGCTAAAAGTGTTTTATTCAACGACTGACTGCTCATGATACAAGATAAGTACCATTTTATATATATATATATATATATATATATATATATATATATATATATATACATAAATGCAAGGAGCATCGACCGTACGTTAAGATCCAAAACGATGAATTTCGAGGAAAGCGGTCAGTTTTTTTCGGGCACTAATAAAACTCAATTAGTTGTTCTTTTCTATATTTCGCAATATAATTGATTGCTCCATCAGGAAAGCTACAAATTAATGCCTCATTAAGAACCAGGCAATGCAAAGTTTAATTTTTATAAAATATATACTCACACAAAAGAGAGCCGTTTTTTGAAAATAGCGAATTTACCATTTATCCACATTGAAACATCGAACGATTAAATTGATACAAGTAGATGAAGTTAAAATGTAAAATTATTTCGTCACATTGTAAACACATGTTAAAATTTGAGGTTAAGTATTATTAAATACTTAAATTTGATAAACAATAAGAAACAAGTACAGAAAATATGCTGAGATGCTGAGACCGAGATAGATGTTACACTGGATCGCGGAGCCTACATGTAACTAAGTTCTATAGGTGTTTTGTGTGGTAACGTAAAATTATAGCTCTATTAAACCTATTTTTCAAGCACAGTTTCACAGTTAATAGTACAATGTCGTTGCTTACCCTGGTGTACATTTGGCGCTCACAAGTTCGACTAGCTTCATCAGTTAAATTGTAAATACGCACTTACTAACATTTTAGGTTTCGGAAATAAAAGGTTTCGTTGCTTGTTCTTATCCATTCTTTTACAAACGTAATATGATAATATATCACCTACAAATCGGTCAGCAAAATTATTTTAGGTACCACCTCTGGCACGCTTGCCATAGTTTGATCATCTCTGACGTGTAGGTTTCTGAGCCTACCTGAAAGACAATTTGTGAAGCCATATCGTCACATTTTGTGTTTTGCTGCGTTGGACTAAAGAAGGAAGTACCTTATTAGAGGCAAATTTCCGTTGCCAATTCCGAATCGTTGTGTTAATTTTTATTTACCTTAATTAATATATATATATTTGATGTCTGATTGAACTGTTGTATTTCTCCGTTGATCGCAGTTCACTAGGGCCCCAAATAAACCAGCTCAATTACAATCCATTTGTAAATAAGTAAGAGAAAAGGTCTACTAAAAGTAACTAGTCGCTCAGTCCAAATTCCGGAGAGAATTTCTTCAATTTCACACCATTTACCGCTTTTGTCATTATGTTCGCCGTCATATCATTCGTTGGTTTGTACAGCAAATTTATTTCGTACAAATGATCCTGGATCAAATATTTCCGGACGTCGATGTGTTTTGGACGTGCGTGGTAGTTGGGATTCGCAAGATGAAGTGCTCCATGGTTGTCGCAGTACAAAACGATTTCTTTCGGCGGCTCCATAAAAATTTCGCAGTCAAGACGTTTGAGCTAGAGAGCGTCCTGAATCGCAGCGACCATCGACATGAATTTAGTTTCCGCAGATGACAATGCGACCGTTGGCTGGAGAAGTGTTGCCGATGGTATTGCACCATCTTCTACTTTGAGTACGTAACCAGTCATCGAACGTTGCTTGTCCAGGTTGCCAGTCCAATCTGCATGGCAATAGCCAATCATTTCGTCATTTGCACCGGGACGAAATGTTAGCTTCTGATCGATCGTTCCCTTGAGATATCGCAGAACTCGTTTCACGACGGTCCAATGAGCGATGCCATCATTCGCATTGTATCGGCTCAACACACTGACGGCAAAGCAGATGTCGGGCCGACTAGTTTACGCTGCGTACAGCCAATCGCCGCTTGGTAAGGAATTTTTGCCGCCTCCCGTCACTCTGGTTTCTTGTTAACGTCCATGGGTGAGCGACCAATAATGGTCGATATATAATGGCGTTGATCAATCGATATCGAGCCGTCATCATGCCGAGTGATGTTCATGCCTAGCAATGTTGTAGCCTCTCGTAAATCTTTCATTTTGAAATGTGATGACAAGTCGTTTTTCAGTTTGGTGCACATCAACGTATTGCTGGAAAAAATCATGTTGTCCTCAACCCACTCCGCCAAGATGATGGTGTTCTTCTGCGAATGCCTGAAATAAATGCATTGGTCTATCGAAGAACGTGTGAATTTCAGCCTTTTCTCCAACACATCATTCAGCTTGTCGTTTCACACACGACTGGGCTGCTTCAAACCGTACAGTGCTCGCTTCAGACGACAAACCCTGCCCGATTTATCGTCGGCTCTCTCCAGCTGACGCATAAAAATTTCAGTTCGCCCTGAAGAAAAGCAGACACTGCGTCCTCCCATTGGCGTCTCTCGTTCGAGCGGCTAGCCTCTTGGCACGATCTTGGCTCCAATGCATCTTCTCTTGCCTCTGCCAACATCGAGTAGAGACGAAGTGCATTTCGTTCATTAGCAGCACATGGATCCACTTCGCCGTTATGTGTGACCGAAAACGGAGTAGGCGCAATGGAAATTTCACTCGCCGCGACGTCGAAATCGGTGATCGGTAATGCGTCGTTCTTCCGCATTGGTATCGTCGCCCTAGTCAGACGTGTCGATGACCGTGTCGTTCGTCGTTCCACCATCGGTACCTTCTCGTACAGGTGAATTTGTGTCGACGAATTCCTTCGACGTATTTGAATCATCGATTGGATTCGATGGTTGATACAATGAAATCAATTCGTTTGTCTGCATTGAATTACCAATTTCGGCCTCATTCGCCGAGTTAGTACCGTTGCTGTCACTCGAATTATCGTTGTCATTGATATTTTTGCAGATCGTATCAATTTAGGTGATCGAATTCACGACATCTCTGCTCACGATGACCTTTCTCACCACCGGATCGTAGAGACGGTATGCTTTCGACGTTTCGCTGTATTCAACCATGATGCATTCCGTTGATTTCGAGGAAAGCTTATTGCGATCCACTTTTGGAATATGCGCCATCGCTTTACTTCCAAATACGCGCAATAAGGACAAATCCAGTTTCCGCTTGGTCCACCGCTCTTCTGGTGTTTCGTGTGTTTCATATCACGACATGGAACCCGGTTGACCAAGTACGCCGCCGTAACCGCCGCTTCAGCCCAAAAGCTGCCACTCAGACCGCCGTCGAGCAACATGCAACTCACCTTCTCACTGATCATACGGGTCATCCGTTCAGGGACGCAGTTTTGTTCTGTTGTGTGTGGGACGGATCTCTGATGCAAAATACCGTGAGTGCATCGAAGTGTCCATTGCACTATTCAGTGCCATTATCCGTGCGAAGTGTTTTGATTTTGCAGCCCTGTTGGTTTTCGACAAAATTTTTAAAACTCGTAAATTTATCAAATACATCTCTTTTGCTCCTCATCGGGTACAGGAAGACGTCGCTATGTATCAACTCCAATACACTTCATGCTCGCATTCAGCAAAAATTGCATACCACACATTTGTTGTCATCACTCCCAGAAAATTCCACACCAATAACCGCTGATTTGACTTTCTTCAAACTTGTGTCGTACTGTTACACGGGGGTGAAAACGGATTTGAAAAGTGTTTATATTTTTGTGGGGAAATTTGGTATTATTTATAAATAAAAACATAAACACGAATCACTATTTATTATGGGCATCGTGAATGGGGAAGTGCGAAGAAGTTTGTTTCCCGTAAAGTTTATATTAATCTCTATACTATATATATAATTAATTAATTACAATAAAAAAATCTTAACTAAAATACGAAACGGGATAATGTGAATTGATGTCTGTTTATGTTATCGAGTTTAAGGAATGTGCGACGATGATCGATGACTCACGAGGGTGACAGGGTTGTTTATCCCTTGGAACAAAGGAGATCGCGCACATCAACGTTGTCGCGGTTGAAAATTAGAGGAAACGCGTGGCGATGGGTTAAACAAAAGTCACTTAGTCACTTGCGAATATGGTTACTTAAACTAAGTCACGGCCTCGGAATAAGACTGCGAGTTGCGTGTCGCTTTTCAAGCGATTAAAACCCCGAACGGGCCTCGATCGAGAATGTACCGAGACTGGGGCGATACTGAATAGCTTTCGGGGGTGCCTTGACTAATAAGTTCTCCCATGATCGGGGGTGGCCGAGACGCGACCGTTCCCAAAAAAGTTGCTTGCGGTAACAGTACGAATGGGCCATGCGACGATGCCACAAATTTACGTCCGCCGCTACCAATGCCTTCGGCGATGTTGATGTAGGTGTATTCGCCATGCAATTCAATTTATACAGATCATTAACTAATGGTGCGGTTGTAATTATTGATTTATTCGCACGGAAAATTCTGCAGGATTCTTTGTCGAAGACCAATATGTTTCCGCAATGGTGGCAGTAGATAATATTCCCTTTTATAAATTTGACTTCTGTTGATCTGAGACATTTGTTTGAAGCCAGCGGAATGCAACTGCCGAAATCAGCACCAGAAAGAGCTCGGCTGGCAATTACAAAAGAACTAGAAACATATATCCTGGCGGGAAGCATGTTTAGTTTAAGCTCTATAACAAATAAGCATTTTATCAATATCAACGTACACCATAAAGAAAACAAATGGAATTTGGGACTAGTTCGACTTAAATACTCTATGACTGCAGAAGCATGCTAAAGCAAAGACTTAATGAATATAATCTTTCCTTATACAAACATATTATTTGTATTGTTACAGATGGATCTAGTACATTGATTAAATTAGGAGAGTTAATGAATGAATCCTCATCAACAACTATGTCTCGCTCATGGATTACAGTTGGCAATAATAGATCTGAGAGAGAAACAAAAGATTCTGACGATGAGGGAGACGAATAACTTATTGAGGAAGTAGAAAATGAATAAATAGATATAATAAATTTTATTGATATAAAAGAAAATACGGAATTATCTGATAAGTACAATTTGACCTCAATTATTTCCAAAGTAAGAAAAATAGTCCGATGTTTTAGAAAATCCTCAACAAATTGCGATTTGCTTCAAAAATATGTCAACGAGGAGCATGGGAAAGAAATTAAACTTCAATTAGACTATAAGATAAGGTGGAACAGTTTATTATTAATGCTTAAAATATATAAAGGCTTCGATAGATCTCGGTATCCAGTTCTTAAACGACAATGAATTTGGAGCAATTAAAAACATAGCAGAAATTCTCGAACCAATAAAAATCACCGTCGAAGCAGTATGTAGTCAAGATATGACTCTATATAAAGCAGACGTTGCTTACAGTTTTTAATCGAAAAAAGAAGGCAACAACGTCTAACAGTACTATCAACGATTCTACGGTACTTACACGACCCAAGCCGTAAAGGCAATAAAGATTTATTTCAAAAATTAAACTTAGGTGTTTTAAAACAAGAATTGGTTATGATATAAACGCGACTAAAACCAGAAATTCAAACAGATGCAGTTTCTGATGAAGATAATAATAACTACTGCTATTCAAGAACAAACCGAGTCCCTTTCAGAAAGGTTAAATCAAGCTTTAAAGAAAAAATGTCCCTTTACTCCAACTACATCTCATAATAAAAGTTTGGAAGAAGAAATTTCTGAAGAAGTGGATGTGTTAGAAAATGGAGGCCGACGTGGAATTAATTTGCAGATGGCATACGAATTTTTAAGTTCCATACGCCTGACAAGTGTAGAAGCAGAGTGATGCAGGATTAATTTTAACTAAATTTGGTTTCTCGATGGCGGATGAAATGGTAGACAATGTTATATTTTTGCGTTAATTTTTTATCAATTTCAACAGAGTTTTTTTTATTTAAATTGAAGGATACTTATTTATTTTTTGTCGATATTAGCAGAGTTTATTTGTTTTAATTTAAAGGATTACTTATTTATTTTATTATTTATAACCAATATTTATTGCGTTTTATTAAAAAAAAAATAAAAAGACCAAAAGAAGTGTATTATTGTAGAAGTATCAATCCTGGGATCCCACAGAAAAGAAAACTGAATCCCGGGATCCCACAATAAAAAGAACTGAATCCCGTGATCCCGAAATCATAATTTCGGGCGAGATTCGAAGCCCTGGTACGCACGCATTCATTCTCTTTACGCTCTATTTTTCAAACTTGCGTTTGGTGTTTGATATTATTTGAAGTGAATATTAAAAAAAAATGTTATGGAATATGGAGATCAAGGTATGTACTTAATTTTAATGTACTAATTATTTAATTATAATTAATGACTATTTAGTATTCTCACGGACCAAAAATTATATGCAAGAAAATTCTGAGTTTTTCTGTATGTTTTTACAAATTAGTACCACCTCGGAACACGTTATACATGCCTTTCAAAGAAAGCACATGAAGGAAAATTGAGGATAAGGCATCATGCATGCCTTATCATCATAAGCCTTCCGCCAAATGCTGGGATGTCCCCAAAACGAATTCCAAAGCTTAAGTCACGATTTAAGGCATTTCAAGAGCAATTTCAAGAGATGGATATCTTTCAAGTATATTGAAGACAGATTTAGGAAAGAAAAACGAGGAATAGCTAAATACGTCAATACGAGTACAAAACTGAACACAGAATTCTAAGCCGGGACGCCCAAGCAAGGACTTCCGAGAATTGCATGATCGTAGTAAACTACGAAAAACAAAAGAACTCCGCGAGCAGGTACCTGTTGAGGAGCTTAGCTTCGCTGCTAGCGTTAGTCAACGGATGTCTGGAAATGCTGCGGCCTCTAAACTCATAATAAATGCAATTTCAACACCAACCGTACTGAAAAGCAATAAATGCCGCTCAGAAACCAAAAGTAAAAAAGTACACACCTGAGTGAAGCGGGAGCACGATTCCAATAAGGGTATATTCCCATGTTATACTCTTATAAGAGAAGCAAAGAAACTCTGCTATCCAAAACCAGAGCCTATCCGAGCTACATATCGAGAGACAACTTCACGTGTGTTGAAGTTGTCTCTCGATCACGAATTACGAAGGAAGCAATGAAGTATGTCAAAGATCAAGCAAACCATCTGCTGAATACCAAAATATAAAATCTAAATGGTAGATTGCAATGCGGCGACTGGTACTTCCTCTATCATGAGATGTTATATATGTGGAAAAACCTCAAAAAACTTTAATGACTGAAAACACAAATGTGGAAGATCCTCAGTCATTAAGATTCGGTTTATCAATTCTTCATGCAAGAACACGTTTTAGCCTCTGAAATCACAGGCATAAATAAAGAATTTATTTTGAAACTTAAGGGGGAACTTCGTGTAATTTTTTATGATTTTTTTTTGTTAAAAATTAGTTTAACACTTGGAGAATGTGCTCCTAAATGTTCAGATCTGAATTTGAAGTATAGACATCTCTATAGCGTATATAGGTATCATGCTCCGAACAAGACTCAACGAGTTACAGCTTGTTCAAGCGTCAGGCGCTCGGAAGTCAACGAACTGCTCATATCTCGCGTGTCTCTCGTACCGTGCAGCTATGAGTCGGAAGATTAGTGAGAGTGAGCCAAATTATCGCTCAAGTCGTCCTCGTCGTCGACGACCACAATGAAATTTGGAACGAGAAGAAAGAAAAGAAGAAATGCCAAGCGATCGCGAACTGAGTGCCTCAGCTAAAAAAAATGAGAGTTTCTAGCACTGACGTTATCGTGAATTTAGGTTTCTGCTATCGGATAATAGAGTTTGTAAGCATGTTTGCTGCCATATCTGATATAGCAGTGTGCAGGAAATGTAAGCACGACTTATCGTTTGGGCAGTCAGGAGATAGAGGACTAGGATTTAAAATATCTGTCATGTGTAAGTGCGGTATTTTCCTCATCGATTCCGGACCATTTACCCGCGACAGTTTCGAAATTAACAAGCGAACTGTTTTCGCTATGAGGTTATTGGTAATAACCAGAGAAGGTATTAATACTTTTTGTGACATCATGGATTTCGGACAAGGATTCAGCCAAAAAAAGTTATGAGAAAAATTCATTTACAACTCATATATGCATCGATCAAAAAATTCTTCGAGGCTTTTCGTCTCAAAATACTTATTGTCAGGCTTGGCCTTATTTTAAAGATCATCAGAGAGACCCTGACTATG
The DNA here is from genome assembly GCA_959613385.1 of Geotrupes spiniger. NCBI lineage: Eukaryota > Metazoa > Arthropoda > Insecta > Coleoptera > Geotrupidae > Geotrupes > Geotrupes spiniger. Next base: position 36,640,616 of record OY390737.1, read on the forward strand.
AGACACACCAAGAAAATTGTCCTATAAACCATCGAGGATCTCCTGGAAAAATTGAGGTCGATGCAATGTTCGAAATGTTCCTAAGATCGGAAGAACTCTATGGAGTAAAATACAAAAATGTCATTGGTGATGGAGATTGGTGAGAGCACTTCTCAGTAATTCTTTAAGATTCTGGTTACTTAATACTGATCGGTGTTTGGATTTCACGAATTTTAAAGTGGAATAAAATGATTCACATAAGTACGTTGTTCCGAATATTGAAATAATTCGACAAGCAGCCATTTTTAGTTCAGGATACGTCGATTCTCGTACAAATTTCCAAAATTCAGTAATCGACGTCTACTTATATTTTAATTGTAGAGCTTAATCTTCTTGCATCTCTATTAATTCTAATTCTCCGGATGATTTTTAGGTCATAATTATATTGGAAATGGAAAACTCACCATGAATTATGTTAATTTCAAATGGATTCAGAAAAAAATCTAGGGACCATTTAAAATATTTCAAGTCTCGAAATCTATTTTGGAATTCTGTCAATATGCCTTCTAGCTTTTTTAGATTCGAGGAAAATGACAAAATGTTTTATTTTTAATGTCCGTTTGAAAAGTTGTAATTTAGTTTGAAAACTAAATAGATACTGTGAGAGGTTAGATATTATTTTATCTTTCCCCTGCAATTGTAAATACAGTGTTTGCAAATGTTCCATGACATCAGTTAAAAACATTAAGTCTTGTAACCACTCGTCATCATCCAATTCTGAATAGGTTATTTCGTTTTCTTTTAGAAATACAGTTATCGGATCAAACAAATGTACAAAACGATGTAATACGTTGTAGTTCTTCGTCCTTTAATTCTTCAAGGAAATTTGTAAATTGTCGATGATTTTTTGCATTGGTGCGAATGTAATTTACAACGTGTAACAATGTTTTCATAACATCAGGATATTTTAAATATTTTGTAACGAGATGTTCTCGGTGAATAATGCAGTGAATCGGTATGAATTGTAGAATTTGAGAATCATCTCTTAAAAGCTCAATAAGACCGATTTTTTTACCCAGCATTGCCGGAGCTCCTTCAGTTGCAATGCTTACAAGTTATTAAGCTATTAAGAGGCATATCAAAAGTTTTCATTATGGAATCTAATGCATTTTTAATATCGACACCGCGGTATGACTCTTCACGTGCTACTAAATCTAATAATTCTTCTTTAACAACGTATAAAAACTGCCAATTGCGGAAGATCTGTGATATCTGTCGATTCGTCAAGGGCTAAGTTGAATCCAATACAGTTCTTTTTTAAATTATATTCAAGAGATGTATTAATTGCAGTTATGCGTCGTTCGGTTGCGTGTCTCGAGATGGGAATTTGCGAAACAACTGTGTGCAATTCTGCATTATTTGGATCTAAAACTTTAAGTACATCTTATAAGTTTTTTTTAATAAACTCTTCCTCTCCATCCGGGCATTTTGCACGAGCAATATTCCAGGCAATAACATAACTGGCTTCTGCCACATTATTAGCTTGATTGCTAAAGGTCATCAAAATTGACTGTTGTTTTTTAAATTTGATTTTAAAGAAGCAAATTTATCTGATCTTAATTTGGAATTTGCTAGCTTTACAATTTTTGACCGTAGAATTAAAAATTGCACATAATGCTTTTCCGTTATTGCCAATAAAAAAAAAATTCTCCTCCCATTATTAAAACTTCTGTTTTCTTGCTCGTATTTTTAAAAGAACTGAAATAAATAAAGAAATTTAGGAAATACAAGTTTTGTGTTATTAAAACAGTAACAATACGTGTTACATAATATGAAACAAATTTAGTTAACTTCCCAAAAATTCCAAATTACAAATTATATCCGTAGCAAGATTGATACAAATTGTTACCTCCAGAGCACAATGTCAACTGTCTGTTGCAATGAAAGTTTACAAATTCAAAATCGGTCTGGAGTAGGTTGATTACGGACGATTACGCTACTGTTTATGTTCGTTCGCACAATTTTCGATTAGTCATATCATTCTTAACTTGGACGGAAATTTGTTACAACGTTGAACTTAGTCGTTATCATATTTGTTGTCAGTAATTTAAGAGACATTTTGAAACACATACGGAACGACAATAATTTTTAAAAATATAATAGCACAAAAATGAAAAGGGAACTCGGGTACATTTATCGAGAGCCACAAATAAGCCTTCAAAGAGCCGCATGTGGCTCGCGAGCCGCAGGTTGGCCACCCCTGCTATACACAGAACGCCAATGAATCGTTCAATGCGACTGTGTGGCGTTTAGCCCCTAAGCACCTACATTGTGGATCGAGAATCGTGGTAATCGCTGCCTTTTTCGCTGCAGGCATGTTCAACGATGGTTACAACTTTGTTTTAACCATTAAGAATGACCTGCAGTTGCAAATCGGCGTGTATTGCAAGACATTCGCAGATCACCAAACTGCCTACCGAGTACGGAGCCAGGACCATCGTACTTGGAGTATGTCAAAAACGGCAAGGACGGCAAAAAAAGGGGAGCAAGCGGCTCGAATGGACGAATTTGCAAAACAAGAAGGCATCTTGTATGGCCCTGGTATCGCAGACTAAGCGTTGGAAGCCGTAAGTCCCTTGGAACTCTGGTTGCAGTGTAATCAAGATGTCCTGAATAGGCTGCTTCTCACATTTCTAAGTTCTGCAAGGAAACGCAAACGTAGCAAAAGTCAACCCTTCTTAAGTAAAACTTTAAAAATGTTAGAGCCAGAAGAACAGAATATTTCAATAGATATAGAAGAAGCTCCAAGCCAATTCGTACTTTTTATTGATATTTTGTGTTTTTTTAATGATTTTTTTCCTTATTCGTACAAAATAATATGTTAACTATATTCACTCATGCATTTTTATTAATTTCCAATAAGAAAACAAGTTAAAATAATTTTGTCCGGTTTTTGAGGCAAAATGCACGTTAGCGCGGCGTGTGAATGCTTTCTCTTTTGTGTGTGACCTTTGACGATTAATTCGAGTGTTGTGGCGAGTTTTTTTGTGAAAATCTCTCGTATGTACTATGCCGATCGCGTGACCGTCACGTCAGCGCCTGGCTAGTGACTTCGTCGAAAACTGCAACGGCTCCCCTACGTCACCACGAGTTGTGTCAACTGGGCTCGATCGGAACATTGATATGAACTGTGTGATCTCCATTAGCGCGGATCTGTATGCACCACCAATCTAAGAAAAGGAACCGGTTTTATTCCTATGGGATATTCCCTTTCTCTGGAGTCGTATTCATTGCTTCAGTTTTCATTTTTTAGTACAAGTTGTCCGGGTCACCAATGTTGGATAATTAAACAACGTAATTAATATTTATTTTATTTCACGAACTAAACTAAATTAACTTCACCATTATTTTATCTTGTCCTCTGTGTGTACGGATGTGTGTGTCAATTATTTTCAGAACATACGCATTTATTATGTTGATAAGCATAAAAAGGCGAAACCTCCAGCAAGTCTACGCATTTCTTTTTGCACGAGTGTTTAGTTAGTGTTGTTGGTGTATATTTTCCCTTATTTGTGACTTTAACTGATTTGAATGGTAGTTACCCCCATCACAGTCGTTATTATATTACATAGCGAGCGAACTACAGTAGCTACACGGTCTGAATAATAAAAATATGGGAATTTCCCAAACCTGTTTCAATTTCAAACATTGTAAAGACAACTTGCTAAGTGGACTGGTGGTAAACGCGCGATTGACGAAACCACCAATACGAAAAATTTATTAATTATCATTATATATAATTATCAATATATAAAACGGCAATTGATATATCATCCGAATCGAAGGACCAACCATCAAATCATATACGTAATTCTTTAGAACGAAGTGAGTAAAACTGACTTAAAAATGTCAGAAGCACTGCAGCTTTATTGTGTTCATGAGATCAAATACACTCACTTACACATTAATATTGTTGTTGTGTGTCTTCCATTTTTTTCCATTCCATATTGTATGGTAAAAAATGTGAATAATTCAATATTGTTGACATTCAGATAAAACGACTAAGGAAGTGGCTTATAAGATAGGTCACTCGGATATTTGCTTTGTTTGAACTTAAATTTAAATAATTTCATTTATTTTGCGATCGGAATTTTTAGCGTTCTATAGTCTGAGCGAAGAGAAATAATTTTCTCATACGAAACGGCCATCCCTGATATTATTACATCAAACGACAATTGAATATACAGCTTCTGCGACATTACATCATCCAATAACATGTATATAAATATATGGAAACGTTAAATAATGCCAGTAATTACTAATGTATTCCCACTGTTCGCTTTTAATTTCCAATTATATGTGTTCCCTGTCCTTGTGATAACTTGACATGTTCTTCTAGTTTGCAAAAGCCGTCAAGTTAATTTTACAATTGAGTTAATTGGGTCATGTGCTGCATTCGGGTTAGGCTATGACAATTAAATATGTTATCAATTCCAATGTGTTTAGGCGCCCTAGTTATGCAACAAGGTCGTGTTCTAGTATTGTTCATCACCCTAATATTGCTGTTCACATTCTTGTCTTCACGCGTTCGTTGGTTACGACACCACTTCAACATTTTTTCCGGCAGGGTAAAATAAAATTTAATAATCTGTAAAGGAACGCAAATTTTCAAAAATGGTAAAGATTTTTGGATTTTGTTTCCATACCATGACAAAGACATATGTTCGCTTTATACGAAACAAAAGGCAATTATTTACTGAGTGAACAACGTTCAACTTTACCCCAAAACCACTTGCAGAATAGCTGGCAGCTCTCGTTGAGATTGTTCCACCAGATTTAGCATTGGCGTCAAATTCTCATAAATTGGAGCTCGAAATATTCAAGAAATGAGAAACTCACAAAAACCACGATGAGCGATTTGCATTTACAGAAACTCTTTGTTGCGATGCTTTGCGATTTGTATGGATTGCGGAAGTCAAGATTACCTGTAAATTGACATTACGATGAATAAGTGTGCATACGATGAAAAATCGACGTAACAGTTCAGCATTTTGATGAAATACTGTTCGATTCGAAGAACAAGGGAGTAATAGAGGATACAGTTTTAGAATATCACATTTGCCCTTCTTTTGAAGAAGAAAGAATGAATTGTTGACAAGAAAACGAGTTTCAAAGTATGATAGAGTCCCAAGCAAGTGAGATAAATCACGAAAATACCGTTAACACCATTTGTTGCACGACGAATTCGAAATAACTCAGCTACAGCGATGAAATTATCCATCGCAGAAGGAAGTGTAACAAAACTAGTTTGTTCCCAATTTTCCAAGATTGCAATGGTTTGTGAAATCCAAAACAATGGCAATTTTGCTTTTAACGGTTCGTCAATGTAATCAATCATCAATTATTTGACGATTGATTAAGGACTCGTTAACGAATCGTCAAACTTTTGGCGATTCGTTAACAAGCTGTTAACGACTGATTAGCGTTTGTGAAACCGGGCATTACTATACCATCTTTATACATAATGGTACTGGTACTTTCTTATCCAATAATAAGGACAAGTTTACACGAAATGGTGATATCTATATGACAATGACACAATATAAGTATTCCAATGTATAACTACTATAATGCCACTTGAGCATTCAATGCATTGCCGGACAACCTCAAAGGATTAACAAGCATGAGCATTTTAGAAACCAAATTGAAACAGTTCTTGCTGGAAATTAGGGTATTACTAATATCAGGGAAATTAGACTAATTCTGGAGAAGACATTAATAACTGACAATACATGACAAATAACATGCGGCACAAGAGATTTTGGCTTCTTCATGTTCTCTTACTATGTAATCAAATGCCTCTGTCGATTAAAATATTCTTAGCGAAAGATAATTAAATTTTTAAGGAGGACGCAAGCGTGAGCCCTACAGAGAATTTCGGCAATAGCGATGATTTGCATATCTTGTACATTAACCCAGTTTTCGAGTTCTGAGTATGTCAGCGTATATAGAAGGCGCTGCGAGTTTTTGCCGCGTCGACTACATAAGAACGCGCTTCATATTTCAACGAACCGCTTTACTCGAAATGGAAATGTTTATAATTCAAACGTGTCTTCCACGACTGCGAATTTCAAATGCGGCATGAATAATAGATTGTGGGCATAAATTGCTTCGAATGGCAGAAAATCGTCAAACGAGAGAATAATGTACCAAACGTCTGCACACAATCTCGTATTGTGTTGGTTGTACTAAGAATAACTTTCATGCAAGTTGGTAAGAAATTGTTAAACTCAGACATGAGTGATCGACTTAACCGGTAAATTTAATGAGAATGGCACGACTATAACAGGAGAAATTTCCGGTGGGATAGCCGATCATACGACAGGAAGTATATGATCCACTCATTCATAATGTTTACGTTGACTCCGTAAGTGTTGGACCACCAAATTCTGACCATCTTCCTTTTGGCTAAGCCGCACTGATGAATTCAATGAGTCTGAAACACGTGCGATTTCTGCTTGCTTTGAATAATTACTTGCATGGAAAACACCTTTATGTCATTTGTCGAGATTGCATTTTATTATTTTTTTAAACATTCTTTCTATTCAACTAGACACATTCCTATTATTTTTCTTATTTCAGTAACTTCATTAATTTAATAGCGTTGTTTTGTCGTTGGTCATAACATGTCATAATATACATTATCTTTTCAAATTTGAGTTCTAAATTTACCATTTACCAAACATTTGATTCTATCAAAATATCCTTACATGTGTTGCTGATTATATTATTTATTGTAAAATGTATATATTTTTAATATAACCGCTCCTTTATGTTTATATTCCGTTTAGTGACTAATTTGTGGGCGAAGATATTTGGCGTTCTATTCGACATTTGTTCTATATGTACATCACACATACATTTGATTATAATCGGGGGCGGAATTATCTTTAAAATTCCATCAGGCGTGTCAGAGTGGGAAATCCCGCTATGAATTCTGGTTGAAAATAGAAAATATAATGAGTAACTTAACCATAATTGAAGCCCACGGCAAGAGAAACGCGGTCGTGCATTTGTGCGAGGATATCCACGCGAAAGAGGCAATGAGCTGACGGTAGAAACGTAAACATTGGTGTTTATATTACACGACCAACAAATACGAACGAAGATAAAACGTTTTCTCGTTCGCAATAACATAATTAATTTTACAGGAGTAAAGTGCGAAATTACGATTAATCTGGATTGTGGAGCAACAATCAGTGTTAGTTTTGTCAGACTGCATTTCTAATAAATTCCTATAATATGAAAAAGTGGAATTGAGGATCCACTTTTTGAAAAGTCTCAGTACAAATTCCACCCAAGTTGAATAATGAAATTGTTAATCATGCGTACTAGATAACAAATAAATTGCATAACGATGTTAAGTCAGAAATTCAAAAATAATTAAAAAAATATTTCACGATGCCATTATGGAAGAAACTAAGTCAGAATGCCCATCTTCACTTTTCTTTGTGCCCAAAAAGGCAAATAGTCTTTCACTTAGTCTTAGCCTCAAGAATGATACATTTCGTTTGCCAAATATAAATAAAATTTTTGATTCTTTATCTGGAGCTGTTTATTTTCCACAACTAGATTTAGCATGGGATTATTATACTGGGAGTATTATTAACACGGCATTTATTACAAGCCAAGGTCATTTTCAAATGAAACTGTTAGCATTGGGTCTTAAGATTACCCCGAGTTCGTTCTTTAGGATTATGACAATTGGTTCAATCAGGTTTAAATTATGAGTAATGTTTTCTGTACTTACAGGATTTAATAGTTTTCGGAAATAATTTAGAAACCAAAATTTAATAAAAGTCTTGCAAAAGTTAATTTTTAATTAAATCTCAGAAAATTAATTTTCTGAAGGAAGAGCTTCTATATTCTATATACATACAATTTCTTCGGAAGCCGTTTCTACTGACTCAGAAAAAAATATATAGCGATGCAGCAGGTTCGGATGCCAAAAAATTTGAAAACAAACGTAGCTTTAGCAAACTTTTGCTAGAATTACTTTATCATTATATAAATTGACAAGCAAACGTGTAAAATGGTACGAATCCGAAGAATCATTTAAAGCAGATACTTATTAAACATCCTATTCTACAATTTCCAGGTTTTTCAGAAAACAATACATTTAGGTTGAAAACCGATCCTTTTGGAGAAAGCAATCTGACGGCCGAGGCAAACTTATGCGGGTCGAGCATTATCAAAATCCGAAGAAAATTATTGCACAATAGAAAAGCAATTACTTGCCATCATGCAGGCCACCTCTGTGTGGTAGAAAATTTGACGTATTTACAGACCATCGATCTTTAGTTTAATTGTTTGGCATGACCTTCCCGTCGAGCAGGTTAAAAAAATTTCGCTTGATACTAGAAGAATTTGACTTTACTGTCCATTATATGAAAGGCATGTTGTTACCCAACCAACGCGCCCAAACAGCTAACTTAAAAAGAGAAGCCGAGCCAGATTCGAGTCATTCGACGAACTGGACTGATATATCCATTGAGTGATAAATCCTGTTAAATTAAATAAGAAATATGAACAGTCTGAAAATATTTATTATTATAAAAACACGCGAATTTAATATTTGAAGCCTCGATCAGCGTCTGAGTCGCTGATAGACCTGCAATTAAAATATGAAGAAAACAATATTATGTACAATTACAAACAGATAAAATGTTCCTGTAATAAAACAAGCGAGCAGTTCGAATTATCCCCTTTAAAGAACAGACACCGGGCGATCTATCATAAAATGCAAATACGCTACTACCCCAACTGCGATTGTATTAAAACTAACAATTTAGATATTCGTATAAACGTAAATATATATTAGTTTGCATTTAAAAATATTTATTATTTCCGAAAGCATTTCATCAATTATGCAAATACAAAAATTTCGATGCTATGTTGATTTGCAGCAAATCCTTACGGAATGAATTATATGAAATCTTATACACTTTCGTAGACATTAATTTCATCGTTTTTTGAAGAATAATAAGAGTAGTGCATATAATTAAATAAAAAATAAAGAACGATGCAAGGCTTAGCCAGCAAGTAATGTAACGTGATATTTGCCAATCGCCGTAGGTATCCATACTAATTACAATATTGCGGTTCTTCGGCATACATCGACTCGAATCAAATTGTTATATAAGTTTGCATTTAAAATTATTTCCTTTAAGTATTAACTTTTTCTGATAGAATAATTTAGTTAGTTTGTTCAAATGAGACATACACTTTTAAGTATTATATAACATTGACAGTGAGACAGTGATAGTGATCTTTAGAATACTGTAAGGGAAAAGATGTATATTAAATGTACTCACTGCCAAAAACCCACAAATGTTATTAAAATATTAGGACAATGAACATAAAATTTTTGGAACTGTTCTTAAAGATACCGACATAAAAAGTGTGAATACTTTATGTCAATAACTAATTCATGTCAAAATATTAGTCTACAGAGTATATAGTGTACTCACAACTTGCTTTAATTGCTTTTTATTCCAATTACTCGTTTTCTTTCACATATATTTATCTTATTGGTATTGGTATTTGTGCGCATACATTTTCGGCCCAACGCAAAATTGTGATTTAAAACATTTTTGTTTACTGCTGGAAACTTTTTCATTTATACGTGTTTCGCTGCACAGGAGAAAATCGTCGTAGATGATATTTCCTCATGGAATTCCTTAAATAAATATTTTGAAATATTGACGACAGCCTATTTCGTTAATTATTTTTAGTTTGCTTCTGGTTAGTGCACAAATAATAAATATTTATTATTAGGTAAAAATTCTATACTGCATAACAGTGTTGTGTTACCCTGCAGTGAACGAATATGTAGTTATTTACTTGACAATGATTATTTTATGCTGAACTAATATGCAAATGTTACAAAGATTAATAATGTACAGATAAAACAAGTTCGTCGTTTGGTGGAAGGGAGCAAAACGTAGGTGATCGGCCTTTAGAGGCCATCAGAACGGGTGTCCGCCGCATAACGACACTACTTGAATATGGTGCAATCGTGAGGGCGGTTGAGAATAGCCCATTCATTACAAGTGTCAGAATAAGGGAGGAATTCAATTTGAATTGCTCTACTGTGACAGTAAGGAGAGGCCTCTGAGAAAGTGGGTACCACGCCAGACAGCCTGCCCGAAAGATTGAACTGCCCGAGGTACTTGCTGTAGTTAGGGTTTGCTTTTGCGAAGCGAATATCGACAAGAATTGGCAGTGTGCGATTTTTACGGATGAAAATTTCTTTTCATCTTCGCAAGATGATCCCGTGGTGTTATGGTGAAAGAACAAGACCCGATATATTCGGGAACTTGTAAGGACAAATGCAACAAGCCGTCGCATAACGGCCGGATTTTGAGGGTGGACGTCAGCTACCGGCCCCGGTGAATTAATACCAGTTTCGCCCTCACGCTTCAATTCGCAGCTGTACATTGGAATATTCGAAGATATTGTAATCCCTTCAGAATTGTCTACCCAGAAGATGGAATATGGGGGTGATCACTTTGTACAGGACAACTGTCCTATACATACATCCGCAGCAGTTATGAATTGGTTCGATGATCAAAACGATATTAAATTGTTGGATTGGCCGGCAAAATCTCCGGATTTGAACCCCATAGACGAAATGTGGGCGTCAATGGTGAGGTGTTGGGAGGATATGCCTGGATTCGGTGTCAGGGAAAGAACAATAGAGCAGCTGACAAATCATGTTAACATGGTTTGGGAGAGACCCCGAGGCACAATGTTTTTCAGCAACACCGTTCAATCAATGAGGAATCGCCTAACCGAATCCATTGGAAGCAATGGATATTATACAAGATATTAATCAATGTTTAGTTTTTAGACCTAGAATCTACATTTAAGTTTCCTGTTTTGTATATGTTGCCGTTAATATTATTCTTTGAGAAAAATATGTCACAGTTTAATATAAAAATTGCATTTTTATGTGGTACTTCTTGCAGCAGCGCTCGATTCCAGACCACGCACTGGCTAAATCATTTCGGAAACCTAATGTTTTATACCTCAGGCGCTTAATATTGCATTGAGTTGCTATGAAATTAGAATAAATAAATAATTCAAAGAAATATTTAAAATAGACGAAAAATATACATATTTCTATATTTTGAATATCCAAATACGTATGTAGAATGATATGAGAAGAAATATAAGAAGTTAATAATTGGCAGAAGTAATTTTAAACAAAAACTGATCCTATTTGCGTTTATTAGAAAACCTCATTAAAGGAATATCTAATTCGTATTCATTATTTTCGTATGTGACTCTCAACAGAATGTTAATAGTAGTTTCAATCTCACAAATTTTTATTTTATCACAAGTGACTGGCTTTTATATTTTGATCTAGGTAATTTTGTATACTGATCAACCTGGATTGCCTACATTGTCGTTTTACGACAAGGAAAAACTATATTCAGTATCTATGTTATATATGAATGCAAAATGTATGTAGCAATTTAATGAAGTGATGACATTATTCAACCAGAAAAACAAATATTAGGAGTACAATTATATATATATATATATATATATATATATATAAGATTAATTAATTTTATTAATTTTATTCATTCTCTACAGTGAATTCACGAAGATCATCGAATGTGTATGTGAAGGACCTGACTGCTGATTGACCTTCCGAACATATTTGCTGTGCAGTTTTTTCGGATATCATCGTGAGTGGAATTAAAATCGATTTCAGCACTTTCAAATACTGATTTTTTTCACTTCAAATTTTCATCAGAGAATTGGTGATCACCGTCAATATTAACATTTCCATCCGTGTGTGAACAGCCGGTTCAATTGGATTGGATACATTGTGAGATTCGGATTTCTGATTGACATCTAATAAATTCAAACGCATTTTCACGTCGTTCCCGTACAATTATACCTCCAAAGCGACAAGCAATTGGCCGATCGACACCTCAAGCACGGAAGAAAAGAGTATTACGAGCCTCAGACTCAGACGAGCAACGAGCATTAAGGCTGGGAAATCTTCGAGTACATGCCGCTGAGACCCGTTCGTCTGAAGCATCTGAACAACGAGAAGTGAGGTTAGAAACTGAACAACGGGACAGAAAGCTGCAAAATATTCGAATAAGCACCGCTCGATCAAGACGAACACTGCACGCTGATTTAAATCTTGCTGCATTCCATTATGACAGTAATAATGATTACAGCAAGTGTCATTGGAAAAATGGATAAAATTTGCATGTATTGTAGCGCCCTCCAATTTAAGAACGAAACGCCAGGAATGTGCTGCGCCAGTGGAAAAGTTGCCACAATTACATCCACCACCCGAACCACTATCAACGTTGTTATAAGGTGTTACACGTGAGTCGAAGCATTTGTTGGAAAACATACACAAATACAATTCATGTTTCCAAATGACATCGTTCGATGCAACGAACATAGTGCGCGAAAATTACATGCCAACATTCAGAGTCCAAGGGTGAATTTACCATCGTGCCGGATCGCTTCTACCATTGCCGAACGCAGATCACAAGTTCCTTCAAATTTATTTCATGGCAAACAGTGATGAACAAATTGAACAACGATGTCATTACAATGTGGGCACTAGACTAGAAATCGTGGCTGCGTGGCAGCACTTTTCGATCAATACAATCAATTAGTTCAGTGGTTGAAAACCGCCATTCAACGAATTATAGCATTTTCCCGCCGTAAATACGCGATGTAACATGATGCACTCGAGGCTGGTGTGGTAGGTCGTTATTGTAATGAAACTGCTGAGTTGTGATGTGTCCGCTACTCACAAAGCTGACGTGGCAAGGTCGCTTCCGCGTAGTCAGCGTTCCTTGGTCGATTTACCGAACTACGTTTACGAGCGCTATGGCGCGTAACGAATACCACTCGAGATGATCAGAAATTATACTAGCGCATGCTAGCATATCTGAGCCCCGAATCTAAGACCCTACTGGTAGACAGTAGTACCATGACTAACCAAAACTAACTGTTGCATCCGGCAAAATGAAATCTTATATATTACAATGGTCTAACTGACCTCGTTATTCGAGCTAGGTTTCATTGTTTCGGTATTGATGACAATATCGAAATGTTCGCGTAATACATTTGCAAGAGCATGTTTGTTGGCTTGTGTAACGAGGCCGGCGTAACACTTTATGTGACACAGTTACCTGTCCTGTTACAAGATGATGATTACGCAGTTGTAATTCGAGCAGACAAAAGATCCGTTGGCCAACACGAAGAGTACATCCGTTTACGAGACGCAATCGTTAATGATAGTAACGTGAATCCAAACGAATTGGGAAGAATGGTCATCTTACCGTCTATATTCACGAGGAGTCCACGGCACATGCATGAATACGCACAAGATGGGACAACCATATGTGTTCGCGCATATGGTCGTCCAGATTTGTTCATCCTATTTACATGCAATCCAACCTGGGATGAAATTAAATAACTTCTGTTAGCTGGACAATCTTCAGACCGCCATGACATTACCGCACGCGTATTTAAACAAAAATTGAAAACTTTGATGGATTTTATTATCAAGCATCACGTTTTTGGAGAGATGCCGGATGTATTGAATGGCAGAAAAGAGGATTGCGACATGCACATATTTTGGTGTGGTTAATCAACAAAATTACGCCAGATCAAATTCACCAAATCATCTCAGCAGAAATACCAGATAAGGACATTGATCCAGACTTATTCGACGTTACCAAAAATATTATTCATGGTGCATGTGGCGCAATCAACAACAATTCACCATGCATGTCTGATGGGAAATGCACGAAACGATACCCAAGAAACTTGGTTTCTGATACCATCACTGGCAATGACGGATATCCGCTGTATCGTCGACGATTACTTGAGGATGTAGGCCAATCCATCGTTCTGAAAGTACGAAACGTTGATGTCGAAGTCGATAATCGTTGGGTTGTGCCGTATTCACCGTTGCTCTCAAAGACCTTCAAAGCTCACATTAATGTTGAGTATTGCAATTCAGTGAAGTCGATCAAATACATTTGCAAATATGTCAACAAAGGAAGCGACATGGCAGTCTTCGGAGTGGGGAATGTGGCCGCACCGCTCTATGAAATCAACCAATACCAACTTGGATGCTACATTAGCAACAATGAAGCAGTATGGCGCATCTTATCACTTCCAATCCATGAACGACATCCAACAGTAGTACACTTGGCGGTGCATCTCGAGAATGGACAGCGCCTGTATTTCACAGCAGATAATGTACGTGCAAGAGCATTGGTTCCACCCGCAACAACTTTAACTGCTTTTTACTCATTGTGCCAAGATCATCCTTTTGCAAAGACTCTACTTTATTCTTAGGTACCGAAATTCTAACATGGAATGCATCGGCTAAAAAGTTTCAACGTCGCAAACAAGGTAAATCAGTTGAAGGACATCCCAATTTGTATTCCAGTGACGCATTTGGTCGTCTATACACTGTTCACCTGAACAATACAGAATGCTTCAATCTGCGATTCCTGTTAATGAATGTACGTGGATCGACATCCTTCCAAGATTTAAGAACAGTCAACGGTCAGCTGTGCGCCACTTATCGCCAAGCTTGCCAGGAACTAAATCTTCTTGAGAATGATGCACATTGGGACACTGCACTCGCTGATGCATCGAATACCGCTCGACCACAGCAAATGCGCACGTTATTTGCCATAATATTGACAACATGCTTCCCATCTAATACAAAAGATCTTTGGGAAAAATACAAGGACTATATGAGAGAAGATATTCTACATCGATTGCGCTCTGCTAATCAAAATCCGAACATGCAATTCACACCAAACGTGTGTAATGAGGCATTGATATTGATTGAAGACATATGTTTGGCTAACAATCGCTAACAAGGCACTGGTGCAACTGGGAATGCTTGCTCCGAACCGACCAGCGAACGACCTTTTCGATCGTGATTTGCAACGAGAAACACACTTTGATTCTGACGAACTGGGGACATTTGTTCAGACAAATCTTCCGAAGTTGGTTCCAGAACAACGCATTGCGTATGGCAGAATTATGCGTGCAATAACACAACAAAGCGGTGGACTATTTTTCATAGATGCGCCCGGTGGTACAGGCAAGATTTTTCTTCTTTCACTCATTTTGACAACCATACGATCAGAACATAATATTGCACTGCGGCAACTCTTTTGGATGGTGGCCGAACAGCGCATTCAGCATTGAAACTGCCGTTGAATTTGCAAAACAGTGAGCCACCAACATGCAACATCAGCAAAAACTCTGGAATGAGCAAAGTACTGCAAACGTGTCAAATTATGATATGGGACGAATGTACAATATCTCACAAGAAAGCATTGGAAGCGCTTGATCGTACACTGCGAGATTTGAGAGGAAACGTCGAATCTTCGGTGGCGCACTCATTTTATTGTCTGGTGATTTTCGACAAGCACTGACGGTTATACCACGTTCAACACCCGCTGATGAACTTAATACATGTCTCAAATCATCAGTTTTATGGCGTCATTTACAGAAATTGATTTTGAAAACCAACATGCGTGTACAACTACAGCGGGATGCATCGGATGGAAATTTTGCAAAACAATTAATGGGCGAATGTAAATTAATGAATCTACTCAATGTATTACCTTGCCAGCAAACTTCTGTTAGATCGCAGAAAGCATAGACGAGTTGGTGCAAAAAGTTTTCCCAAACATTGCACAGAACTACAGTCATCAGTGGCTCTGTACGCGTGCTAAATTAGCAGCCAAAAACATTGATATCAATACCATCAACTTCACCATTCAGAATGGAATACCCGGCGAAACGACAACAAGTCTATCGATACTGTGGTGAATCAAGACGAAGTTGTCAACTATCCAACTGAATTCTTGAATTCGCTTGATTTGCCAGGCATACCACCGCACGTTCTTACATTCAAAATTGGCGTACCCATCATTCTTCTTCGAAACATAAATCCACCACGACTTTGCAACGGACACAGACTCGCAGTCAAGAAAATGATGAACAATGTTACCAAGGCAACAATTTTGACTGGAAAATTCAAAGGTGAAGACGTATTGTTGCCATGTATCCCGATGATCCCGACAGATATGCCATTCGAATTCAAACGTTTGCAGTTCCCGGTGCGATTTGCTTTCGCAATGACTATCAACAAAGCACAAGGACAATCGTTGCAAGTGTGTGGATTAAATTTGGAGAATCAATGCTTCTCACATGGGCAGCTCTATGTGGCCTGCTCACGTGTCGGAAAACCTTCTGATTTATTCGTTTACCCACCAGATGGAAAAACAAGAAATATTGTGTATTCCACAGCACTTCAATAAATATCGAATTGAAACGAAATGCTGCTATGTCGCAATTTTTTCAAAATGAACAAAATCAATAAAATGACTCAAAATGAATTTAATATTTGTGTAATGTCTTTTCTTCAAATTTATTTTAATTGGTGACGTAGCAACGTTCGCAGGGTACAGCTAGTAACAAATAAATCGAAGCAATCATTTTTAATACAAACTAACACATATTTACGGTTTTTCATTAAGCGAATAAAAAAAAAGTATTGGGTGAACTCGCAAGTGAGTGGACGTGCAGTTGTGCTCAGTTGGATGAATTGTGTTTTAGTGCGAAAGAGGCGTAAAAATTAATAAGTGCGGTATCATTGAACGCAGAATAGAGTGGTGCAAGGAGACCGTATGGTAGATGAAAGGTTGGTGGCGAAATTAATTACCGGAGGGAGTTTTAATGAAAACGGTCACGATATGGCACGGCAAAAGAGTGTAATTGTCGAGCGTTTTTGCCGAGCCTACCGGTCAAGGCAACAAAAACAACCGTAGCATTAATAAATTTGGCACGGGTTGAGAGCGTTAACCTCCGAGGGGAGGTAGAGAGGGAAGTGGAGAGGGGAGACGAGGAGGAAACAGGGGAGGAAGGGGAAATAGAGGAGACAGGGGGAGAAAGAAGAGAGGAGAGGGGACGGGATTTGTGAGGGGGGGTGGAGAGGAGCGAGGGAGGAAGGAGGCGGAAGGGAGGGAAGCATAAGGAAAGGGTAGAGAGAGAGAGGAGGGAAAAGGGTTTAGAATATGCTTTTGGAATATTGCGGGGTGGAAGAAGTGGATGAAGGAAGAGGGGGGAGCCATTAGGGAATTGAAGGAGTGCATAGATGGGTTCGATTATGTAGGATTGACAGAGACATGGGTAGAGGAGGATACGTGGAGAAGGTACAAAGAGGGGTTCAAGTGGAAATACAGGACAGCGACGAGGGAGAAAAAGAGAGGAAGGGCGAAGGGGGGGGGGGGGGAATAACAGGATTGAAAGAGACATGGGAGGAGTTGGAAGATCGACACAGAAAAAATTCAGGGGAGATCGTTAATGAAAGATGGGAGGAAGTGGGGGATATACACGGCGTACAGCAACCAACAAATGAGGCATGTAACCAAAGAAATAGACGAGATAATTGATTGGGAAGGGGAGAGTATAGTGGTTGGAGGAGACATGAACGCTAGGGTGGGGAGAGAGAGAACGCTGGAGGAATGGAGAGAGATATGGGAGAGGGTAGGAATGAGGTCAAGGGATGAGATGGTGAATGGAGAAGGGAGAATCTTGTTAGGTTGGCTAGAGGACAGAAATTGGGAGATTCTTAATGGTTTTGAGAAGGGCGACGAGGAGGGGGAATTCACCTATGTAGGTGCCAGTGGTAGGTCAACGATAGATCTGGCACTAACAAGTGAGGAGATGAGGCGGGAGGTTAAGAATGTCAGAGTGGGAAACAGACCAGAATAGGACCATTTGCCGATAGAGTTGAAATTGTGGACGGAAGGAAGGGAGAAGGAAAAGGAAGAGGAGGGCGAGAGGGGGATGGTGAATGTATGGAACGAAGAGACAAGAAGGTAATATCAGAGTAAACTAAGGGAGGTGGTGTGGGGAGAATTAAGGAGTATAGAGGAGGTAACAAGAGAGATGGATAATGCCATAGTAAGGAGGAGAAGGGGCAAGGGAAAAGGAAAGGGATCCTGGTTTCACGAGGAATGCACGAAAGGGAAGCGGAGGCTGAGGGAAATTCTGCAGGAGGTGAGAAGGGGACAGAGGGCTTGGTAAGAGGATACAGAAGAAAGGGGTAGGCAGAAGGAGATGTGGGAGAGGAAAAAATGGGAGATGAGACAAAGAAAGGAGAAGTAGAAGGATTAAAAGGAGAAAATGAGATATGGACATACCTGAGAAAGAGAAAAAGAAGGTGGGCGGTATGGGGAATATCGAGGGCGAGGAGTGGAAGCGACATTTCATGGAACCTTTAGGAGGGGTAGAGGGGGAGGAGGAAGGAAGATAAGAGAGGAGGAGAGAGGGAGGAGGGGTTGGCGGTGTTCACATGGGGGAAATAATGAGGATAAAGGGTAGGATGAAGAAGGGAAAAGCAGTGGGAGAAGACGGGGTAGACACGGAGGGATGGATAAACTCACTCATATGGTTGGGAAGGAGGGAAGTGCCAGGAGGGTGGAGGATGGCGATCATGGTACCAATATGGAAGAAAGGAGGAAGGGAGATAGTAGAGAATTACAGAAGAATCTCGTTAATGGATGTGGGGTACAAAATTTACACAGGGTTGATAGGGGCGAGACTAGTGGAGGAGGTGGAAGATAAAGGTATACTGCCGGAAGGGCAGGCAGGTTTCAGAGATGGAAGGGGGACAATGGACAATCTGTATGCGTTGAATTATATAGTTGAGAGGGAATTGGCAAAGAAGGGGGGCAAGGTGTTCGCAATGTTTCTAGACCTTAATGCGACATTCGACAGAGTGGTCAGAAGGACTTTGGAGATGACATCACAAAAGGCGGGGATAACAAAGGGTATCGTAACAAGTATAAGTCAGTTATATGAGGAAACGTGGTGTAAGGTAAGAGCGGGGGAGGAAAGTACAGGAAAATTTAGAACATCTAGAGGGTTGCGGCAGGGGTGTCCTCTCAGCCCCCAACTATTTAACATTTACATTGCGCAGCTGGAGGAGGTGATGAAGAGAGGGCAGGGTGGGGGAGTGAAGATAGGCAGTGGGAAGATCTGGTCGCTGGGCTATGCAGATGACATCGTCATCTTGACAGTGACGGAGGAGGGCCTTAAGGAGATGGCGAAGAGATTGAAGGGGTTTTTGGACAAAAGGGGGGAAAAGAAGAGAAGTAATAATGAGGTGGAAAGGAGAGGAAATTGAGCAGGTTAGGGAATAGCTGTGTCTAGGATATGTGTTGGACGAAGTTAACGGTAGCGAGGCGCACATAAAGCACGTGTGTAGGAAAGCGAAAAATGGTAGAGGAGGGTTTGAGGGGATGTTTGTGGGAAAAGAGGAAAGGGAAGTTTGCGGAAGCAATGCGGTTATGAAACATATGTGTGAGGAGCATTACGCTGTATGGAGTGGAAGTTTGGGGCGGTGAAGGAACAGAAAAGGGTGGAGAGGGCGCAGATAGGGCAGCTGAAGAGGGCGTTGCACCTTGAGAGGTCAACGCCTGATTACATAGTGAGACAAGAGACGAGGTGTGAGATGATAGCGATGGGGGCAGGGAGAAGGGCGGTAAGATACGAGATGGGGAGAGAGAGAATAGTCTAGGGTAGAAAGTGTTGGAGGAGCTAGAGAAGAGGGAGAGAAGGGGAGGAGGGTTATCAAAATGGGAAGCGGCAAGAAGAAAGATGTTCGAGAAGGCAGGGATGTCGATGAGGGAGGTGGAAAGGAGGAGGGAGGAAGGGAAGCAGGTAGAGAAGGAGTTGGTGGAGCGGTGGTCATAGGTGGAAGCACAGGAGACAGAAGGGAAAATAGGAGGAGCAAGGTATAATGAGAAATATAAGGAGCTGGAGGTGTTCAGGGGAAGACCTAGATACCTAAGTCGGGGCAAGACGGCAGAAGAGGAGAAGCTAGTGGCGAGGTTCAGGTGCGGAAATGAGGAGAGGAAGAACAAGTATGGGATGGGAGATGAATACAAGAGATGTGTAGCTTGTTAAAGAGGTTTAGATGAATGTGGGCACTGGTGGGAGGAGTGCGATGAAATGGGATAGAGCAGGTAGAAGGTGGAGAGGGGTAGAAATTGGAGGTGGACGTTAGGAGAGAAAGGTGAGGGAGCGGAGCTGCTAGGGGAGTTAAAGGGGAGGCGGGAAGAGGGTAGGAGAAGGAGAGAGGCAGGAAGAAAGTATAGTATGTTGCAGATGAGGTGACCAGGAGGTAGTGCTAGAGAAAGATGTGAGAGGCCAGGAAGGAGAGGCAGAGGGAATTAGAGAAGGCGCCAAAAGAGGACGGCAAGGATGAAGGATGAGATATTGATAATTGACTTGTTTGGAAAGGTGTAGCGAGTTCCAATATTATTTTAATTATGGTTATGGAATTATGGGATGCCAAATATATATATATATATATATTGCACTGTTATTTTGTTTGCTTAAGAGGTACTTTTATTTTCTCTCAGTCGGTGAGCGTTGGGTTAAGACTCTTAGTATTTTGTCTCAGGGAGACCTGTAGGTGTGGTATATAGTATATGTGTATAATGGTTCAGGACAATAACTACTCTTGGTTAAACAAGAACAAAACTTTATTTAACATAAATTAACAATATATCGCCGGTGTATTCTTCCCAAAACGCTTTCATGCGCGTCGGTCACATAACCGTCGGAACACAAAATGGCGGATTCTATTTGTATGTTATGTTTCGCGAAACCTAACGTAGCCTAAAGCCAATGTGAGTATTGTGTGTGGTTGAGTTACAATTCTTATTTAAAGTGTATTTTCAGTGCAGTGCGCCGGATTATACCTTACAGTTTCGTCGGTATGCGAACGGTCGGATCGCGGGGTCAGGGATCTGCTTCCGTAGGCAATCTGGGCTTCTGCTGGGAGTTTTCACGGCCTCAGCCTGGATTGTTATTGATCCGGCCTCGTATCGCCTTCTCCGTAAGTATTTCCGTTACAAGTTCTTGTATTTTAATGTAATAAATATAATTTTAGGTTAGGTGCGGAGCTCGTTTCAAATACGTGTGTACTCGTTCGTGGATATGGGTCGCTCTTCTTTTGCTTCGGGACGCTAACTCGCTGTTGTTATTACTTCTTTTTTTTAATTTATTGTCATGGTCTATCTTAATTTATTTTAAAATTAGGAACATTTTGGTTTGTAACTTAATTTAGATTGGCAACTGTGAGTGTATGTCCTCGTTCTGACACTTCGATGTTACATAACCTAACTTAAATATGTACATTTTAAATTATATTTTCTTAATTCTACCTAACTATTTCGATACACTATGGTTGTGGAATTATATTATGTTTAACCTAGCAATTATCTGCCCTGAGTTTAGTGTATTTAGTGTACCAATTGTGAAACTTCCAGGTCAGTCACGATTTCTGCCTCGGCAATGTAGCATTTTTGTCCGATGATGGTTTATTTACTATTTTATTATTGTTAATGCTATAAATATCACTACAATATATATATATATATATATATATATATATATATATATATATATATATATATATATATATTTTATTAAACGAATATCTAAATCGTATTATTAAACACAATGGCAACCTGGGTAGCTACGACCGTAATACACATTTGCATTTTATGACCGGTACCTGCTTTTTAAAAGGGATAGTTCGAACTGTTCGCTTGTTTTAGTACATGGACATTTTCCCTGTTTGTAATTGTACATAAATATGCATAATAAAATTAATGAACTTTTTAACCGAATTGCAAAATGTTCAGAAAAAAGTAATAGGTATGAACTAAAGATATGTAAAATCAACAACTAATTATAAATGATATTATCAATATACAACATACAGCGTGATCTTTTGGACAATACTAAGAATACTGTTGCAATATTCAATAAAAATGTGATAGTTGTCAAAGATATAAACATAGAATTCCTGATAAGGAGCCACTCATTATAGCAATTACCTTATCGCGACGTCAGCTTTTCAAAAGTATCGAGCAAAATTTTGAAAATCGCGCAATTACAATCCACTGCATACCATAATCAAAGGTAAGGAGCACTCGAAAATATCCATAAAAATGTATGCTCATATTTGCGAATTTACGCAAGAAAATATCCCGAATCTTGATGTTCCTAGCTGTCGTATTAGTGTTTCGCGTTTAATAATATTATACATATAATTCAAAATATACTCCGTATGAGTTAATTTTAGTAGATATGGTAACGTTCCAACGAGTATTACGAATAATGTGGAACCAATATACAATTTTGAAAATTATCCAAACCAATTAAGATACGGTTACAAGCTGCTTGCACTGCTGCCAGATTGTAAGATTGTTAGACAGACATAAAGCGCGATAACGTTTTATTAAATAACGAATGTGGTAACACATTGAAACCACATTACAAAGCATCATATGACGTTAAAAAAACTCCTAATGTGATAGTGAAAATTAACAATAGCCCAGTGTTAGTGCATAATGAAAGACTCAAAAATATAATGTTAATGTTTTATGACATTTATAATTTAAGGTAATGGTAAGATAACAGCACAATGACTGGTGTAAACATAAACTCAAGCTTAACAGCTGCCGAAAAGCAACATGAATTACATGAACGGAAAATTAAGGAACAAACATGAGATGTGTCTTCCAGGAATGTATCGGCATGTTTTCTATACTATAAGCTATCAGAACGAATGCGTGTCAAAACGGAAATATAAAAAAGTTTAAGGCCGTGGTAGAAACTGAATCACAAATGGTGTCATGGTGGGCCATTATACCATAATGTTAAAAGAAAAATAACACTAATATTTAAAGCGACTATACAATACGATGCGAAAAGGTTCAACAACTTATTCTCACAAGTACTCAGGGACCATTGTATACCAAAATGAAAGCATGATATGTATTCGTCAACGACGTCTGAAATCACTACAATCGCTAACTGACAATTCTGTAGGAAATGATGAAATATCAACCAAATTATTAAAAGGATAATACCGAATATCATGCTGCCTCACTAATAAATCGATACATGAAATAGAGGATTTTTCTGTAGCTTTAAGCAATCTGTTTGCAATTCGTGGACAAGGAACTGCCTGTAGTCGACACGTGGCGAGTTGTAAATTCGACGAGAATTTCGATTATGTCTCTCGCTCACGTATGTAACGCCAAATGATTTGCGTCGCTACCGTCTGGGCGTTACTCAATCGTTCGAAGGCTTGTTCAGATAAACTTTAACTATGTACACTATTTATTATTACTATTTACAATATACAATTTTGCTCAATTACAATTGATACACTGGATATGTTACGGTGTGTAACTATGGGTAACTGTTAAACTGTTGTCTTGATACGCGTACTTTGATTGTGTCACTTTGTGAACTCCAAACGAATTTAAAACAAACAGGAACTCCAATTAAACCAGACTGAATCCGAACTGAAATACAGTGAACCATAACTGATCCCGAATTGAACACAAACTGAGTCAGAACTGAACTAAAATTGAACTCAAACGAATCGAATTTGGCTCAAACTGAACTCCAAACGAATTCGAGACAGTTTTTAATTTTCTAAAATTTATTTAGGTCGATAAATATTAAACAAATCAGCAAACTTTTCTACGAAGTTTTCAACAATACACATATAGGCAACTATTAAAATCTGCAATAAGCTCTACACAAATATGCTCGACGTGAGGTAAAAGTGGGACACTTAATCATATCGACCTGTGGACGTGTTTATTATATTTATTTGCCAAAGAAATAGCAGTTTTCGGAAACTTACTTCGCAGAAATATTACCCGTCTCCACTTCTCGGCTGACACACAAATTTAATAATAATTGTATCGAATACAAAATAAATATTATTTCTTATTTTTATAGTAGTTTATACAAG
Organism: Geotrupes spiniger; assembly: GCA_959613385.1. Classification (NCBI taxonomy): domain Eukaryota; kingdom Metazoa; phylum Arthropoda; class Insecta; order Coleoptera; family Geotrupidae; genus Geotrupes; species Geotrupes spiniger. The sequence continues at coordinate 36,664,536 of OY390737.1, forward strand.
GAATAGCAATTTTGAGAACACTAATAGAAGAAATAACCCCGCGTCCCGTCCCGTCCTTCTGCGGTTGACAAGTTCACAATAATTCTATCGAATTGAAAATGTAAAGCAAATCAATATTATTTATTATTTTCAATTATTTTATTAGGCGTTTACAGATCATAGTTTCCGCAATTTTTTGACCGTGGTTCTCAAACGTTTCGAATATTACTTTCATGGTTTAAAGCGAAATTGAAACATACGTAAAAATATTAATTGTCAACCAACCCAAACTAACCCAATCCAAGTAAAGCTAATCGTTTTTTTTTATTTGAAAGTAAATTTTTAAGCATTAGTCAAAAATTAATTTGATTTAAGCCGAAACCAAATTAATATTAAAAGAACAACGAAAACAAAATAGTGATGAAAGAAGAACAGAACGAATCTAAAATGTCCACAAGAAGAACTGAACCACGAGCAATGGCAGATAAAACAGCGAATAACTATAACATTAAAAATTTTTTAAAATAAATGAGAAATTACAATAATACGTCAGGTGAAAGCAAAAACAAAAGAATGAGAAGTGGGGTCAAGAAAAAATGGAAAATTGAAAAATCAAAAGACTTGGGTTGTGTTGGGTTGGGGTAGGGGAATTTGCCAAAATATCGCATTTTCGTATGGTGAAAACGCATTCGAGGTGGCCACCCTAATTTTTCGTAATAAATAACTTAAATTAATTTAGTTTATATTTACCATTTTTTTTTTTAATTTGGCATTAATTTGCACGAAAAAGTGCATATAATTAATTCTCGTCTATACTCATAACAATAAACATTGATGCAACCAAATATAAATATAAAACTTGAACGAAAAAAAAAAGCTTAACCGCAGACCATACATTTACTTGTAGATATATAGTACACGTATCTAAACATGTTACCACTTACATCTTCAAAGGTGGGAAGAATATTAATATAGCCGTCTCATAAATTAATTAATTAAGTGATAATTTTAATAAAATTTGATTATTAAATGTATATTATTTCTACTAATATATGTATCAACGTATTATATTATTTTTTTCCAAATCGATAGTATGAACAAGTTAACGGTTAAATTTATTAAACAACGAATTATTAAAAAAATAATTTATTTATTATCGGAATTGTTTCTCGTTACGATACTAACTTATTAGGTTGTCCAAATTGAGCGTAATTATTTAAATAAAGTATTTTGATAAAATATTTGTCGGTTGTAGTGGACAAAAATAAATTTACATTATTTTAGTGAATAACAAGTTAATTATTATTTAAACAGGTTTTGTAATATATATTATCATTTAATTATTGAAGAACTAACATAAGGTATTTTATTAAATAAGTTTAATCATTCAAACAGTTTTGCAATTATAGGCGGTAACTATTAAGGCTATTTATTTGCACATAGTAATAATTTAAGACAAATTAAATGAGAATATATACCAAAATTGCTTAACGATGTTCTTTGTATTATTGGTGGTATTAAACAGCAATAGTGTGGGATTTCAAACAGGTAGTAACATTATTTTGCTGTAATGTTTTTTTATAGTAACTCGTGCTAATAAATTTTATGTACACTTTAAAATTTAACCAGAAATAATTACGTCCTTGTTATGGGACTGAGGTTGTATATGTTCACAAAGAACACTTTCATTATAACGGCGGGGGAATTTTCGAGATGAACATTTTACTGGGCAACTACTACGGGGTATATTTTCATTACAAAACTCACCGTTGGAGTTTTAAGAAAAATATTTAAACAATTTATTAATTTTAAATAAACACAATACGAACTGTGAATTTAGAGCGTTTTAACCAATTGCAGAACCTATTTCAAAGGAACTCACAAAATATTATATATTCTTATATATTTTTTGGTTTATATTTTATTTATGCTTTAATTTTTTTCATTTCAATTTTCTCTATTATATAAGACCAAGAAACTTATTGAAATTTGTTAAAAAGTATATATCGTAACTGAAACCGCGAATGATTTTTACGAAATTGCACCGATGCACAACGTCCATTAATAAGTCATAAGTTACGACGAATAAGAAGGAAATTAGTCGTCACCTGGACGCGGTATAAAATTGATGCAGCCGCCGTCAAGCGGTGAGATGATTTAGATGGGACACGTAACCGACTCAAACGGTGGATAATTGGCCGCCACGACAACAAAATTCTTGGCACGACAAACAGCAATCGAAATTTGCGAAATAATGGAACGACGCATTTTAGCGTTCTCTCATGTTTTCGACAATTTTATTTCCCCCTTTGAATGGAGCAACCCGTATTTTATGCATTTTATTCTAAGAAAGGTGTAATTAATATTCCAACATGCTTATCGCCGAATTTAAAATTTATAAATTCCAAACATATAGGATACATAGAAATTGCCAGTAGTAAAAGCGTTTCTTTTGTATTAAAAACATTAGATATTAAACTCATGCCAACACAACGTAAATATTTCACAACCACAATCACTCACGTTATTCCTGCAGTTGATGTCAACTGGTTCCCTAAGTATTCTCCTCACCGTAACCGCGTCATTTTTGATTACGGCTTCATGCAGGATGAGATCGTTCCTCTGTATGATGGCCCTGCGTTCCAGTTCTTCAGGGGTAGATGTCGGCGACGGGCACCCAGGTCTAAACGCACACTCAGCGCTCATACTAATCAAGAAATAGAGTTCGCACTAAACAGTTTCCGATGTCCATCGAACTGGCACTAAGAATTAAAATTGTTTAGACGAAGGCCATCTGTATCTGAACTAGACGTTCGTCACTATTTTTTCGAATGTGCCGTTAAGATGCGACCGTTTTTCACATTGCTGGCGTCCTTCGAATCGGTCGGATGCAATTTGGCACCTACGTTCATTTCGCGCTTTAATCTCATAAAAGCATATTTCTTCGGACGTAGTTGAAGTTTTCCGGCTTTGTCTGTAAGAAACAGACGTATGTAAATATTATGTGCACACAATAAAATATGAAGCGGATTTTTAATGTACTTTATTCATATATGCCGTTATGTGCAGAATAGGATTATCTCATTTGCAACATTTTTGATTTACATAAGCAACAAGACGATTATCTCATCGTACTGCAAACACGTGATGCTGGATTGGATATTCTAAGTATTTACACAATTATGAAAAACAGAAAAATGTCAAAATTTATATTTGTATATTTTAACACAACGACGACATTCGCAACGCATACGATATTTTGATAACCACTTATGAAATAAATTTACTGCAGAACGCCCACAACAAAAATATGTTACTGGGTCCAACAGTTATGGCGAAAATAAGAATCTACAAAACATTGATTAGATGTATAAATAATTATGTTATGTAAACAATCAATTGTACAACAGTGCTTGTGTAAAACATTTCTCTAAAATCAATATAATTATAAAATATCAGCTGTATGTACTTCAATCCGGAAATAAGTAAGGCTTAACAAATAATTTCAAATAAAATTGGGTACATTTTAGTCTTTTATTTCAGGTAGATGGCAAATAACATTATTTTGATATGTAATGACCACATGACGCAGACACGTCAGGTAAAAACAGGTCATATGGCATGTTCAGTAATATATTAATGAATTTGTATACTGATGATTTTACTTGTGAAAGAAATTGCTGCAAATATCAAAGTTAGAAGCCATAAATACCCGGCCCAAAGCAATAGATAGCAGGTTATATTATATATTATCAATAGGGTATTCGAAAAACATGGATTTAACTTATGTAAGAATTATGTCAGGAGCATGAAAGAGGATTTGATAAAAGGCAAATAGTAGAAAAATATCTCGTTAAATATTTTAAATAAAGCCCGAAGGGTGAAAGACATCATGGACAGGAAACAATAAGAGACCATACAGGATATGGCAAGGTAGAGAAACAACTAAGGAAGGTAAATCGAGGACCCAGTCCCATAAATGGGATTTGAGGAAAGAAAGCCGAACAAAATCGTTCATATTGGTGCGGACATAATTTTAGCAAAAAAATGTTACCTAGATGATCACATGTATCCATGATACGTATCCGAGTGTTTCAAAGTTGACTTGTTACTTTGTTATTTGATTAGTTGCCTAAAATTCAACTAATGTTCATAAAGAAAAATGTTGGAAAGGAAGATTATAACTAGTAATGGGTGAAACCAAATGATTTTACGCATGGAAATGTTAGTATTGGAATGAATTTTGCAATTAATGAGCTACAGTAAAAATACGCAAGTGGTTAATGTATTTTTTTTCTTAATTTGTATATTATGTAAGAAAATTTCGAATAAAATACCTTGTATGTTCAAAATTGTATACAAATAACTCTCTAAGATATTGCAATACAAGGCAAGCGTCCTTCTACACGTCTGTGATTGTATTTAAATAAAATTAACATGAACCCAGAAAAGACTACTGACGAAGGGTAATAACAGAAACAATATTGACTAGCGATCCACAAGTTAGTCTCCATGGACATGTTTTAATTAATATTCATAACACCATTAAAGTGTAAGATTATTCCATCTATCATGTAAATTTTACATTTTTCCGTCATTTTTGACATGACGTATTTTCAATATATATATATATATATATACGAAAGATGGTCGAATCTTACACCTCAATGGTGCAGTGAACATTAATTAAAACACACTGGACGTTTGACAGTCGTCTCTTGTTTAGTCTCCGCAAGGTGTTAGACAAGGTATCGTCTCGTCAGTGTTCTGTCAGTGGTTCGTTAGGAGTGATTGGCTCGCGCCAAGAAGTTTTGATGGCCACTACATGTAAAGGTATTTCAACAACTAAGGTTCTTGGTAATCGCTACTGACGAAGGGTAATAACCCAGAAACAATATTGTCTAGCGATCCACCAGTTAGTCTTCATGGACCTGTTTTAATTAATGTTCACTACACCATTGAGGTGTAAGATTAGACCATCTTTCGTGTATATATATATATATATATATATATATATATATATATATATATATATATACAGGCTGCCCCAACGATCTGACAAAGTTCCTTTACGGCGTTATGTTTACGAATTCGAAAAAAGTAAGTATCCACATGTTTAGACGGTCCCTAGGTTCATATTCTGAAAATATTTTGAGCCGACATGGGCGGTTCGTCAGCGGGGGGCGACATAAATTTTACTTTGTTTAAATGGAACACCCTGTATATTTTAACATTTTTGAATTCTATGAAGAATTGTGAATACATCGATGTACAACTTGTTTGTCAAAACTCAACAGAACTGGTGATTTTCAATTTTTTTAGTGAAATTTTAGATATGCAGACTATGCTTCAAAAAATCATGTAACTGAGAGGGTAGTTGGTGGAAGGGTAATTTTTTATCCGTGGACTAAGGGATCATAAATGTGAGTATTAATGGACCCAAGGATCCCCTTTTGTATACAGGGTGTTGGCAGTGAATTTTCAATCTCGCGCAACTTTAAGAGGCAAAATATATATTTTTTCAAATGACACCTACTATCAAATTTACCAACACTCGATCAAAAATCAAATTCTGCGTCGACTGATGCTACATATTTCCATACCTATCACTTCAGGTTTTCTGTAATTTCAGTAAAATACTTTATTTGATCTCAAAATCAATCGCATTACAATTTTCGTAATATTAAACATAGTAGTCTAGTGTCACTTTGTCACAATTGGATAACACAAAACTACAAATTGCATCGAACAATTAAAGTCATTTTAAAAAGTCACATCAGACTAATTAATTTAAAGCAACAAGGGCTTCTTAGCTAAGGCGGCCCACTTCATCAGAGCCCACTTACCATCGAGTGAGCTGATTGTTGCTAAAAATAATGAAATGTACTCTATACAAGCAAAACCAACTTTAATTCTGACAAATGTCAAGTAATAATTAAATGTAAAAAAGCGATAAAATAACATTTATATACAAAAAAAACAAAGTTTATTTTACAAAAGGTGTTCAAATATGTTTCCATTTTGTTGAACACAAATATCCAGTCGATGTCTAAAACTAGTTCTGACACGTTGTAAGACTTCAGGAGTAATATTATTAAAACATTCTTGAATCCTAACTTTCATATTTTCTCTTGTGGTAGGAGCCTCAAGGTAGACTTGAGATTTTATAAAACCCCAGAGAAAATAGTCGCACGGGGTCAGATCAGGTGAACGGGCAGGCCACAATACTGGACCACCTCTCCCAATGCATCTGTTTGGCATCCAACGATCTAAATATCGTCTTACCCTTCTATGGAAATGAGGTGGAACTCCGTCCTGTTGGAACCACATATCCCGCAAAGTTTGCAAATCCGCATCTTCCAATAAAGTATGCAGTACATTTCGCAAAAACCGGTAATAATCGGTACCAGTAAGATGGTTTTCAAAAAAATAGGGACCGATTACATAGTTACCCAATAACTCGCCCCAAACATTAAGAGACCGCTGGTGTTGGTGATCAACTTGTCTCACCCAATGAGGGTTTTCGGTGGCATACTAATGGACATTATGCCTGTTTACCACACCATTGCTGCGAAACGTTGCCTCATCCGTAAAAAGAATATTATTGATAAATGCCGGATCTTCCTCGATACGTTCCATCATTAAATTGGCAAAATTAATTCGATTATCAAAGTCGTTCCCGTTCAATGCTTGATGCAATTCTAGATGGTATGGGTGGAATTTGTGGTTTTGAATTATCCGATGGACTGAAGATCTGCTTAGATTCGAACTTGAACTGATTGTCCGCACACTTCCATGTGGGTTCTCTTGGAGTTCCAATAAAACGTTTAAGTCATTGTTCTCGTTAATAATAGCACGATTAATCACCCTCCTACTCTCGTATGCCACGTTCCCGGTGCGTTCGAAGCGATCAACTAGCTTCTGCAGACATCTAACATTTGGTTGTCTTAAATCAGGGTACTTCTGCCTATAGAGCCTCATTGCTAACAGGCAATTCTTGTCTGCTTCACCCACTGTGTAAATCATATTTACCATTTCTTCCTTTGAAAAATTAATCATTAAAAAACAACTTTACTAATAATTAACTAAGGCGTCTATTAAATTTATTGATAAAGACTGTCACTGTCATAAGAACGTTAAAGTGACACCAGGCTACTATGTTTAATATTAGGAAAATTGTAATGCGATTGATTTTGTGACCAAATAAAGTATTTTACTGAAATTACTCGAAAACCTGAAGCGATAGGTATTGAAATATGTAGCATCAGTCAACGCAGAATTTGATTTTGAATCGAGTGTTGGTAAATTTGATAGTAGGTGCTATTTGAAATAAATGATATTTTGCCTCTTAAAGTTGCACGAGATTGAAAATACACTGACAACACCCTGTATACAAAAGGGGATCCTTGGGTGCATTAATAATCACATTTATGATCCCTTAGTCCACGGATAAAAAATTACCTTCCCACTAACTATCCTCTCAGTTAGATGATTTTTTGAAGCATAGTCTGCACATCTAAAATTTCACTAACAAAATTGAAAATCACCAGTTCTGTTGAGTTTTGACAAACAATTTGTACATGGATGTATTCACAATTCTTCATAGAATTCAAAAATCTTAAAACATACAGGGTGTTCCATTTAAACAAAGTAAAATTTATGTCGCCCCCCGCTGACGAACCGCCCATGTCGGCTTAAAATATTTTTAGAATACGAACCTAGGGACCGTCTAAACATGTAGATACTTACTTTTTTCGAATTCGCAAACATAAGGCCGTAAGGGAACTTTGTCAGATCGTTGGGACACCTGTATATATATATATATATATATATATATATATATATATCATATACATCATATATATATATATTAAAAATGTATCTTGTCAAATCTGACACCAAAATGTAAAATTTACACGAAAGATGGTCTAATCTTACACCTCAATGGTGTAGTGAACATTAATTAAAACAGGTCCATGAAGACTAACTGGTGGATCGCTAGACAATATTGTTTCTGGGTTATTATCCTTCGTCAGTAGCGATTACCAAGAACCTTAGTTGTTGAAATACCTTTACATGTAGTGGCCATCAAAACTTCTTGGCGCGAGCCAATCACTCCTAACGAACCAAGATACATTTTTAATTTGAATTGTTTTTGAACTTAATTGCAGCAATCCTTTTATATGTTGACACTGGACGTTTGACAGTCGTTTCTGGTTTAGTCTCCGCAAGGTGTTAGACAAGGTATCGTCTCGTCAGTGTTCTGTTGTCAGTGGTTCGTTAGGAGTGATTGGCTCGCGCCAAGAAGTTTTGATGGCCACTACATGTAAAGGTATTTCAACAACTAAGGTTCTTGGTAATCGCTACTGACGAAGGGTAATAACCCAGAAACAATATTGTCTAGCGATCCACCAGTTAGTCTTCATGGACCTGTTTTAATTAATGTTCACTACACCATTGAGGTGTAAGATTAGACCATCTTTCGTGTAAATTATATATATATATATATATATATATATATATATATATATATATATATATATATATATGATGTTGATACGTAGATTCTCGCTGGTAAAGTCTGTTCGGTTTTTTTCTCGGGTAATGAACCGCGTTGTAGAATTATCCCTGTAAGGGTTGTTCCGACGTTTCGGCAATGTCACAATTGCCATCTTCAGGTTGGTCTTCTCGGTCTAAGCGATATTAGGAAATGTCATACGGAAACTGGAGAAAGACAAATCCGAAGTTATCCGACAAGAGGTATCCAGAGAATTACGAAGCGCGAAACCACCACGAAGAAACATATCTAACGAAGAATACACCGCACTGAGGAAGCTACGAGACAACAAGAGCATTATAGTTTTACCAGCGGATAAAAGCAACGCTACAGTAGTGATGAACTCTGCCGACTACAAAAACACAATGGCCGTCATACTAGAAGATCCTGCATACAAACCCATCGCAACAGATCCAACAACCTATCTGGAGAAGACGACAAAGAAGAAAATTGAAACATCACCACTGGATGAGGAGACCAAGAAATTAACCATACCAAGGGAAAAATCATCCAAATGCCCGAAGATATATGGCCTACCGAAGATCCACAAACCCGACATACCGCTACGTCCGATATTGAGCTGAATTGGATCACCAATCCAATCTTTGGCAAGATTTCTAGCAAAACAGCTACAACCTTTCGCCGAACAAGCACCATCATACGTCAAGAACGCAGACCATCTCATCGAAATGCTGAAGGACGTTACTGTGGAACCCGATCACTTATTGGTAAGCTTTGATGTAGTATCACTGTTTATACAAGTCCCGGTAGACGACACCATGGAGATATTGGAACGGAAATACCAGCCGCCGGAACACATCATGAAACTAGTAAAGCATTGCGTCAAGAATAGGTATTTTAATTTTGAAAATCAACGCTACCGATAAACCAGTGGAGCACCCACAGGATCACCACTATCAACTGTGATATCCAACCTATTAATGGGGGAACTGGAGACTACAGCACTAGAGACGGCCGAGTTAAAACCAAAGGTGTGGCTGAGATACGTGGATGACACCTTCGTAGTATGGACACACGGAAGAGAAGAACTCGACAAGTTTCTGGAGCACCTCAACAAGCAACATCCAGCTATAAACTTCACCATCGAAGTGGAGTAGACAACCAGCTACCTTTCCAGGTCGTATTGGTAATAAAAAGAGACGACAAGATTCTCGGCCATACAGTATACAAGACTCACACCAACAGATACCTGAACGCTCAGTCAAACCACCACCCGGCACAACTGCACTCGGTAGCAAGAACATTAATAACAAGATCAGAAAGGATAGCCGATGGCAGAAGCAAGAACAAAGAAATGGACAACATACGCAAAGCACTGGCGCAGAACGGATTTTCAAAACGGGAAATTCTCAGAACATCCAAACTCCCCAGACGAACCCAGGATGAAGAAAAGAAAGAAGAAAAACGAACAGCCATAGCTTTTTTACCTTATGTCAGAAGGACAACGGACAAGATAAGCAGGATCCTTAGTACACAAAACATCGATACAACTTTCAGACATACTGGAAGATAGAAACGATGCTACGGAATCCTAAAACCAAAATTCCATTTTAAACGCAGGGAGTATACGAAATATCATGTGGAGACTGCGAGAAGACATACATCGGTCAATCCAATGGGCGCATCGAAGTCCGTAAATAAGAGCACATTCGCCCCGTAAAACAAAGAGATTCGTCGTCGTCCTTGGCTAGCAATTTCTTAGACACGGGACACAGCATCGACTTCGACAATACAAGGACAAAAGCTAGCATCGAACAGTTCACCAGCAGAATAATACGGGAAGCCATCGAAATAGAGAAGCGGAAAGAAAGCCTCAACACACGAGATGATGCCCAACGATTGCTTGCAACATGGAGACCAGTATTACAACAATACAATACAACCAGTATTCAAAGGACATCGCCACAGGAACCGCAGCAGAAGCAGTCGAGCGTAGTCAACCCCAACGACAAACCGGAATATAAGGATCTACGAGTAACTCCTACGTCAGTGTTTCTAAGTCAGCAAGTTCAATTTTGTTTTGTTTTTTAGTTTCCACTAAGTGATACGGGTGACCGGTTATTTAAATGTTACTTTTCTTTCTTTGTTATGCTGGTCGGTGTTGTTTCTTATAAATAAATACACTATATCTGTTGAATAAGTGCTTTATTATATTTATTCATCATTGCTGGCGTTTCGAATTAGTTTTAATTCATTTTCAAAGCATTGTTGAATGTTTTATCTACAAACCATACTACAAATTAATTTTTTTTCCATTCCTTTTCACTTACATTTATACACGTTACATTTATCACTGCACAGTTAGTATTATTGACTCTGAAGCCAGGAATTCACTTTCTTAAGTAATGTCGCAATAAAATTATGACATTCTCAACAAATATTCTGTTTTTAGTTTCTGGTACTTTGTATAAGGAAGTATAGAATATACACGTTTGGAGGTCCCCTAAATCGATTTTGACCATTCTTGGCATAACGTCTTTCTGTCTTTGTGTATGTGCATGTGTACGCGCTCTACAGCCAAAACTATTGAAGTTAGGATTATGAAGCTTAAAACTTAAGATTTGTATCTGACTCGGAGGAAGACCTATTTTGGAAAGCAATATATTAAGCGGAAGTGAGGATTTACTGTTTTTAACTTTTTCTGTATCTCGAAAACGGTAGAAGTTATAGAACAAGTGGTTCTCATAAAAGTTAATGAACCTTAAATTCTAAACAAATTCTTTGGAAATTCTCCTATTTACTGGTTTTTTTTTTGTAGTACGATACATATGTCCTGGCGCGATTGTAGAGGTGGACGCAGTCACAGTTGCCGTGGCCGTTTGATGCTAACGTATATCGACGAATCGTTCGCGTTCATGATGCTTTTCAGAACCTGCATAAAAAGGAACAACAAAAAGAAATAAAAAATAAAACTTCTTTTATTATTTCACTTTTCATTTTATTTAATTGTATATAATATTCAGTTTTTCGGTTCTATGTACTTTATTGACTTTTATGTGGGCATTGTTTTTATGATTCGCTTTAGGGCGCTATGAAATTTATTTTCGTTGATATATTTGTTACATTTTATCATTTACATTTTTCATCTTTAATACGTATTTGCGTTACCAGTGTTTCTATAATTATTTTCTTGGTTTTAGAAAAATGTTTGCTCTGCCCTTGCTACATTTTATGTTCCTTTTGTATTATATATGTTTACGTATAATGTCTTTATTTATATTCTGATGAATGTTATCCGTACATATATACATATATATTGCCCTATACAATAGTGGAATAAATAATTTTAATTTACAAAATAGTCAAAAATTTTCAATAAAAATATTTTTTTTTTTACTTTTATAACTGAACTTTTATGTCCCTATGTGAGTAGTACAGGAACATTTTATTTCACCTTACATTTTTCCTTAAAAACATACGAAGTAAGAATATGAAGTATTCGTAATGCAATGGGTAGGGAGCAGTCCCGTGGATGTAACAATATTCCAAACGGTCGCAGACGTATTGCTGTAAATTATTACATCCCTTCTTATTAAAAGGTACCAGTCTCTAACGAAACAAATAAGCATTGGTGGACAAAATCGAATTTTTCTTAACTACTAACGTTATAGTAAATACGGCCTCAATCGGCGCAAGGATTTTGTCTACATTTCTTATATTTTTCCTTCATATTCATTTTTATTTTATTTTCTTATTTTATTTAATTAAGATGTAATGATGCCCAACATTTGAATAGAGCAAACCTTTGTTAGCTTTTATAAAATTATGAGAAATAAAATTTTCGTATACCACCATAAAGGAACGAAATGTAATATCGAATATCAATTGCATTGTTTGGATATATAAACATTGATTTAAATATATCATAAAAGTTGTAATTACTCTATTGTGGCTGTTAATCTTGCATTAAAATACATTACATTAATTAATCAGGTTGGATATGCAAAAATAACATCGTTTGTATTACTGAAAAAATGTCCTTGTAAAAGTTAAAGATATTTAGATAACTTTTATTTGAAAAGTTCTTTAGAAAAATGGAGCATAAGTAAATAACAAATTAGGAGTTGTGTTTGTTTGTTTTGGTTTGATTTTTATTTATTTTTAGCGTAGTTGTTTTATCCGAAAGCGGCGATCACAGCGTGTTTATTTTGCATTTTATTTTGGTATGTAAGTAAGTATTATGTTATATATTTTGACAATGTGTGTATCTTTTGAGCCATGTATAATAAACAGCAACACAATTCAACACGTTATCGCGTACATTTATTTTAATGAAACCGAATACAGTAGCCACGGCGGGCAGACAATATCCAATTTCTACCGCAGAATACACTATTTTTAATCCATAATCGCTATAATATCGTTTTAATTCGCTGGTACGCAAATTATTATTCTGCATCATTTGCTATCAACCGTTTGTCTGTTCAGTACAATGTTCTTAAGTTCCATATGCAGCCTGCTCTCCCTTTATTACCATTTAACGTGTGCATTGTTCCATTATTAATTATATTCGTTCATTTTGCATATTTCCAGCGCTGACCCATGGTATTCACTCACCTCTCAATTGCACTTATATTCGTTAATTCTAATTGTATTGGTATCCTATTCATATATATTATCCTGTTATTTTCGTCTATATTTCACTGTCGTTTTATTTTGTATTTCCCTCATTGTATCAACACCACTTTCATCTCCACCACCTTTAGCATATTCGCCATTTCTCTATGAAATCATTATCGCTCTTTCCCCTTCGCTTAATCAATGGTTCAGCAATATGCACTGAGTTTCTTACTACTTTCGTTTTAACTTTCGTGTCTTGTATACTTTACCTATGTGCAATGAGTTTCTGGGCATACATAACGTAACACAAACAACGAAAAACGGTAATATTGTATATACAGGGTGTTAAAAGTGTCACGAACTTTGAGGGCTGATAGTATGACCAAAAATATGCCGAAAAGTCCTAATGAACATGGGTCCGCAAGTGGACGGTTTCGGAGATAGGATTTTTTTAATTCCACTATACGCATGTGTGGGCCGACGAAAATACCCATGTTACTATGGAATCCAGACATCAGGTGCGTTTTTCATTGAATATTTGGATGGATATTTTGGGCGACAGGTTACTAGGCCCGGTTGTTTTACCAAACCGATCGACAGACGCTGCTTATCTGAACTTGCTGCAGAACAGACTGGGTAATCTTTTAAAGAAGATTACTTTGAATCAAATGCAACAAATGTGGTGCTCCGGCGTAGTTTTCGATTTTCGTTAAGCGATGGCCACACTATGCATTTAGTTGCTGCATCAAAGTTGCAGCATTTTTTGATGCGTGCATTTTTTGATGCACACCCGGCCACACACAAGAAAAGTTGCATGCATCAAACACATCAAAATATTTGTAATGCCAACCTACAAAAATGAAACTACTCTTATCATTTCGACATTGAATAGATGACCGCCGTTGTGTTGATATGGTGCGTTTTTATTTTTATAATAACTGTTGGCATTACTACAGTTAATAAAAATTTCACTAGAAATGCATGCATTTTTCCCACAAATTAGAGCGTGTTCTATTCCCATGCATCACGGTTGCTGCAACTAAATGCATAGTGTGGCCACGAAAAGTTGCTGCAACTTTGATGCGGCATCAAAGTTGCAGCAACTAAATGCATAGTGTGGCCATCGCTTTAGAGAGTATTTGTACGGAATTTTTGGACGAAGATGCGCTGGAAGGGACAGACCTGTATCATGACTTGTAAGATCGCCCGATTTAAACCCCCTTCATTTCTTTCTTTAAGGATATTTGAAAATGTTTATGTGTATAAATTATACACAGTTATACAGCAGTAGATTTATGAAATTAATTGTTTAGTTATTACTTGCATGTACACAAATAGTAGCTTCACAAATTTGTGCAACCAATGTTTTCTTAGACACATCGAATATCGATTGTCAATCACCTTAACATCTACACGTTATTTGTTTTATACTTTATTACTAAAAAAGTTCGTAAACAAATATCCTGCACTACAAAATGTTAGTACAAAACCACTAACAGAACTTTTGATTGTTACAGCATTAATTCTCCTTGGTAATTATCAGCATAGTAATATAAATGGACATAATATTTGGTTCTCCTTTATTACAAATGTGCGTGTCCTGTGATGGACTGTTATGCATAATGCAAAAGGTAATAGGAAAAAACTTTATATGAAACTAATGTGCATTGTTAAATGATATGAAACAACACGCTCGTCGTCGAATGTAAGAAAAGTAAATACTATCCGCTATGTTATCGTATACAAATTAAAAATTAAATATTTTAAATTAAATTCTTATCAGCTGGGAGATCTATTCAAGTATAGGGTGTACGTGTCTATTGTGAATATTGCTTAAGGCCAAAATGAATAATACGGCACTGTAGCGTACGCAGGGTTTATTTACTGAAGCAATTGCTGGTAGTTCAGTATTTGCCAAGGCAGTGCATCCATTTATTATGTGCTCTGTCTTTTCCGTTGCTGATGGGCACATTTTGCGTTTATCATGGGTAATGATCACCTATAATAACTTTAAGACCTCTTCGTTATTGCCCTATTCTGGATAGCTTCAAGGTGGATATGGTCTTGTTGTAGGTTGTTAAGATATTTCACGGGGATGGGTTTAGCTATCCAAATATCGATCTTTTCGTTGACACTCTTGATGATGTGTGGATGTGATAGGTTGAGAGGTGTATATGATTTAGCTGTTTCGACTACAGCTGTACGAGGGCTCTTTCTAGTTATTGAGTTGTTGTTCACGCTACACTTTTAAATCTATTATGCTTCTCCCACCTTCTGCTCTTGGTAAGTGGGGCAGAGATCCTAGGGCGGTGGGTAATAAATGTAGTTACTAATGTCCTTATCATTCAATTCAGTCCGTACAACTCGGTCTGTGTCCGTTTTCTTGCCCTAAATGTGTATGTAACCACCAGTAATGCATACGCATTGAACTGAAGCAGCCCTGGCAATGCTACTAGCAGATAATTTGGTCTTCAGTATGCCTACAATTCGTTCCTTCAATTTTTTTACAATTTCTTATGATTGTATGTGTTTGGTAATGGCGGTAAGTTTTCCCAGGTTGTTATTGCATCTACAGGCTGGCGGAGTATGGGTTTGATTATCATTTGTTTTGATGGATGTTTCGTTGTTTTTATCTACGTTTCCAAACAGTAAATTGATGTTAATGAAGGCTTAACGATAATGCATAAACAATGAAAGGGGTAAATAGCGAAGTACAGGAGAGTAAAGGTTTGTTAATGTTGTCGCCCGACTTTAAAGCATGTCGAGAGTGCGACGGTGGTGCTTGGATTTCTCACGTGGCTGACAAGGTTGTTTATCCCTTGGAAATAACGGAGATCACGCACATTACGTTGTCGCGGTTTTGTATTAGATAAATCGCGTGGCGATGGTTTAAACACAATACACGTATAGGAATTACCGTCACTTAGTTACTTGCTTACTTAGTTACTATGCTTAGTTAATATAAGTCACGGGCACGGAATGAGCTGCGAACAAGTCTCGAAATACGTTGTGTATAATATTAACATATTATCCAACAATCAATAGTATTTCAAAATTAAAAGAAACCTCAATGACATGAAAAACAGAAAAATATTCCTGGTTCGATATTGAAACGACAAACTGCTAAGTATTGAAAAAGGATTAAATACATTTCGAAACGTTTAAAACAAGCCACAAAGTTTTATTTGATAATTTCCAACCTCCATAACCGAAGAAAATAACTACGATACTAGATTAAGAACCAAACACAAATACCTACCTTTTATAAGGATAAGACAAACTTATTTCGAGACTTGGTTACACCAACACCAATATTGCCAAACTCAATAGAAAATATGAACAGCGTATCAGCGAACAAATTATTCCAAAATTAAAAGAAAAAAGGAAGGTGCCCAGATACAATACAAACAGAAAATTCAAAATTGCTGTCATTGTTGGGACTGCGACTGAGACTTGTTTTTGGCAGGAAGTCGGTAGCCCGTTCATCTATATGTGTTCAACTAATTCAAAATTGCGTTAAAGATACTTCGCCCCTACTCAAATATTAGCAACCTTCATAAAATTGTTAACATGTTTAAAAAGAGTTAAATTGTCAAATTTAAAAACGTTAAAATTGTGAGTTGCCGCTGAAAAAATATTGCAATGATCTAGTCTCTAGCCAAACGTTCTTTATAACTCAATTTACAACATTTGATAGCTGTCGTTATGTTGAAGGGTTCATCAGTAGCAATTGGCTAGAGAAACATTGTCTTATTATACAGGGTGAGTCAGGAGGAACGGACCAAACTCTGGGAGTATATTGTACACGTGAAAATAATTTCAAAAATATAATTGTTGTTACACGATTTTTATTTGTTTCCAAGTTATAGCGTAATTGAAAATAAACAAAATTTCATGCATTAACGTTTTTGTATTCATAGCGTTCTTATAATAAATGTTCAAAAATACCGCCATTCACCTCTAAACATTTTCTACTTCGTCTACGAAGGGCGCCTGTAACTAAAAATATTTATCTAGTGTGCCATGTTCGATGCTCCAAAACATTTGATAACTTTGTTGTTCTGATAATATGTAAGTGTATTGTGACAGTTTATATTTGAGTTTGTACGTTTAAGGAGTTTCCACATACTTATTCAAATTTAGACTATGCAAATATGGTGTGTGTTTATGAATTTTATTTTCTTAAACTTTATGTATAAGTATCAATTATGAAAATTTCCGGACTCGCGATTTTAACGGATATACGCTTATTGAGGTCCGCTGAACCGTTTCTGACTATTTTCGGAATTACGTCTGTGTGTGTGTATGTCTGTGTGCGCTCTAGCGTCGAAACGATTATAACTAGAAACGAAACTTTAAACTTAAGATTTGTATATAGCTGGAAAGAAAACGTCCTATTTTTAAAGCAATACCTCAACCGGAAGTGACCGTTTACTCTTATCACCATTTTCCGCATCTCGAAAACTCTAAGAGTTGTCAACGAAATCTGCAGTGGTCTGCACTGAACTTTCTTATACTCAGCTATACTACATTTTTCGAAAAAACTTTTCAAATGAAAGTTGTTTATGATATCAATGTCTTTCGCAAGAATATTTTCGATAACATGCACCGTTTTCGAGATATGGAAAAAAGTGATAAGAGTAAACCATCACTTCCGGTTGAGATATTGCCTTAAAAATAGGACGTTTTCCGCCTTGATACATACAAATGTTAAATTTAAAGTTTCAGAGCTCTAGGTTTAACCGCTTGGGCCGTAGTGCGCGCATAGGCACACAGACACACAGGCACACATAGGTCATTCCAAAAATAGTCAGGATCGATTCAAAACGTGTATAGCCGTTAAAATCTCGAGTTCGAAAATTTTCATGATTCCTATACTTACTTATACATAAAGTATAAGAAAGTAAAACTTGTTCTTGTATAAGTTAAAGATATTGAAATTGTAAACAACTCGAGATTTCAACGGATATACACGTTTTGAGGTCCCCTGAATCGATTGTGACTATTTTTAGAATGACGTCTGACGTTTCATAGCTAGAGCTATGAAACTTTAAACTTAAGATTTGAATATAGGAAAACGTCCTATTTTTAAAGCAATATCTCAACCGGAAGTGACCGTTTACTCTTATCACTGTTTTCCTTAAATCGAAAACGGCAAAAGTGATCAAAAAAATGTTCTTATATAAGTTAAAAATATTAATTTTTTTTTTCGAAAAATGTAGTATAACTACACTACCCCTTATCAAACATGACAGTCGGAGAATATGCGAACTACAAACGTTTTATTTAAAATATTTTAGGCGGGAAAATAATCAACCAATCACGCTCAAGTATATTGGTTTGGTACATTTTGAATCAGAAATAAAAGTAATAAAATCTGCATTAGACAGAATCTCGGCCATACAGTATACAGGAAGAAGACGCACATCAACAGGTACCTAAATGCTCAGTCACACCACCACCCGGCACAACTGCACTCGGTAGCAAGAACATTAATAACCAGATCAGAAAGGATAGCCGATGGTAGAAGCAAGAACAAAGAAATGGACAACATACACAAAGCACTGGCGCACAACGGGAAATTCTCAGAGCATCCAGACCCCAGGCGATGTGCAGGCGAACCCAGGAAGAAAAAAGGAAGACGAAAAACCAGCAGCCATAGCTTTTCTACCGTATGTTAGAAGGACCACGGACAAGATAATAGAAAAGCAGCTATTTCAATTGAAATAGAAAAGCAGCCACAAAATATGAACAAACGGGACGATGCTCAAAGACTTCCAAGAACATGGAGACCAGCACTTGCTGGCCGGACAAATAGCAAGTCCGTGATAGACAAAAAGAAAATATTACCACCCACTGAGCTACAAGAACGACACGGCCCACTGACCCGAAGCCAGAGTAGAAAGCAAGCATGCACATCGACCCGGAACGAAACCACAGCATATAAAGACGGAGCAGTAACTTCAAACGTCAGTTCTTCTAGATCGCTTAGACCGAGAAGACCAACCTGAAGATGACAATTGTGACATTGCCGAAACGTCGGAACAGCCCTTACAGGGATAATTCTACAACGCGGTTCATTACCCGAGAAAAAAGCAGAACATATATATATGTATATATATATATATATATATATATATATATATATATATATATATTGTACAAATTCTCGACTGTAAATCACTTAAAATGGTACTTATCTTGTATCATGAGCAGTCAGTCGTTGAATAAAACACTTTTAGCAATATTAAAGTTTATTGCGACACCTTTTTTTGCAATAAGGTGTTTCGGAAACCCTTGTCAAGCAATAAACATTAATATATACATATATATATATATATATGTATATTAAAAATGTATATATATATATATATATATATATATATATATACAGGGTGTCCCAGCGATCTGACAAAGTTCCCTTACGGCGTTATGTTTGCGAATTCGAAAAAAGTAAGTATCTACATGTTTAGACGGTCCCTAGGTTCATATTCTAAAAATATTTTGAGCCGAAATGGGCGGTTCGTCAGCGGGGGGCGACATAAATTTTACTTTGTTTAAATGGAACACCCTGTATATTTTAACATTTTTGAATTCTATGAAGAATTGTGAATACATCGATGTACAAGTTTTTTGTCAAAACTCAACAGAACTGGTGATTTTCAATTTTTTTAGTAAAATTTTAGATATGCAGACTATGCTTCAAAAAATCATATAACTGAGAGGATAGTTGGTGGAAGGGTAATGTTTTGTCCGTGGACTAAGGGATCATCAATGTAAGTATTAATACACCCAAGGATTCCATTTTGTATACAGGGTGTTGGCAGTGAATTTTCAATCTCGCGCAACTTTAAGAGGCAAAATATCATTTTTTTCAAATGACACCTACCATCAAATTTACCAACACTCGATTCAAAATCAAATTCTGCGTCGACTGATGCTACATATTCCTATACCTATCACTTCAGGTTTTCGAGTAATTTCAGTAAAATACTTTATTTGGTCACAAAATAAATCGCATTACAATTTTCGTAATATTAAACATAGTAGCATAGTGTCACTTTAACGTTCTTATGACAGTGACAGTCTTTCTCAATAAATGTAATAGACGCCTTAGTTAATTATTTGTTAAGTTATTGTCCCAAGCTTGTTTGTGAATGATGCATTTTTCAAAGGAAGAAATGGTAAATATGATTTACACAGTGGGTGAAGCAGACAAGAATTGCCTTTTAGCAATGAGGCTCTATAGGCAGAAGTACCCTGATTTAAGACAACCAAATGTTAGATGTCTGCAGAAGCAGAACGCACCGGGAACGTGGCATACGAGAGTAGGAGGGTGATTAATCGTGCTATTATTAACGAGAACAATGACTTAAACGTTTTATTGGAACTCCAAGAGAACCCACATGGAAGTGTACGGACAATCAGTTCAAGTTTGAATCTAAGCAGATCTTCAGTACATCGGATAATTCAAAACCACAAATTCCACCCATACCATCTAGAATTGCATCAAGCATTAAACGGGAACGACTTCGATAATCGAATTAATTTTGCCAATTTAATGATGGAACGTATCGAGGAAGATCCGGCATTTATCAATAATATTCTTTTTACGGATGAGGCAACGTTTCGCAGCAATGGTGTGGTAAACAAGCATAATGTCCATTAGTATGCAACCGAAAACCCTCATTGGGTGAGACAAGTTGATCACCAACACCAGTGGTCTCTTAATGTTTGGGACGGATTATTGGGTAACTATGTAATCGGTCCCTATTTTTTTGAAAACCATCTTACTGGTACCGATTATTACCGGTTTTTGCGAAATGTACTGCATACTTTATTGGAAGATGTGGATTTGCAAACGTTGAGGGATATGTGGTTCCAACAGGACGGAGCTCCACCTCATTTCCATAGAAGGGTAAGACGATATTTAGATCGTTGGATGGCGAACAGATGGATTGGGAGAGGTGGACCAGTGTTGTGGCCTGCCCGATCACCTGATCTGACCCCGTGCGACTATTTTCTCGGTGGTTTTATAAAATCTCAAGTCTACCTTGAGGCTCCTACCACAAGAGAAAATATGAAAGTTAGGATTCAAGAATGTTTTAATAATATTACTCCTGAAGCCTTACAACGTGTCAGAACTAGTTTTAGACATCGATTGGATATTTGTGTTCAACAAAATGGAAACATATTTGAACACCTTTTGTAAAATAAACTTTTTTTGTATATAAATGTTATTTTATCGTTTTTTACATTTAATTACTACTTGTCATTTGTCAGAATTAAAGTTGGTTTTGCTTGTATAGAGTACATTTCATTATTTTTAGCAACAATCAGCTCGATGGTAAGTGGGATCTGATGAAGTGGGCCGCCTTAGCTAAGAAGCCCTTGTTGCTTTAAATTAATTAATCTGATGTGACTTTTTAAAATGACTTTAATTGTTCGATGTAATTTGTAGTTTTGTGTTATCCAATTTACTGAAGTGACACTAGACTACTATGTTTAATATTACGAAAATTGTAATGCAATTGATTTTGAGACCAAATAAAGTATTTTACTGAAATTACTCGAAAACCTGAAGTGATAGGTATAGGAATATGTAGCATCAATCGACGCAGAATTCGATTTTGAATCGAGTGTTGGTAAATTTGATAGTAGGTGTCATTTGAAAAAAATGATATTTTGCCTCTTAAAGTTGCGCGAGATTGAAAATTCACTGCCAACACCCTGTATTAATACTTACATTGATGATCCCTTAGTCCACGGACAAAAAATTACCCTTCCACCAACTACCCTCTCAGTTACATGATTTTTTGAAGCATAGTCTGCATATCTAAAATTTCACTAAAAAAATTGAAAATCAACAGTTCTGTTGAGTTTTGACAAACAACTTGTACATCGATGTATTCACAATTCTTCATAGAATTCAAAAATGTTAAAATATACAGGGTGTTCCATTTAAACAAAGTAAAATTTATGTCGCCCCCCGCTGACGAACCGCCCATGTCGGCTCAAAATATTTTTAGAATATGAACCTAGGGACCGTCTAAACATGTAGATACTTACTTTTTTCGAATTCGCAAACATAACGCCGTAAGGGAACTTTGTCAGATCGTTGGGACACCCTGTATATATATATATATATATATACATGAAAGATGGTCTAATCTTACACCTCAATGGTGTAGTGAACATTAATTAAAACAGGTCCATGACGACTAACTGGTGGATCGCTAGACAATATTGTTTCTGGGTTATTACCCTTCGTCAGTAGCGATTACCAAGAACCTTAGTTGTTGAAATACCTTTACATGTAGTGGCCATCAAAACTTCTTGGCGCGAGCCAATCACTCCTAACGAACCACTGACAACAGAACACTCACAAGACGATACCTTGTCTAACACCTTGCGGCGAGTAAACAAGACGACTGTCAAATGTCCAGTGTCAACATATAAAAGGATTGCTGCAATTAAGTTCAAAAACAATTCAAATTGAAAATGCGTCGTGTCAAATTTGATGGCCACTACATGTAAAGGTATTTCAACAACTAAGGTTCTTGGTAATCGCTACTGACGAAGGGTAATAACCCAGAAACAATATTGTCTAGCGATCCACCAGTTAGTCTTCATGGACCTGTTTTAATTAATGTTCACTACACCATTGAGGTGTAAGATTAGACCATCTTTCAAGTAAATTTTACATTTTTCTGTCAAATTTGACACGACGCATTTTCAATATGTATATATATATATATATATATATATATATATATATATATATATATATATTGAAAATGCGTCTTGTCAAATTTGACAGAAAAATGTAAAATTTACATGAAAGTGGTCTAATCTCACGACGCATTTTCAATTTGAATTGTTTTTGAACTTAATTGCAGCAATCCTTTTATATGTTGACACTGGACATTTGACAGTCGTCTTGTTTACTCGCCGCAAACAAGACGACTGTATCGACTGACAAGGTATCGTCTTGTCAGTGTTCTGTTGTCAGTGGTTCGTTAGGAGTGATTGGCTCGCGCCAAGAAGTTTTGATGGCCACTACATGTAAAGGTATTTCAACAACTAAGGTTCTTGGTAATCGCTACTGACGAAGGGTAATAACCCAGAAACAATATTGTCTAGCGATCCACCAGTTAGTCTTCATGGACCTGTTTTAATTAATGTTCACTACACCATTGAGGTGTAAGATTAGACCATCTTTCATGTAAATTATATATATATATATATATATATATATATATATATATATATATATATATGATGTTGATACGTAGATTCTCGCGGGTAAAATCTGTTCTGCTTTTTTTTCGGGTAATGAACCGCGTTGTAGAATTATCCCTGCAAGGGTTGTTCCGACGTTTCGGCAATGTCACAATTGCCATCTTCAGGTTGGTCTTCTCGGTCTAAGCGATCTAGAAGAACTGACGTTTGAAGTTACTGCTTTTCATACGCTGTGGTTTCGTTCCGGGTCGATGTGCATGCTTGGTCTCTACTCTGGCTTCGGGTCAGTGGGCCGTGTCGTTCTTGTAGCTCAGTGGGTGGTGATATTTTCTTTTTGTCTATCACGGACTTGCTATTTGTCCGGCCAGCAAGTGCTGGTCTCCATGTTCTTGGAAGTCTTTGAGCATCATCCCGTTTGTTCATATTTTGTGGCTGCTTTTCTATTTCAATAGCTTCCCGTATTATCCGTGTCGTGAAGTGTGGTATGTTAGCTATGGTTTTCGTGTTCTCAAAATCTATGTTGTGCCCGTGTCTAATATGTGCTTCACTAGAGATGATGATGTATCCTTTTGTTTCACTGCTCTTATGTGTTCTTTCTTTCGGATATCAATTCTTCTGTTAGACTGCCCAATGTACTTGCTGTCACAGTCTTTGCATGGAATTTCATACACACCTTGTTCCTCTAAGGGAATTTTACTTTTCGGATTCCTCAATAGCGCTTCTATCTTCAGGTGTGGTTTAAATACCGTGTCGATATTTTCCTTGCGCAAGATTCGGCTATTTTTGTCCGTAGTTCCCTTGACATACGGCAAGAATGCTGTTGCTATAGGCTTCCTGTCCGCATCTTCAGTTTTCTTCTGTCTTGGTTTAGTTGCTATTTGTATTTCTCGTTTGGTGTAGCCATTTGCTTGTAATGCCTGGTGTACATTCTTCATTTCTTCGGCCTTGTTGGTGTCGTCTGCAATCCTTTCCGATCTTGTAATGAGCGTCTTTATCACCGAGTGGAGTTGTCCTGGATGGTGGTGTGATTCGGCGTTGAGATATCGGTTGGTGTGGGTCTTCTTCCGGTACACAGTATGGCTCAGGCGATGGTCTTCTGTCTTCGTAAAGAACACATAAGAGCAGTGAAACAAAAGGATACATCATCATCTCTAGTGAAGCACATATTAGACACGGGCACAACATAGATTTTGAGAACACGAAAACCATAGCTAACATACCACACTTCATGACACGGATAATACGGGAAGCTATTGAAATAGAAAAGCAGCCACAAAATATGAACAAACGGGATGATGCTCAAAGACTTCCAAGAACATGGAGACCAGCACTTGCTGGCCGGACAAATAGCAAAACCGTGATAGACAAAAAGAAAATATCACCAACCCACTTAGCCACAAGAACGACACGGCCCACTGACCCGAAGCCAGAGTAGAAACCAAGCATGCACATCGACCCGGAACGAAACCACAGCATATAAAGACGGAGCAGTAACTTCAAATGTCAGTTCTTCTAGATCGCTTAGACCGAGAAGACCAACCTGAAGATGGCAATTGTGACATTGCCGAAACGTCGGAACAACCCTTACAGGGATAATTCTACAACGCGGTTCATTACCCGAGAAAAAAGCAGAACATATATATATATATATATATTAAATTAAAAATGTATCTTATCAAATCTGACAGCAAAATGTAAAATTTACATGAAACATGGTCTAATCTTACACCTCAATGGTGTAGTGAACATTAATTAAAACAGGTCTATGAAGACTAACTGGTGGATCGCTAGAAAATATTGTTTCTGGGTTATTACCCTTCGTCAGTAGCGATTACCAAGAACCTTAGTTGTTGTTACACCATTGAGGTGTAAGATTAGACCATCTTTCATGTAAATTTTACATTTTGCTGTCAGATTTGACAAGATACATTTTTAATTTGAATTGTTTTTGAACTTAATTGCAGCAATCCTTTTATATGTTGACACTGGACGTTTGACAGTCGTCTCTTGTTTAGTCTACGCAAAGTGTTAGACAAGGTATCGTCTCGTCAGTGTTCTGTTGTCAGTGGTTCGTTAGGAGTGATTGGCTCGCGCCAAGAAGTTTTGATGGCCACTACATGTAAAGGTATTTCAACAACTAAGGTTCTTGGTAATCGCTACTGACGAAGGGTAATAACCCAGAAACAATATTGACTAGCGATCCACCAGTTAGTCTCCATGGACCTGTTTTAATTAATGTTCACTACACCATTGAGGTGTAAGATTAGACCATCTTTCATGTATATATATATATATATATATATATATATATATATATATATATATATTAAAAATGTATCTTGTCAAATCTGACAGCAAAATGTAAAATTTACACGAAAAATGGTCGAATCTTACACCTCAATGGTGTAGTGAACATTAATTAAACAGGTCCATGAAGACTAACGGGTGGATCGCTAGACAATATTGTTTCTGGGTTATTGGTTTATGTAAACAACTAAGGTTCTTGGTAATCGCTACTGACGAAGGGTAATAACCCAGAAACAATATTGTCTAGCGATCCACCCGTTAGTCTTCATGGACCTGTTTAATTAATGTTCACTACACCATTTAGGTGTAAGATTCGACCATCTTTCGTGTAAATTATATATATATATATATATAAATTCACTTCCAGTTTCTGGTATTGTGATACTGAGATAGACTAACATTAACTAAATTCAACGTATGCCGTCTTAGCTATAAATGAAACATGGTTATCGGAGATTATTCCAGACGTTGTATTGTACACACAAATGGTTACAAGTTCATTAGACTGGATCGTGCTACCAAAAGAGGGCAAGTAGTACTTATCTTAATTTTAGTACTTTTAAAATACTGATCAACAAATCTGGATAAGGGTTAAAATTCAAAACAAACATATTGCGATAAGTTCTACGTATTCGATAATGCTTTGCCTAATATTATACCTGCATGTGACTTGAAGTTCTCTGCCATGGCGACATAGTGTCTATGTATTAATGACTGCTCCACTGCTCAGCTATGCTCTGACGAATGCCTAAAACAAATAATTGTTAATAACAGACGAAATAGAAACGCTAATAAGTAATAAATGCAGAGAGATTTCTAATTACCACTTAATGGACAGTAATAACATGCTTACACGTAAGATAATGTACGTAATAAAAGGTTTGGGAAAAGTTTCTCCTGCACTTTGACAATACATTTGTGTTTGCAAAGTTTTACAAAATACCCTACAAGTTAGAATTGGGGAAAGGTAATGACAATTTGGTTGGTCAAATGCCCAAAGGTGACATTGTAGCCATTTATAAAAACCAAAATATTTCTAAGACAACAATTTACCGCGTCATTAACGAATATGAGGAAAATCTGCCGTGTATGAATCTTCTCAAGACAGGTCGCCCTCGAGTTTTGAATCATGCAAGGCTTCAGAATTTCATTGAATCTGCAAGAAATAGGAAAGGAGTTGCAAGATTAGGCCGAAGATTTCTAATTTCCCATATGACAGCCAAGAGGGAAATTAGCAGGAATAATTTAAAATGTAGAAAGGGACAAAATGCCCAACATATGTGGCTGCTCAATTAGATAGGATTCCAAGATGCTGCACACAATTAAGATTAAAAAATTTCAGAAACAATGCCACGATAATTTTTGACGACGAAGAATATTTTACTCTAACTCCGAAATAAAAGGAAACGAAGGCTTTTATGCAGATAACATTGGGGACGTTCCTAATGACCTAAGGTTTCGAAAAAGCGAAATTTCAAGAGTATAACGCACGTACCGTCTAAAGGCATTCGTACCAAATTGCGAACCATTGAAATCCATGGCCCATTAGTTGCATATGATAATTATAGTTAAAACTGCACTGAATCATTTTCTGCACCACCAAATTAAATAAAACAATTAGTTTGATTAATTATATTTCAAACATTTTCCCAAAACTTTCGTTATATTATATATATATATATATATATATATATATATATATATATATATATATATATATAAAAATGAAAAAAAAGTTGTTGATGCGGGAACAAAGATATATAAAAGGAAGACTTTATTGGGCAAAGCCCGCGTGGAAACACGCAACCGCCGACACGTGTTTCTGACTTATTAGTCGTCATCAAGACGGTATAGCCAAATTAAAAGATGGACAAAATTTGGAGATACAAAACAATCGGAGTCAACACAAGCAACCGACCTCCACATTATGACAACAGTCAAAATACCCACAATATTGTGAGAACATTCAACATAGCCACGCGGGAGGACATAGCCACCTGCGCGAACAACCGAGCCCAGGATATAATAATGAAAAAAAGTTGTTGATGCGGGAACAAAGATATATAAAAGGAAGACTTTATTGGGCAAAGCCCGCGTGGAAACACGCAACCGCCGACACGTGTTTCTGACTTATTAGTCGTCATCAGGACGGTATAGCCAAATTAAAAGATGGACAAAATTTGGAGATACAAAACAATCGGAGTCAACACAAGCAACCGACCTCCACATTATGACAACAGTCAAAATACCCACAATATTGTGAGAACATTCAACATAGCCACGCGGGAGGACATAGCCACCTGCGCGAACAACCGAGCCCAGGATATAATAATGAAAAAAAGTTGTTGATGCGGGAACAAAGATATATAAAAGGAAGACTTTATTGGGCAAAGCCCGCGTGGAAACACGCAACCGCCGACACGTGTTTCTGACTTATTAGTCGTCATCAGGACGGTATAGCCAAATTAAAAGATGGACAAAATTTGGAGATACAAAACAATCGGAGTCAACACAAGCAACCGACCTCCACATTATGACAACAGTCAAAATACCCACAATATTGTGAGAACATTCAACATAGCCACGCGGGAGGACATAGCCACCTGCGCGAACAACCGAGCCCAGGATATAATAATGAAAAAAAGTTGTTGATGCGGGAACAAAGATATATAAAAGGAAGACTTTATTGGGCAAAGCCCGCGTGGAAACACGCAACCGCCGACACGTGTTTCTGACTTATTAGTCGTCATCAGGACGGTATAGCCAAATTAAAAGATGGACAAAATTTGGAGATACAAAACAATCGGAGTCAACACAAGCAACCGACTCCGATTGTTTTGTATCTCCAAATTTTGTCCATCTTTTAATTTGGCTATACCGTCCTGATGACGACTAATAAGTCAGAAACACGTGTCGGCGGTTGTCTTCCTTTTATATATATATATATATATATATATATATATATATATATATATATATATATATATATTTAGAGATTTGTGTGTGTGTGAAAAACACTTTACAATAATTATACAATTAAAGCGGCTTCGTGGTGATAATATATTAATTACTGATATACGCCTAGGATGGATAAGTAATATTAACTAAATCTAACAATAGCCTACAGTCTAATATATACGAGATTAAGGGGGGGTCATGCTTTAGAAGGCTCAAAAAATCGATGTGTTTTTTATTGCTCAAATCTATGCCTAATATATCTAAGAATATGTATAAAAAGTTATAGCGGCTAATTCGCAATATTTTGAAAGATACAGCACTAAACACAGTGAGGTGTCGAGCAAAAAATATACGAACGCATGAACGCTCGGACAAACGAAACGCGCACCCCTACCCGCAGTAACATAACACAGAACTATGTACTGAAAAAAGTTCAATCGGTCGTTCGAAACAATAATATTTTGAGTTCGTAAGAGCTATAGTAGGATTATAGCGAGATATTCCGTAAGTAATCGAAAATTAACATTTTTCCTGATCGTAAACTTTAGAGCGCGTTTTCTCGAGTTTTCGTTTTTACGATTTTTCTAAACTGGTGGGCGTGATTGCGAGAAAACTAGACAAGCAATCAAAACGAAACAAAACTTTTGTTGGCGTCAGTAGCATACTATTGTATTTGAACTAAAAAGATTAATGAAAAAAAATCTAAACAACTTTTTTAGCAAGTTGAAATGATTTTCTTTTCCTGCAAAGAGCACATTTATTTTCAAACCTGAGAAAAATCTTGAATTTCAAAATGTTGGGTTTTTTTAGTTCAC
The DNA here is from genome assembly GCA_959613385.1 of Geotrupes spiniger. Classification (NCBI taxonomy): domain Eukaryota; kingdom Metazoa; phylum Arthropoda; class Insecta; order Coleoptera; family Geotrupidae; genus Geotrupes; species Geotrupes spiniger. The sequence continues at coordinate 36,693,975 of OY390737.1, forward strand.
ATAGAAGAAAATATATGAGAAGTACCATTTTCTTTGGTTTTTTTTGTTTCAGACAAAAATTACGGGCTACATCTTTCCCACCGATTGTAAATTGCAATTGAAAGGTGTTGCACAAATGTGCATAAAAATCGGTTCCGTTTAAATATTCTTCTCTCGACATATTTTTTTTTAATGCTCAAATATGCAATAAAATGCTCTAAAAAGTTCACTAGATTTGCTCATTTTTTTCTGCCCTAAAAAAATTCCCCCAAAAACGCTATTTTAAGGCCTCCTAAAGCAGGATCCCCTTAATGAATGCACTATTATGTACATAACTTGGATATCATATATAACCTAAATACTCCTATTTTCGGTAAAAAAATACTTTCATCTACCGAAACTTTTAATCCTGCTTCCTGTAATATACCTAAAACTTTACCTAATCGATGCATATGTTCTTTTCGATTCTTACCGGTTATTAATATATCATTCATGAAAAACAACATCATCGACCTTTTAAAATAATGTGCCCATTAACCTTTGAAAATTACTGATATGAAATTGATATAGTAATAGATATGAAATTGATATAGTAATAGATATCAAATTGATATAGTAATAGATATGAAATTTTATTGATATAGTAATAGATATGAAATTGATATAGTAACGAGCCATTTTGATTCATTGACAACGCACATTTGTTGATACGCCTGTGATAAGTCTAGTTTTGAATAATAAACACTAGAACCTAATTTAGAAAGCATATCGTCAATACGCGGCATAGAATTGGATTGGATGGGGGGATGGACTTTAAAATATCCACACATGCATATATGTCCTTTTCAACAAGGGAGCAATTGGCGTACCACAAATTGAAAGGTTAATTGTAATAATTTTAACTGTAATAATCGGTTTAACTCAGTTTCAAGTTTACATATGGTAATGGTCGTGAGCGGAAAAGCTTGGGTGAGACATTTTCTTGTTTTAAATTTAAGGAAACTGTACGCAGTAAGACCTGGAGAGAATACATTTTCACATTTTCCAATTAAATTATTTAAATCAATTGATACATCCACATAATTAATTTCAGTAAGTACTAATTTATATAATTCCATAAAATATGTACCTAATATTGGAATAGGATCATTTTTAATAATATATACCGTTAATTGTGTATCTATATAATTATGCATCGGCATTATAAAAATATATTATCTTTTCAGAAATTGCCGAAATGCATGAGCTAATCTCATTCTGAAATGTAATAGGCATATTTTCAACTAATACATTCAATACAACATTGGTTTCTAAGACTGACTAAATAAATTTGACAATTCTTATTTCGTACACAGATCCTTTATTTTTCTTACATTTATTGATTTATTGGATCAATAAACTAATATTATTATTATTATTATTACTATTATTATTAACAAACACCTCGTCACCAATATTTCTTTAAATAAAACAATACTGGTCACTCGACAGCAGTTTATTTTTCTACTACTGGTACCTGTCCTGTGTTTTCCATGCGTGTCCGAATCCGCAGCAGGTATCTGACCAATATAAAAATTTTACAAATAATCATTACAATAAAGACGAGCATTTCCTGTTACGTTTTATATTTACAATATATGACAGATTTTTAGACATTTTTATCTTATATATATATATATATATATATATATATATATTTATTTTACAAATAATCATTACAATAAAGACGAGCATTTCCTGTTACGTTTTATATTTACAATATATGACAGATTTTTAGACATTTTTATCTTATTTATATATTACATATATACCAATATAAAAATTTTACAAATAATCATTACAATAAAGACGAGCATTTCCTGTTACGTTTTATATTTACAATATATGACAGATTTTTAGACATTTTTATCTTATATATATATATATATATATATATATTTATTTTACAAATAATCATTACAATAAAGACGAGCATTTCCTGTTACGTTTTATATTTACAATATATGACAGATTTTTAGACATTTTTATCTTATATATATATTATATATATAAGATAAAAATGTCTAAAAATCTGTCATATATTGTAAATATAAAACGTAACAGGAAATGCTCGTCTTTATTGTAATGATTATTTGTAAAATAAATATATATATATATATATATATATATAAGATAAAAATGTCTAAAAATCTGTCATATATTGTAAATATAAAACGTAACAGGAAATGCTCGTCTTTATTGTAATGATTATTTGTAAAATTTTTATATTGGTCAGATACCTGCTGCGGATTCGGACACGCATGGAAAACACAGGACAGGTACCAGTAGTAGAAAAATAAACTGCTGTCGAGTGACCAGTATTGTTTTATTTAAAGAAATATTGGTGACGAGGTGTTTGTTAATAATAATAGTAATAATAATAATAATAATATTAGTTTATTGATCCAATAAATCAATAAATGTAAGAAAAATAAAGGATCTGTGTACGAAATAAGAATTGTCAAATTTATTTAGTCAGTCTTAGAAACCAATGTTGTATTGAATGTATTAGTTGAAAATATGCCTATTACATTTCAGAATGAGATTAGCTCATGCATTTCGGCAATTTCTGAAAAGATAATATATTTTTATAATGCCGATGCATAATTATATAGATACACAATTAACGGTATATATTATTAAAAATGATCCTATTCCAATATTAGGTACATATTTTATGGAATTATATAAATTAGTACTTACTGAAATTAATTATGTGGATGTATCAATTGATTTAAATAATTTAATTGGAAAATGTGAAAATGTATTCTCTCCAGGTCTTACTGCGTACAGTTTCCTTAAATTTAAAACAAGAAAATGTCTCACCCAAGCTTTTCCGCTCACGACCATTACCATATGTAAACTTGAAACTGAGTTAAACCGATTATTACAGTTAAAATTATTACAATTAACCTTTCAATTTGTGGTACGCCAATTGCTCCCTTGTTGAAAAGGACATATATGCATGTGTGGATATTTTAAAGTCCATCCCCCCATCCAATCCAATTCTATGCCGCGTATTGACGATATGCTTTCTAAATTAGGTTCTAGTGTTTATTATTCAAAACTAGACTTATCACAGGCGTATCAACAAATGTGCGTTGTCAATGAATCAAAATGGCTCGTTACTATATCAATTTCATATCTATTACTATATCAATAAAATTTCATATCTATTACTATATCAATTTGATATCTATTACTATATCAATTTCATATCTATTACTATATCAATTTCATATCAGTAATTTTCAAAGGTTAATGGGCACATTATTTTAAAAGGTCGATGATGTTGTTTTTCATGAATGATATATTAATAACCGGTAAGAATCGAAAAGAACATATGCATCGATTAGGTAAAGTTTTAGGTATATTACAGGAAGCAGGATTAAAAGTTTCGGTAGATGAAAGTATTTTTTTACCGAAAATAGGAGTATTTAGGTTATATATGATATCCAAGTTATGTACATAATAGTGCATTCATTAAGGGGATCCTGCTTTAGGAGGCCTTAAAATAGCGTTTTTGGGGGAATTTTTTTAGGGCAGAAAAAAATGAGCAAATCTAGTGAACTTTTTAGAGCATTTTATTGCATATTTGAGCATTAAAAAAAAATATGTCGAGAGAAGAATATTTAAACGGAACCGATTTTTATGCACATTTGTGCAACACCTTTCAATTGCAATTTACAATCGGTGGGAAAGATGTAGCCCGTAATTTTTGTCTGAAACAAAAAAAACCAAAGAAAATGGTACTTCTCATATATTTTCTTCTATGTGAACTAAAAAAACCCAACATTTTGAAATTCAAGATTTTTCTCAGGTTTGAAAATAAATGTGCTCTTTGCAGGAAAAGAAAATCATTTCAACTTGCTAAAAAAGTGGTTTAGATTTTTTTTCATTAATCTTTTTAGTTCAAATACAATAGTATGCTACTGAAGCCAACAAAAGTTTTGTTTCGTTTTGATTGCTTGTCTAGTTTTCTCGCAATCACGCCCACCAGTTTAGAAAAATCGTAAAAACGAAAACTCGAGAAAACGCGCTCTAAAGTTTACGATCAGGAAAAATGTTAATTTTCGATTACTTACGGAATATCTCGCTATAATCCTACTATAGCTCTTACGAACTCAAAATATTATTGTTTCGAACGACCGATTGAACTTTTTTCAGTACATAGTTCTGTGTTATGTTACTGCGGGTAGGGGTGCGCGTTTCGTTTGTCCGAGCGTTCATGCGTTCGTATATTTTTTGCTCGACACCTCACTGTGTTTAGTGCTGTATCTTTCAAAATATTGCGAATTAGCCGCTATAACTTTTTATACATATTCTTAGATATATTAGGCATAGATTTGAGCAATAAAAAACACATCGATTTTTTGAGCCTTCTAAAGCATGATCCCCCTTAATCTCGTATATATTAGACTGTAGGCTATTGTTAGATTTAGTTAATATTACTTGTCCATCCTAGGCGTATATCAGTAATTAATATATTATCACCACGAAGCCGCTTTAATTGTATAATTATTGTAAAGTGTTTTTCATAAATAAATATTGTTTTTAAAAACGTTTATTTCTCAACAACAAATATAACAGTCGCAAAGTCGGTAGGATCTTCACCGTGAAAAAAGTTACAAGAAAACGCGCAATCAATTTCACGTTTGTTTCAACGATTTAGTGGAAAACGAACCAACGAAAAACACAAGAAGCAATATAAAAACGGAGAAAGAAAACTGTAAAAAACCCAAGGGAACCTTCAAGAAGACTCCACTGGTTCAATCCGAGGAAGATCAGAAGGAACTACGTTTTCATGTTGTTGTTGTCAAAATTGCAGTATTAACTTCACTCCACTGCATCTGCAATACTTTATTTTGCAAGGAGCAAAATTATTATAGGAAAATCCTGAATCATTAAATAATATTTTATTTTGCAAAGAGCAAAATTATTACAAAACAAATACTGAAATATTAAATATATAATTATTTGCGTACGCAAACTTTTCAAAGTATAAGAACTTTAACTGAAATTATATATAAGTATAAAAACTTTAACTCAAATATTAATTATTAATTAAAATAATTAAATATATTATTTGCGTAAGCAATCTTTGCAAAGTATAAACTTTAACTTAAATATTAATTAATTTGAAATAATTGAATATATTATTTGCGAAAGCAAACTTTCCGAAGTATAAAAACTTCTACTCAAATATTAACTAATTATACGAAAAACACCGGTTGAGGGGAAACAAGCGAAATTTTCTGAAAGTTATTTATATTAATTGTGAAGCAAAATTAAAATTGCAACCGACAATGTAAGTAGCGTAAATGCACAACCAATACCAGCGTTGAAAAAATATTATTTCGACATAATCTCAGAATACAAAGGAGAACCAGTAGTATTAACCAGATTTAATCAATCATGCAATACGTTAATAAACAGATTCTATGATATTAACGATACTGGAAACTTCCAAAATATATACCTAATTAATATTAAGATGGACCACTCTTACACCTCAATGGTGTAGTGAACATTAATTAAAACAGGTCCATGAAGATTCGACCATCTTTCATGTAAATTTGTCATTTTTGACAAGACACATTTTCAATTACCTAATTAATAGTATAATCCCCGAGAATATAATTCACGTCTCACATGGTACATTTTTATAGTAAAGTAATGCAATTATTAAATACACAGCTCAGCTTTATTAACCTGAATTATAATGCACAAGAATCGCCTATTATTAACGAAGTATTCCGTAAAGCTGCCTTAAACATGCTCTTATTTGGTTTAAAAGAACCAATTCACAACTACGAACAAAAATCCACCAAATTTGCAATTTAAATATGCTAACAAATGATATACAATACGATTCAAAATCACATCAAAATTTTAGTACGAAACACCGTAATTTCCCAAACGTAAAACCAACTCCACAACTCGTACAAAGATATAATTTTTCCCAAACAATAAACCATTAACGTTACAACAATACCCATGTTCAAAAAATTACCAAAATCCTCTAAATGTTTGGCAAACACTACACACTACACACACTAAACCAAACACTTACAAACCAACACACATGTCAGCTTGCAATAGTACGCTGTAATTGGGTTATGAACTAATCCACAATCGACCCAATTACAACACTCACCGATTAGTAATTCGCATTCTGCAAACGATCGTTGTTTTGATTTCATTTGCAAGAATGCAAGAATGGAAATAATAATTCGTCTTGGGGACAATTCATTTGGAAAGCCTCTAGCGATTAACCTTCCGTGACTGGCGGTTCATTTCTACACATCGGCAGTGGCGGCGGACTGTGAGTCCGCATAGCTTTTTTTGTCCACGAAAAGGGATATACATATGTAATACGTCTCTTGTTTATATAAAAAGACATTTTAAATAATTATTTATTTATTTTAATATATTTATATTTAGAAAGTAGGCGGTTAAGCCGACATAGCTTTCATTGAACATTAAACAAAACAAATATTTTGTACATAATAACTAGACAACCAAAATCAGCAAAAGGTAAGAAACCATATTACAATAACATTCTGCACATACACAAGTTAAATTGTCAAGGCACATGAATTTGGTGCATTTCTTACATGAGAATCGTGTTGGTCGATTTTTTTTCCTGTCACAATAACTGCAAAGACCTCTAGTATTCTCAGGATTGGCGGGCTCAGGAGTGGTATCTTCAATCGCAAACATGTGTTTGATTCGTAGCCTTTTGGTTTTCGGTATATAATCCTGCATTGCTCAAGAACGAATATGATGTTCGGCTAACTCGGACTAAAGTCTATGCAAAAATATTCTCCTAGTTGTATCAGGATTTTACAGATGAAATATTCTGAGTGTCTAAACGAAATAATTGTAGCGAATATTTTGCACTGGATTGCGCGGATCTAAATTGACTTAATTAAATGCTAATATGTACATATGTGGGACCGAACATTGTTACTGGCGGCGGACTCGCTCCGCAATCTACCATAAAAAACAAACGACGGCACTTATATAGATCACACGATGTACTGAGGACAACCACAACATGGTAGAGGAATACCGAAGGTGAGGGATGTCTAGGGTAGGTAATATTGAAATAAATCCGGATAACATACGGTTGCGAAGTGTGAGTCCGCGCGCCAGTCACGGAAGGTTAATATAAATATTCGGTTGCAGGGCACGATGATTAGTGATACATAGTTAGGCTTGTATAGATAGTCAATAGACAATCATCGACAGAGTTTCGTCGATATGTAGTGCACATATTAGTGTATACATAATTTGCAAAGCGTAACGACAACGTTCGACGTTATGGAGGTCAGTAACCAATCGGCGCCGCTGCGAAAACGAACGACCTTGCAACGATGCAATTATGTAGAATTTCAATAAATACATACATCACAACTACCGACGAGTATCATTTACTGCAAGCCCCAACTAGTAATATTTCAAGATGTTAGCGTCCAACAGAAACCATCTCTATACCCACAGAGAACCTTTCAAAAGAAAGAAAGAGAATTACACAACACCCAAATACCCGATCTACAAGAACGTGTTCAATCAGAAGATCAATCGGAACATCAATTCATCGAAGATTACCCAGAAAATTATTTCTTACCAGAGGAAGAACACGAAGAAGAAATTGTAAATTTTCCCAAACGAGCCTAGATACGACAAATATTAGAGTAATAGAACATCTAAACCTTAACCAACTACAATACAGCAATCTGTCATATATCAAATTTAATGGATTAAAATGTCTAGTCGATAAAGTAAGCACAAACTCATTTATGCATATTGCGCACAAACAATATGCCGAATATTTATCACCGGGCCCATTTTCTGTTAAAACGTGTCACGGGATTACTAAAGGAAAAAGTTGCGTAAAAATCTCATGCCACGAATTAAAAATACCTAAATTAAAACTAGCACATAGTGTATTTCTCTTCCATCAATTTTTCGACATGTTAATAGGCGACGAGCATCTAAAATTCTTAAATGTTTCAATCGATTACAAACAAAAGATAACTACACTTGCCCAAACTAAATACAGTATAATACAACAAAATATTATATAAATTCATCAAGTAAAAACATGGACTACTCAAAAATACGATTAAATAATCCAAATTCAGAAGGATCAAAACTTTCCCCTGACATAACCACAAAAGAAGTACGACCAAATCCCGATAAAATTACTGCTATTCAAAATTATAAGCTATCAACAAAACAAATTAAAGAATTTTATTTATCGTTAGTTCATTAGAGATTTTGCAAAAATTACCAAACCCATGGTAAAATATCTAAAAAAGGTAAAGTAATAAACGTTAAAGACGATGAATACGTAAGCTTTGCATTATGCAGACAAATATTGACTAACGATCCAGCCTTGCAATACCCGGATTTTTCGAAAACGTTTAATGTAACAATAGATACAAGCCATCAAGGACCTATCAGTAAAGATCTACCACTAGCATTCGCTAGCCGCACCCTAAATGAGCACAAAAGAAATTATTCTACTATCGAAATAGAATTACTAACGATAGTATGGGCTTGTAAATATTTTAGGCCATATCTCGTTATTTTAATATGATTACAGATCATCGACCACTGGCTTATGTCCTTAAGGGACCAATTTCTAGACTCGTTAAAATTAGAAGAGTACGACTTCGAAATTACGTATAAACAAGGTAACGAAAACGCGGCCTATTTATCGCGAATCGACTTAAATTCTCTAGAAAACCCGGAATTAATATACGAACAATTTCAAAGCCGATCACAACAATATGATAGTCCGAATATAAATACATTCAATCAAGAAATGACATCCTCAATAAACGTTCAAGTAGATCCAAAAGAACAAAACGAACGAAATCCTCTAAAATTACCATTAAAATTATCACCAGCACCTGTTAAACCTTTTGAAACCATTCATCTAGACACATTTTCTCTAGAAAGACAAATATTAAATCTAAATGAAATAGAACGGATAACAACCCTCAAACTAGAGTAACCGAAATACTTGTCAAAAACCGACAGTAAAAATAAGAACCGATATCAGACAGAAAAAATACTTCAAGCGAAACCTAAAGAAAAACACGTAATAACACAAAGCGGAAAGAAAATGATAAAATCAGAAAAGAAAAATCTAAAAAGGAACCACTATCTTTTCAGATTCCAGGTACTATCCGCTCAAGGAATTAGGTTTAGAAGCGCACTACTAACTCAGGATTATTACCGATAAGTTTAGGACCTGCAAAACTACCAGAATCCCACCCAAATCCATTACTATGAACTAGAATCTTAAAATAATAAATTTAAAAAAAATTCATTACGACAATTACATATATTGATAAATAATAACATTATTTAAAAAAGAAACAACGGTTTATAATAACATTCTGTATAATATATAACAACCTTTATTTGGTATACCTCTTACAAATGTACATATAATATGATGTATATATTGCTATTTTATTAAAACGGCCATAATAACAAAAAAGAATAAAAATGGAAAATATATTTTGGAAATATAAGTGTTAAAACTAAACATAAACATTTACTCACGGACAGAAAATGTAAATATAAATATAAAAGGATATAATGCAGGTCTATAAACACTTTTGGCTATGCATAGGTCGCAAGATGAACCAACCGGGGGAGTTGCGCCTTACGTCGCCAAGGACGATCATGCCCTCCTGCGACGGGGAAATTCCTGGAAGCCGTAGGCAGCCCCACGATTCCAGAACTACCGGCGGATGTCGTTGGGGATTACCTTCAGAAAATCACACCGACTCTGAAGGTAATCTGCAGCGTACCATTGGGCAGATTGGGCATAGTCGTGCCGAGGCCCATTCCAGTGATCATAACTCCCAGGACAGATGACGAAGCGCCCGTGTCCGGGAAATACCAAGGACGCACAGGGCAGGTGAACGTCATAGTAACGTCTGAGGAAACTGGCGAAGGGGCACACAAAACGGCGTCACCGAAGGGCCGGTGAAAAGTAAATTATTGCATTCCAAGCTGACATGCATTCAATGCGGCGCCGTTCCCGGACAAAACGACCGGCTAAAATAAATATAAAATTAGACCTGATAACGGGCATATTTAGAACGGGATTGCGATTAAACAGGGAACATTATATCATAAAGAAATACGCGATAGTTAAACATCTAAATCGAAGAATGTTGGAGGAAGACATTGTAATTCAGCTGGTCAGACATTTTGATGACAGCGTGGAAGAAGCTATGGCCCTACAAGAGATAACTCGAATTCAGGGGCTCATAGATATGGTTAGACGTTTGGATAACGCAGACATCGGGCAAAATAGGAGTACACCAGTGAGGCAAACACCATGGAATACAAAGTCGCAAGAGAACACGGAGGGAAATAACCAAGATGCCGCGGAAAGGAATAATTGGCAAAATAACGAAAATTTGAACAACCAAAATAACTGGCAAAATAATAGAAACAATTGGAAAAATGACAGAAATTATAACAGGAATAATTGGAGAAATGAGAATGCAGATAACAATAGGTACAGACCGGGTACACGATACACATTTATCCACCGTTCTGTATCTACTGCATCTTCACCCGCTGCCTTCCCTTTCTTCAACATGCCCCTTATCTTCATTATTTCTTCCCGTGTGAATTCCGCCACTCCCTCCCCCCTCCCCTCTCTCCTTCTCTCTTCTCCAACCTTCCTCCTGCCCCTCCTCCCCGCCTAATAGGTCCATGAAATATCGTCTCCACTCCTCATTCCCGATGCTCCCCGTTCCCCCCTTCTTCTCTTTCTATTTCTCTCCCTCTCCCCTTTTAAACCTTCCACCTTTTCCTCCTCCCGTTGACTCTGTTCCTTCTTTGTCCTCTCCCACATGTCCTTCTGCCTACCCTTTTCTTCTGTATATTCTTCCCATATTCTCTGACCCCTCGCCTCCTTCAGGATTTCTCTCAGTTTCCGTTTTCCTCTCCTGCATTCTTCATTGAACCAAGATCTTTCTCCTTCTCCGTTTCCCCTGTTCCTTATTATTAAGGCCTTGTCCAACTCCCTTGTTGCCTCTTCTATACTGATTATGCTTCCCCAGTCTACGCCCCTTAGTTTATTTTGATACTCTCTTCTCGTTTCGTCGTTCCATACATTCATCATCCTCCTCTCTCCCTTTCCTTCATTTTCCTTCTTCCTACCTTCCCCACATAATTATATCTCTATCGGCAGGTGGTCCGATTCCATTCTGCTTCCCACCCTGAACCCCTTCACCTCCCTCCTTACATCACCACTTGTTATTTCTATATCTATGGTCGACCTCCCATTGGGTCATAGGTATGTATATTCCGCCTCTTTGTCTAGCTTCTCAAAACCATTGAGTATCTCCCAGTTCCTTTCCTCTAACCATTCTAGCAGGACTCTCGCTTCTCCATTCGCCACTTTAGCCATTGACCTCCTTCGTTCCCTCCCCCTCCCCCTCTCCATTCCTCCATTGTTCTTTCTTTCCCCACTCTTGCGATCATGTCCCATCCCACTACTAAGCTCTCAGCTTCCCGTTCTAATACCTCGTCTAATCCTCTGGTGACTTGTCGCATTTACTGGTTGCTGTACACCGTGTAAATCTCCCACTGCTTTCCATCTTTTCTGATCGTTCTCCCTTGCATCCTCTCTTTGCCGTGCTGCCGTTCCTCCACCTCCTCCCAAGCCTCTTTCACCCTTGTTATTATCCCCCCATCGCCCTTCTCCTCTTTCTCTCCCTCGTCGCTGCTCTACATTTTCACTTGTACCCCTCTTTGACTCCCCCGTCGTCCTTCATCCACTTCTTCAGCCCCGCTATATTCCAAAAACATAAAACCTTTTACCTCCTCTCTCTCTCCCCCGCCCTCGTCTCTTCTTCTCTCCTTCCTCCAGCCTCCTTCTCTCCGCTCGCCCTGTCCCCCACGTTCCCCCTTATTCCCCTCTCGTCCCTCCCCATTCGTCATTAGTTTTTTGGTCTTAGTGTCCCCCCTCCCATACTAGCCATGTATTCTCCACTTTCAACTTCTTATATCCCATTCTTACTCTCATACCTTGGTCTCTTTCCTTCTTCGCGTACTTCCAAATTTCTCTTTGCACTTCCCTTTCCTTCTCCGTCAGGTCATTGTCTAGGTACACTCTCGTTCCTCCTAATTTCGCCTTTTCTTCATGACTTCCTCTTTTTCCCTTTCTGATGACATTCTCGCCAGTACCCCCCCCCCCCCCCCCCAGCTTGTACGACTTCTCTAACCCCACCTCAATCTGTAATTTTTCACTTAGCCATTGTTTCACTTGTTCCCTTTCCCTTCCTTCTTCTACTCCTAGTCCCCTTATTACGATATTCTGGCTTCTCTCCTTTTTTTACATATATTCCACTTTCTCTTCTAATGTTCTTATTCTTTCTTCTGCCTCCATCCTTTCCCTCTTCCTTTCCTGTGCCACTCTCTTTCTCCATTCCCTGTCTTCCTGCCTTTCCTTCTTCATCTCCATTATCTCTTTCCTAATCTCCTTTACCTTCTTCAACATCTCCTTAATCATCTCCAACAAGTTTTCCATTGCCTTGTATTTCTCCTCTCCGCTGCTTTCTACACTTCTCCCCGGTGATCTGCGCGTTCTCCGACTCCTCATACATATAGCCGGTGCGTTCTTTTCGCCCCCTTGTTCTTTACCGTCCGCATTTGAAATGTAATTTGTCGTGTTTCTGTTGTTGCCTTTCCACCCTGTATGTTTTACGCTTTCGCTTCCCGTGCTTTTGTTTCCGGCCACCGCTCGCTCGACTAATCTTTTCAAGCAAGAAAATCCGCAAGAAGTACGGCCGCGCTGCCGACCGATAATGCGATCGTCCAGTGCCGCACCTCGATTTTCTGTAATGTCCGTTCAACTCGTCCGCACTACTGATTTCTTTTAGTCCTTCTAATCCGCTATTGAACTAGCTACCTGACAGTACAAAATTCACTTCCGTCGTACCACTTCTACCCCTATTTAAGTCACTAACTACGGAGCACCGATTTACGTGTGTTTCCACTGCAAGAATACAATATTCAATCTAACATTCTGTATATGTCTGATACCTGGATATTGAGTTATTTGACAATTTCTACTAAGTTATTCGGCACGTGTATTATTTTAATTTGTTAATTACGTCACTCAGTCTTACTCTATCGAAAATTGCGTTACGTCCACGAAGCATATGAGGGCCGATTTTCCATATTCTATAGATTGATTGGTAACATAAAATATAATTTGTCAAATTCCAGAAAAAATGGCAATTGTTTATCGCGACTAGCAATTAAAGCTAAAGCAAAGTTGTACAATTTGATTTAAATTATATAAATTATTTTAATTTCAATGAACATATTCCAATAGAGTTTGGACGCTTTTTATAGAACATGATTTGGAGCAGTTACACAAAACTCATTTAGGAATAGTGAAAATAAGAAGAGTGGCCCGTTCCTATGTTTGGTGGCCAAATATTGAAAACCTAGCAAAATCATCTGAAAATTGAAATGTACATAAGGAAAACTTCTATCTTTCTTTAAACAATTTGAAGTGGCCAAACGATTCGTGGGACAGAGTTTACATCGATTACATGGACTATTTCTTATTAAATATTTCTTGATCATTTTAGATACTCACAGCAAATGGCTGGAAGAGTATCAAACGAATCCAATTATTAGTGGCAGCAGGATCCAGGCATTAAGATCTTCTAATAACAAATTTAGTTGTAGATATATAATTGTGTTTGATGAATTTGCTTTTTTTAAAGGAAATATAACTAAACATATAATAACTGCACCGTATAGACCACAATCATGTAGCTGCTGAAAATGCTATTAAAACAGTCAAAAGTACATTGAAAAACGCATTAAGTGTTCCTACTTAATATAACTTACTTAATACTTATACTTAAATATAAATTTAAATGTAATATAATTTACTATTTGATTATAAGTGTTTGCGATACGTGGACAACGCACTGCGTGTAATCGACTCGTGGCGAGTTGTAAATTCGACGAGAATTTTGATTACGTCTCTCGCTCAGTTATGTTACGCCAAATGAACTGCGTCGCTCTTTTAACTATGTACACTATTTATTATTAATATTTACAATATACAATGTTGCTCAATTACAATTCGCACTGATGAAGATACACTGGATGTGTTACCGTGTGTAACTGTTCAGACTGTTGTCTTGATATGAACTGTTCGACTGGTGTCGTGATAATGTTGTTACTTAAACTGTTGTCGTGGTAATAATAATTTGACTGTTGTCGTGGTAATGTGATACTTTGACTGTTGTCGTGGTAATGTTATACTTTGATACTGTCTGTCTAAGGGTAAAAACGTTCCTTAAATACTAACGTTCTTGTGTGTAATTGGGTGGAATGAAATGTTCGCACTTTGATGTAAGATGAAGAACTCGTCGTGATTGGTAAAGAATGAATTTAAAGCGATGAAAGAAAGGGAAGTTTGGAACATTTGGTTCAGAGGATTAATCTAAAATCCCGAGAGCCATATAAAAATTTAAATATTTGAAAATTGCTATTTTACAACCGGCAATCGTAAAATGACGGCTTATAAAATTGGAATTGGGGCCGCAAATATTTTAAAATACACAACGTCTTGTAGGTGACCGTACAAGAGTTTTTAGATTTTAAATTAGTAATAAAATGTAAATGACCGAACCGACCGTTAGCTGGCCGCATCGGCGGCACCATCTGTACCTGGACAGGGTCGTGCGAATTACCATAAAACTAAAGAATTGTGACAAATATTTACACGGTTTGCGCGGATCTAAATTATCTTAACTAAATGTACATATGAACGTGTGGGAACGAACAATAAGAATGCAATAAACCATTCTATAACGTGCGTTTCACCATTTTTTTTTAATGTTTGGTAGACCATTGGAAAATCCATGAGTTAAAAATAAATAATGTGGACAACATAAACAAATAAAACGACAAGCGTTTGTTTCTTGGTCGTCTGGTACAAGCTGCAGTGGAACAATTGAGGTAAAAAAATATTAGTATCGGATTTGCTTCCTTCATCATTGATGAACTTTTGCTTATACGTACTTTGGGCAGAAGTGCCATCGCAGACCCACTTACAAATTAAGTTCAAGTTGCAAACATTTTCAGGAGACAAACATTTGACAACATCCATGTGGGTTAATAATATTATGTCAGCTGTGTGATTAAGCAAAGCCTGCAATTTTACCTTAGCACTACATTCATTGACAGAAATATTTGACTTAGGAGGATAACATTTGGGCTAGGTTTGATATGGCATTTCATACGGTGGAAATAAATTACAGCTGTTCTCTTTGCTTCTATTTCGAAGTCCATGATATTGTGATTTCGATCATTTTAGTTCCACTATGGGCGACAGAGCAGCATCGGCAGATAAAATCGTTTCTCGAATCGTATCTATGGAGTCCTTATACTTCTTAGCTTTAGATGGGCCCAATCACCCACATCACGGACAGTTTTCGCAGCATCTGATTTCCCAGATGATCGAAGGCTCATTTGAATCGCATACGTTAATTCTTCCATACTATTTCGTGGAATTGGAATATACCTTATAATATCTATATAAATGGATAATTCCATATTCAACCTGGTTACTATTATTTATTCGAAAATATTATTTGAGAAGAAAAAGGGACTATTCATAAAAGTGAATTACGTATCATAGAACTCAATACAATGAAGACAAAACATTTCGCGTCGTTAATGTTTGAAATTTAGAAAAATATATTTTACATTGCAAGAACTCGCACAAATGACACAGAGACAGCAAGTTTCAATTGTTTTAATTCAATAATAGTTCCATCTACAACATGCGATCGGTCAAGTTGCAAAACTTTAGAAAACTTTTCTCTACGTGTTTAAAATTTTCCGTTCATTTTCATAAAAATGATTCGTTTATTGTTATCGCATAAACTATTATTATTAATTTTGTGTTACATAATCATTTTCTACTTACTTCCAGCTGCTGATTCCATTTTAGAAAATCGAAATCGGTTGATTTTTAGAGATGTGACGTCCTCTTGAATATATAGCGTTGAACTATTTGCTCACTGCACGACGCGTCTAACTCGATTGAGGGTCCCGTTTCAACTGTCCTACAGAAGCTGGTATAAGAGATAGGGCGCGCTGAAGCCTGGAATTCGACCTTCGAACCCACAACTAGAAATTACCGGAACTTAAACTCTATTGTTCGACCTTTGGTCAGCTTTTCGGGATTTGGCCCCACTGTGGAACGGGTGGAGTTGTTTTGCGCGAAAACTTGCTAGTGGTTGAACTGGCGATCCCCTGGAGCTCACAGCAGCTCACAGCTGCTTATGGCTTTTGGATAATCCGTATAGTTTCGGTCATCTTGATGCTTTTTCTCTAGGTATAAGTAGCTTCTTCGTCTCTGGGTCGATAGGTAATGTTTAAATTTTGTCCTTGGTGGTCTTTTCTAAATACGTAGTAGGATCTGTTGGTGTCGGTTCATATGCAGTATCTCCTAATATTCTCTTAATTTTCTTGTTGTCTTCGTCTTGACCACCATAGCATTGCCTTTATCCGCCCGAAAAACGATGATATCTTTGTTTCCTCGGAGACTTTTTCGGGCAAGATGTTCTTCTCTTTGATGTTTCTTTTTGGGGGTTTGCTGTACTGTAGGACTCCTGATACTGTTGAACAATTATTTCATCTGTATCCTTGTTCAGTTTCTACGAGGCCACAAAAATGGATCGTTTGACTAAAATGGAAACTTCGTCCAGTCGTTCATCACAGAAGTTGTACACAACATCCGTTTTCATTTACAGGCTGGATTCTTTTATTTCTCTCAAAGGGTATTTCCACTTCCTTTTCTGTTCTTCTTTTCCTGTTTACCCCATCACTTTCCATTTTAAGAACTTACTAGTTACTCTTCGATATTAATTCGTAAGTACGGCCATGTTCTTTGCTCTTTCGTAGCCTATCGCCTGCCAATTTTATATGTGTTGTTAATTAATTAACTAATTAGTTTCATCCCACTTTTAGTTAAAACGTCTTTCCGTTACAATAAAAATATAACAAACACTTTCGTGATAAGGCTCGATTCCGAAGATTCTTTTCGCCGCGTTTGTTCACACGTTCGCTTTCTTTGCGTGCCGAATTTAAACTGAATCTAATTATGGTAAATGGAAATGTACAGAGCGGATATCGTCCTGCATGATTTCCTTACCCTGATTGATGTTACATCCAAAGCATTTTTATATCAAGCAAACTAAAAGCCGAATCACGGATATTTTGGCAGTATATAGACCCCAAAGACGGCACTATCAGTTATGCATGACAATAATGCACGGATGATGTGCCTAACGCACTGTGAATGGATTTTTGATGGATTTTGCAGGCGTACATTCACCCACTGCTTCCGATACATTAGTATGGCCGATATTTTAAGGAGGTTTTGTAAACTTAAATCCTATTATACTGTGGAATATTATCACATACATTTCCATCTTATAAACAACTGTCGCATAATATTTTGTAATAACATTCTTAAAGTAAAAGCAGAAATGTCGTCGTGTGATGTTGGACAAATAATTATTAGAAATTATTTGATTCACATAAATACAATAAAAAACATACATATTCAGAACAAAAAATACAAGTGGGTCAATAGTAATCTTTCATCAAAACCAATTACCAGAAAACTTCAATGAACAACGCAAACGTCAATTAGGTATACGACTTATTGAATATGAGGAGACTTGTTGACAATAACGACATTATAAAAGTTTTGATGCAAATTATCACACAAATTAAATTAAATCTTTCAGCAACGTGTTGCAGCCTTTGTCCCACCAACAACAATCCTAGCTCAAAGCTTAAACCTCAAAGGTTGTGAACTGTGTAGTACTTTCACCAGCTTATTAACAGTAGCAAATGTTCTTGACTACAGAAAATTGACCCTGAGTGCTAAATGCAAACCCGAACAACTTTTTTCTGTTTTGGATTGACGGAGGGTACATATAGACTGCATTAGTTCTCACATGCGCTTTGCTTCCTCCCCACTTCCGTACTACTGGTCACCACCTACGGCCTGCCGCATGAAGGCAGGTTAGTAATTCCTCCTTCCTAAATCAGCCTACCGTATGGCAGGCTGTTTTGTGCTAACGTTCTAAATGTCTGACCAGATTTTTCGTCTGGCCTGACGATGGAATCGAACAAGAATATACATACACAATGACAAATAAATATTTCCCTCAAATATCTTTTAAATCTAACCAAATTAGCGTGATTGCTTCATTTATAAAACAAAAAACAATTGTATGATATCTCAACATTTTTAGAATTATACAAAGAAGAGATTTCTAATAAAAAGTTAATTTCAACTGTTACTGTGTTTTGTGTTATTAACTATACTGCAATGTATAAGCAAACAGCAAACTGGGTTTCTTCAAGTTCTGATACCAAAGAATACAATAAACAATACGTTATATATTAGCAAACATAATCTGAGGTATGATTATTAAATTAAATGTTGATTTAAAAACAAATGTTAATTTCATGGTGAACCACTGATTTGAAAATGATTATTATATCCGTAAACAGACATCACTATCACGCGTCCAGTTATTGGAATGGAAAGATGGAAGTGGGAACGATCAAATCTCGATCGCCAGAACTACGACGGTCAAACAAATATACCGGCTGGTAACATCGTCCGCGAATGCTTCGCAAAATTGAATGTAAAAGTGTAAGAGTTCATGCATAGATTATAAAAACAAAATATCTACCTGCGCTGAAATGTGTTGCGGTGATTATTTTTAGCAGTATGAATTATCGATATCGTTACATAAAAAATATTTCAAAAAGACGTAACGAAAATTGAAATTTGAATTGAAGAACATATTAAAATAATTAAACCAACTCAACCTCATTCACTACAACTTAACCCAACGTAGCTTTCACTTGATTCATTCCGTATACACCTTCGATTAGATTGCATATAAACATGTTTAAGAAAATGGTATCAAATTCCTCATGCTACAATAAAAATACAGTTGCAATGTGTTTAAATTGAGCACAGATCAAAATTACTGCAACCAAAGCTATATATAATAAAAAATCTCTAAATATTTTAGAATAAATTATGTATTTGAGAAAAAAGGAACAAGTTACATATCTTAGAAAGAAAAATAAACTCTCCATGCGTTTGAATCGCGCACAGATCACTATTCCACTTCCACATTTTTGGTGACTGAACGATAACTCTGTACCTAACCATATAAGAATGAGTGTTTTATGAAAAACAAAAACAATTCCCTAACATCTCAAAAATTTTAAATTATAAAAAGATTTTCGATACAATGTTTGTCGAAACAAATTTTGTGCTATTAATTAAATTGCCACTAAATAATTATAGCAGTAAAGCAAACTTGAATATATAAATGTGCTGGGTATCTTCAAATATTTCCTTTTGTAAGTGCACTGCGATTTGGGTTGGATTGTGTACATATATGTGCCGATTATTCGCGCATTCAACGTCATTCATCACAACATATTTTTATATAAATTTCACCAATTTGAAATTTAATATCAACTCAATCTTTGTGGCACTATATTTATGATAATTTGCGTCTTTTATCAATTATACGAATTAAATTTCTGAAGAAAATTAACTGAAAATAATTAGCGACTCCTTAGCAGTAACTAGCGTACCTAGGCGTCTATAACTTTGCATTCTACTTAAGCTACGTGTTAAATGTCAAATTTGACAGCTAACGATTTCATAACTTAAACCAATTTCAAATCATCAAACTCAATCAAAACAATAAATATCTACAAAATTAAATAAAATTCAAATACCAATTAATTGTTGCATTCAAAAACAAGTACAACAGAGTACATCTTCAAAGAAGATTTGAATGTGGAAGAGAACACCTCCGCTGGCAACTTCGTCATTGGACTCCTGTTATGTTTAGTGTCAGGTAATGATAGACGCGTAAGAATCTGAAGCACGCCTGCGGAAGGTTTCATGCCAAATACAAAGCATGAAACCGTCGCTTTTGGTCGTGGATCCATAATGCTATGCGGTAGAATAACAATAAGCACTCGTACGGACCTTGTTGGTATTCGCAATGGTAGACTAATAGCGATTTCGCCTGTCATCGTGATTACGTCAGTTTGCTGGAAAGTATAAGAAAGTTCAGTGTGTATTGCAGTTTTTTATTTGATTTGTGTTGAACAACTTTGTTTTTGCACATGTTAGTACATATAAGTTAGTATATAGTAGGTTGTTAGAGTGTTTTTTTCTGTTTTTAATTTGTTAAAATTGGTTCAATAAATAATGTATTATTACATATTTAATATTTGATCTGGATCTCTTTAAATATAAAAAATATCAAGTTCAAAAAAGTGACCTTTTTTATTTTTTGACTAGTGTGGTTAACACATGTCATAGATTTATAGCATTATTTTTTTGCAATAATTCCAAGCAAACAATATACCTTAATAAATATGCGAATATGAAACACATATGAAGGAATATCAATATGTAAGCCAATAAATACGCGTTATCAATAACCTTCTATAATACAATGAATATAAAACGTATTTAAAGCAAAACTACAAAAATGTGATCACAACAAAATTACTATTTTCTGGGACTCAAACATTTCACGACTCCTAAAAGGTATCTTCGTGTATCTGCGCTTTACTCGATTTATACAAATCTCGCCTAGGACACCCCAAAATAAAACGAATCGAGGCTGAGAAGGAAGGTGTAAAAATGAGATAATAACTGCAATGGAAAAGAGACGAGACAGGAATTAAGTTTCCTTAATAATACCAAACGTATCATAAAGGGATAGAGGGAATGAACATTAATAGTGAGAATTGGCTCGTGGAATATCACAACAACGTTCAATAATAAAAAATCACAATATTAGATGGATACAAACCGGGTGGATAACATAAAAACCAAATCAACACATATCTTGGTAACAATGAAGAACTAGTGGTAGGAGTAGGGAAATGATGGCTGCACGATTTGACAGAGGGGTAAATGTAGACGCAAATCACTATCTAGTTGAATATAAAATAAAAATTGAACATTGTGGAAGGACATGGTACAAATTGATGGGGTATAGAAAAGCTGGAAAAGAGAAAGTCAGTAAAGTATACAATGAAGCAATAGGAAAACGTTTAAAACTATGGGCTAGTAAAGGAAGAAATCATTAGTGCAGCTGGTTACAAAGAGAAATATTGGTTTGGTAACGAATGATAGATATGAACATGAGAATTAAATGGCTAGGAGCGGGAAGGCAGGAAGATATGGAAACCTATAGAGAATGAAGAGGAAAAGTAAATAAAATTATAAAATAAAAAAGTGAATGTGTAGATAAACCAAAATCAAAACTCAGTGTTAAAAAATAACTCAGGACCTTTATATAACTACTTAAGAAGAAAATGGGAAAGGAGTGAAGCAACCACGACAACTGAAGAAGAAGAATAATGGAATTAGGATATATATGAGGGGAGATTTGACGTGTAAATTGAGAACACTAGAGCCCGCGGTAGATCCTGTTTACCATTTATTGGATGAGATATTTCTTCTTTGTTCGAACAGACAGTTTACGATTTTTCTTAGAAAATTTAATAAGAATTGACATGACTATTTTTCAAGACCAAAAATTGTACTATTGATAACTATATTTATAGATCAAACATGTTATTCAATTATGAAATATATACAAACTTACCAAAAATGTAAATCAAGTTTATAATTAAAAAACATTTTCTTGTGAAGAAACAAGATCGTTATAACTTTTCAAATCAACTTCAGGACGACGCAGAACAAAAATCAACCTAACTAATTCAAAAACAAACAAATTAAAATAACTGCGTATAAATGATGACTCTAAAACACTGAATAATATCGACAGAAATGTGTGCAGTGAAAAGTAAAAGTTTTTTGTTAACATATATGACTTTTTGTTGTGCTATTTTCCACAATAATACCTTGACAAGTATGACTAACTGTAGGCAACCAAATAAACTAATTTAATATGACATTGTACACCGTAGATAACAAAATATTCCCACTACTGATATTACAAGAATTAGGAGTTTTGTTTATGTATGTTATATAGACTCCATGATCAATCTTTTAGATAAATTACGCTCTCTGTCCAATATTGTAGGGTTGGAAAAATTAAAACTATGTTGATATTTAAAAGCATGTGAACATAGGGCAGTTATTTCTGATTGTTTTTCTTTCTTATTAATATTATTACAATCTTGTCGATGATTTTGGATCCTTCGTTTGAGATATTGCTTGGTTTGACCGATATATCCCAGGTCGCAATCATTACATTGTAGCTTATATACCAAGTTGGATTATAAAAGTGGGGGTGGTTTTGTTTTTAATTTTGAATATAAGGACCCTACTGTTTTGGTATTATAAAACGTTAACTTGTCCATATTATTATTTAAGATGCGGTTTATTTTTTCGGATGAACCCGTAATATATGGGAATGAATAAAAAGTTTTAGTCGGATTGTCATTATTAACTTCATTATCTCTACGTGGTATAAATGATCTTGTTAATAAATTTCTTAGGATAATTGTTAAGATTTAAATTTCATGGATCTTAACTATGCTGTCATTATGGAATTTACTGCTGCTGAGTTTCTCTATGCGGTTCCTTAAAGCAAGTACGGTGTTAATCTTTTGTCTCATTGGGTGTTGTGGGGTAAAATTCAATAGCCTACCGGAACTTGTTGGTTTTGAATACCACATGGTTGAAAGTGTTTGATCTGGGTTTCTGATAACTAAATCCAAAAATGGTAATTTATTGTTATGTTCTATTTCTAAAGTAAATTGTAGTTTGGGATGAAATGAATTGAAATGACCTAAAATTATGTTAATATATTGCTGCAGAATAGATGTAAAAATGTCATCAACGTATACATATAAGAAGGGAAGATCTATAGGTAATGATGCGATAACAGAAACTAAGAGCTTGTTCATTACCAATGATGCAAGGATAGGTGAACAAGAATGGCCCATAGGAGATCCTGATTTTTGATAATAAAATAAATCATTATGTGAGAAAAAACTTGTATTAAACAAGAATTTAATGATTCTATCAAATGTAAACAAATCTTATTTATAAGCTCTGCGTGCTTATAAACACAGTTACAGACAATTCGTTGTATTTAGGCATATAATATTCACAATATAAAAGAAACTTACTAAGCGTTATCGATGCGGATCTGCTATTAGCACGACTGATTCAGAGTCTGTCGAGTTTTCGTCTGTCCGTAGCTACCGAATTTACGCTTATTTATAATCGAGTTACGCCTACATAGATTCCCTCTAACACCTGCACACATCTGTTTCAAAACCGCGTGAAAGTCACGTGCTAGAACGTGATATCTTCGGTACCGAACCCTATAAATCATTTAAACTGTCAGTTTTTCGCTTGTAGAAACCCACGTCGAGTCCTCCGATAGATCCGAATGACCATAAATCGGCTGAGACTCCAAGTTCTTTAACATAATTACATATGCGACCGCGTCTTTTTTTTACTTAGCTGCAAGTCGTACAATCTTTTCAAGAGTTTTCTCGCGCCAACCGTTCACGTGCAAATGCGAATTAAATTATCTCGTTACATTTATATTATAAATTCTATATTTACGAGTTAATATTCTACTCTTAATTCTAATATTTAATAGTATATTATTCAATGAGAGGTAATATGGCCAATAACTCACGGGATGATTGCAGCGCGAGCCGCAGGCGAGCGCTGTAATCATCCAAGTGAGTTATTGCCATTACCTCGAGTTGAATATTATACTTTATTCACGACTATTCTTCTGGCAAAAACGTTTACCTTTTTAGCCGAAACATTTTTAGACCGTTTGAGGAACTCTCGTAATTTCGTTTCGTAAAAGTTTCAATATTTACTCTCTTATTTATACTGAGTGTACTTCTAAGCATAGAGTAGCAAATGATGAACATTTTTATTTCATTGGCAATTCTTTAAAATATGCCAGAAGCACAGTTTTTGACAATGATTTTACGTTCTTACTTGTACTCCAATCCAAATGTTTTGGTAGACCACATTATATTTCTTGTGCGATTTATCCGGCAGAAGATTGCGAGTTGCTATTTCGGCGATTTTTCTTATTCCATGTGGTGTATAAATTTTTGAATCACTGTCTGAACTCATTTTGTCTATTTGACATTTAATTGTTTGACATGATATTTAATATCGGCCAATTAGATAACATTACTTAAGGGGGATCCTGCTTTAGGAGGCCTTAAAATAGCGTTTCTGGGGGAATTTTTTTAGGACAGAAAAAAATTTGCAAGTCTACTGAACTTTTTAGAGAATCTTATTGCACATTTGAGCATTAAAAAAAAATATTTCGAGAGAAAAATATTTAAACGGAACCGATTTTTATGCACATTTGTGCAACACCTTTCAATTGCAATTTACAATCGGTGGGAAAGATGTAGCCCATAATTTTTGTCTGAAACAAAAAAAACCAAAGAAAATGGTAATTCTCATATATTTTCTTCTATGTGAACTAAAAAAAAACCAAAATTTTGAAATTCAAGATTTTTCTCAGGTTTGAAAATAAATGTGCTCGTTGCAGGAAGAGAAAATCATTTCAACTTGCTAAAAAAGTTGTTTAGAATTTTTTTTTCATTAATCTTTTCAGTTCAAATAGAAGAGAATGCTACTGAAGCCAACAAAAGTTTTGTTTCGTTTTGATTGCTTGTCTAGTTTTCTCGCAATCACGCCCACCAGTTTAGAAAAATCGTAAAATCGAAAACTCGAGAAAACGCGCTCTAAAGTGTACGATCAGCAAAAATGTTAATTTTCGATCACTTACGAAATATCTCGTTATAATCCTACTATAGCTCCTACGAATTCAAACTATTATTGTCTCGAATGACCGATTGAACTTTTTTAAGTACATAGTTCGGTGTTGTTCTGCGGGGAGGGGGCGCGCTTGGTTTGTCCGAGCGTTCGTGCGTTCGTATATTTTTTGCTCGACACCTCACTGTGTTTAGTGCTGTATCTTTCAAAATATTGCGAATTAGACGCTATAATTTTTTATACATATTCTTAGATATATTAGGCATAGATTTGAGCAATAAAAAAAAATTTTTGAGCCTTCTAAAGCAGGACCCCCCCCCCCTTAAGTAGTTACTATTGCGACTAAGCGTGAGTTATTATAACTCCCGCTGGATGGGTAGTTATAGATACCATTATTTGCAGAAAAGTAATTGGGTAACGTTTGTATAACGCAATAGTAGTGGATAAACATATTTAAACTAACTCTATCTTAATTATTTACATGACGAGACATCTAATATTCAACGTTTTAGAAACAAAATAATTTAAAATCTTTATATTCCGATATGTACACTTTAAAACAGGACCGGCTCTAGGACTCCCATTTCATTTTCAATTTCTAAATTTTATGGTTAAATTTTAAATTTACTTCTCACCATTTTTACTGTAAAATGTAACCATTACAATATATATATATATATATATATATATATATATATATATATATATATATATATATACACGAAAGATGGTCTAATCTTACACCTCAATGGTGTAGTGAACATTAATTAAAACAGGTCCATGAAGACTAACTGGTGGATCGCTAGACAATATTGTTTCTGGGTTATTACCCTTCGTCAGTAGCGATTACCAAGAACCTTAGTTGTTGAAATACCTTTACATGTAGTGGCCATCAAAACTTCTTGGCGCGAGCCAATCACTCCTAATGAACCACTGACAACAGAACACTGACAAGACGATACCTTGCCTAACACCTCGCGGCGAGTAAACAAGACGACTGTCAAATGTCCAGTGTCAACATATAAAAGGATTGCTGCAATTAAGTTCAAAAACAATTCAAATTGAAAATGTGTCTTGTCAAATATGACAGAAAAATGTAAAATTTACACGAAAGATGGTCTAATCTTACACCTCAATGGTGTAGTGTAGGTTCTTGGTAATCGCTACTGACGAAGGGTAATAACCCAGAAACAATATTGTCTAGCGATCCACCAGTTAGTCTTCATGGACCTGTTTTAATTAATGTTCACTACACCATTGAGGTGTAAGATTAGACCATCTTTCATGTAAATTTTACATTTTTCTGTCAAATTTGACAAGACGCATTTTCAATTTGAATTGTTTTTGAACTTAATTGCAGCAATCCTTTTATATGTTGACACTGGACATTTGATAGTCGTCTTGTTTACTCGCCGCAAGGTGTTAGACAAGGTATCGTCTCGTCAGTGTTCTGTTGTCAGTGGTTCGTTAGGAGTGATTGGCTCGCGCCAAGAAGTTTTGATGGCCACTACATGTAAAGGTATTTCAACAACTAAGGTTCTTGGTAATCGCTACTGACGAAGGGTAATAACCTAGAAACAATATTGTCTAGCGATCCACCAGTTAGTCTTCATGGACCTGTATTAATTAATGTTCACTACACCATTGAGGTGTAAGATTAGACCATCTTTCGTGTATATATATATATATATATACCTTGATATATATTTATAATTTATTTCTTTTCTTTTTTCTTTTGTCGTATTTCTTCTTAGAAATTTTATTTCTTTTGATGGGATTTTCGACAATTAAATGACAAAATGTTTGTTAGAACATATTTTACTATTAAAATGTAATATGTTTATCAACAACGTTTCGGCCAAAAGTGGCCTTTTTCATAGTCTGTAATTAAATAAAAGTATCATACATATATAAATGGTCAGCATAATACAATTGGTGGTAATAATTTTATTTACATTATTAACTCAATTATATTAAGTGTCAAAATATTAGTAAATTGAAATGAAAATATTATTATTGAGTTAATAATGGTTATTATATAATATTAACTAATATTCCTAAACTTATTATTTATTACAGTATACATATGCAAAATTTGAACATAATATTGAAAAGAAAATTGTTATATTACTTACTTTTATATTAGTTATGATGTATAATAATTTGGCATATTGTCATAAATTATGCATGTCAATATTTTTTTTGGTAATATTTTCATTTCAATTTACTAATATTTTGACACTTAATATAATTGAGTTAATAATGTAAATAAAATTATTACCACCAATTGTATTATGCTGACCATTTATATATGTATGATACTTTTATTTAATTACAGACTATGAAAAAGGCCACTTTTGGCCGAAACGTTGTTGATAAACATATTACATTTTAATAGTAAAATATGTTCTAACAAACATTTTGTCATTTAATTGTCGAAAATCCCATCAAAAGAAATAAAATTATATATATATATATATATATATATATATATATATATATATATATATATATATATATATATATGTGTGTGTGTGTGTGTGTGTGTGTGTGTGTGTGTGTCTGTGTGTGTATGTTGTATTTTTCCAAGTTCTGTATGACTTTCCCGAAACGTCGGAACAACTCGGTCTAGAAATAATCCGATTTGGGTAATTCAAATACGTAATTCATTACCCGAGAACCTGTAGAAACAGATTTTACCCACGAGAATATACGAACGAACATATATAATACTAATATGATACGTAAGTAAAACAATTGTGAATTGTATTCTATTCGATTGATATGGATATTTAAATTGAGATATAAAGCTATTAGTGTTCCGTGTAAAATATTAACTCAAACGATTGTGTATAGTAACTAAATTTAAAATTGTAAAATAATGTTATTCTTATTGTAAGTTTCACTCTCACCCGGTGTCTAGGTGCCTTTTCGACATTCACCGATAATTAAGGCCGATTATATAAAATAGGCATCTGCACAAAAAAGAGAACTATTCACCATATTCGCCGTTGTAGTGTCAACATTAATAACTTATTTGTCATCGCACAAGCCCTGCGACTGAAGTTGCCGAAGTCACTAAATTTGATAACTCTGGTAAACTCAAATTCCGCATAAATCTTAAATTACGAACAGAGCCATGAATGTTACAAATTTTCCCGGTTTTCGATTTAATTGTCGATACTTTAAAATTGCCGGTGCATTTGCGGATGTTTACCATAGCCGAACCCCGATATAAAGTGACTACCGTCCTCATTTAATTGGACATTTACTCTGCACGTCAACAACTTGAGTCCGTTATCAGCGTTCATTGCAACTAATTGGCATTGTTTTTCTCAGAGCGAGATAAACACTTCCGCAGCGATTGTGTTCCGAGCTTAACAATCATTGGAGTCAGCTTAAGGTTATATGGAGTTATAGATTATGGGGAATCACTTGCCCAAAACTGATGAAACGAAATTAATTTAAATTAACAGAATAAAGATGTTACTTTCATCACAGTTTTATAATAACTTTGTGACTTTTGTCCCTTATCATTCCTTCCAATTAATTAGGGCGCTCATCGGGGAGTATATTTCACCGCAGAAATCTTTTCTGCCGTTGCACTTCGCCATAAATAAGGGGCCACAACACAAAGCCCCAACTCGGGCCCTCGAGGACAAGATAAATTAGTTGTGTTAATGTTACTGTAAGAAATTTGTAAACAGAAAATATATTGTCATGATAATGGAGCAAAAATAACAGAGTAATTGATATTCATGAAGGAAAGAAATGCATTCGCCATAGTTTATAAGCGTCTAAAATAAAATCTTTTTTTACATGGATTATCTTCGCATCTATTTATAAGATATTTATAACTGCCCAGTGCGGAATGTATTTTTTCATAAAATAATCAAACTGCGCTTGGTGTCACTTGAGGTGCTTGCATAACTCATATGGCTTGCCTTGAACTCTGATCTCACATATTTGAATACTAAAATGTCGCAACCACCACTGCCTTTCTGGCACACGATGCTGATTATTCCTTTCTGTAAATGCTTTTCCAACCTGTTTCATGTACATAAATCCTTAAATCCTATGTTTCGGGGTCTTACTTAATTATTAATTATTGTTATGTATTTATTATATAGTATTATTAATTAATTAATGACTTTTGATTATTCGCAGCCCAATCATATGTTTTTCATAAGAACTGATTATTTATGAAAATATATCGATTGAAAAATATTATCGTCGATTAAAGAAATGCCTGTTTCCGGTAAATGCAAATACCTATTTGTTTGGATTTAAAAATGCATACACTTGAATTATTAATTTTTCTAAAAGATCCTTTTCATCATTTGCGCTATATTTACTTGACTTCACTAGAATCTTGCTGTCATTTAAAATGCAAATTAAAGTTTAAATTGATGTTCAACTCTAAGGCGGTTTCTTTTTACCATAAATATGCTAGTTCAATAATAAGAACTATCTACAAAGGTATATAATTCACATTAAAATATTTGTGATACATTGAAGTAATTTAATGAGATTGGTAGGTTTAAAATAAACCTAGAAAAGAAAAATACTCTATGATTATAAACAAAGCTGGAACAAATGATTAATAATGGAATAACTGCACGGAATTATTGAAATCACGAAACCTTGTTATTCCTACATAAAAATGTAGGAAACATTATGAAAACGCAGGAAATTAATATTGTGGAAAAACAATATTAATTTTTGCGTTTTCATTAATAATTCATTTATTGTATTTAATTTAATCTTACTGTGTCAGTTAGTAGTTTGTTACCAACTTTTTTAAAATGTGATATGATAATGCCACTCATTCTGATAACAATTGATTGAATTGCGTTGAAACATAATACTTGATAACTATTGTTCAAATTAACTTGAATAATTGTAGATTATTTACTAATTTGAAGTTTGATTGTTAATTTGTAGTATCAATTGTATTTTTTATTGATAACAAAAGTATTGTAAGACGCTCGACCGTTAAATTTGCCTACTGTAACAAACCTTAAGAAACGTAAATATTCGCCCCTTTCTCTCGGACATTTTGCCCTGCTTGTTTGTGCTATTTCATAGCTTAAAAATATAATACGGCGTATTCAAAATAAGTATTTAATTGAATAAATACACTCAAACTGAAAAATGAAATTATACATATGAATCCACGGTATTCTAAAAATGTCAAATTCATGTGAATTTTGCGTTTTGTGAAATCAACACCCCTAGTAGATTATTAATAGTTGCCGCCGCAGCCGTAAAATATACGTATACCCGTCCGTATTAGGTATTATTAGCTTGAATTAGGACGAAAAATTTTATTTTTAGAAGCCTGCCCAAGTTTCTAAACCACATTTTATCTTTAAAATTGTAATGGCTTTGATACTTCAATTGTTTCAATAGTGTAGGTATAAACTCACTCGTTTTAAAAATTGAGACGATTGAGAAACGATCATGAAAATCAATTTAGTTTTGGTAAATTTACTCATAGTTTTTAAAATAAAAGTAATTGCAACAAGAAAATCGGTTGTTCCTGCTATAATTACCAACGTATTCGAGGGATGCATTATGCGAACAAATACATTAGACTGAACATATTGTTGTGTAAGAATAATTTATTTGTAATTAGGAAAAGTAAATTTAGTTAAAATAATGACGAGAAGGAATAGAGGTGGTAGGGAGATCACCTGGGTGATCACCTGGTAAAGTAAGAGCAGGGATGCAGACAAGTGTGGGAAAAGAAGGTAGGGACTGAGCTATAAAAGCAGACGCACGGCAGAAGAAGAAGTTTTAACGCAGCGGCCAGCCCAAACAGAAGCAGGAGTTCAACACAGCGGCCAGCCCAAGGCAGAAGCATAAGTTTTAACGCAGCGGCCAGCCCAAGGCAGAAGCAGGAGTTCAACACAGCGGCCAGCCCAAGGCAGAAGCAGAAGTTTAACGCAGCAGCCAGCCAAAGAAGGAAGAAGGAGTCGGGAGTCCGAGCCAGCGACCAGCCCGAAGCAGAGAGAGTTCGGTCCAGTGACCAGCCGGAAGCAGAAAATTTGGTAAGAATATTTAAACTTGCTAATATTTTATTGATGGTGCCTGAATACAGGGCAAACAAATGGCTAGATAAGCGGTAAATGGAATAATTTGCAACTTGTTTGGCAAAATATAAATTTAAAATGAATTATGTTAGTTCATAAGGTGTTAATGTATTTGCATTTGATAAGCAAATATAAAAGGAATAACAAATTGTGTCAATAAATTTTATTTGAACTTGTAAGCAAATAACAAAAATATATGAACAAATTGTATCAATAAATTTTATTTGCACTTATTAGCAAATAAGAAATATATATATATATAACAAATTGTGTCAATAAATTTTATTTGCACTTATAAGCAAATAACAAAAATATATGAACAAATTGTATCAATAAATTTTATTTGCAATTATTAGCAAATAAGAAATATATATATATATATATATATATATATATATATATATGTTGGTGCGTAAGTTCTCGCGGCTGAAATCTGTGCTTCTTGGTTCTCGGGTTGTGAACCGCGTTGTGGAAAGCCATTCGCCGAACAAGCCGCATCATACGTCAAGAACGCAGACCATCTCATCGAAATGCTGAAGAACTTTACAGTGGAACCCGGGCACTTGTTGGTAAGCTTTGACGTAGTATCACTGTTTACACAAGTCCCGGTTGACGATACCATGAAGATATTGGAACGGAAATACCAACCTCCGGAACACATCATGGAACTAGTAAAGCATTGCGTGAAGAATACGTATTTTATTTTTGAAAATCAACGCTACCGGCAAACCAGTGGAGCACCCATGGGATCACCACTATCACCTGTGATAGCCAACCTATTCATGGAGGAACTGGAGACTACAGCACTAGAGACGGCCGAGTTAAAACCAAAGGTGTGGCTGAGATACGTGGATGACACCTTCGTAGTATGGACACACGGAAAAGAAGAACTCGACAAGTTTCTGGAGCACCTCAACAAGCAACATCCAGCTATAAACTTCACCATGGAAGTGGAAGTAGACAACCAGCTGCCGTTCCTGGACGTATTGGTAATGAAAAGAGACGACAAGAGTCTCGGCCATACGATATACAGGAAGAAGACTCACACCAACAGGTACCTCAACGCTCAGTCACACCACC
The DNA here is from genome assembly GCA_959613385.1 of Geotrupes spiniger. Lineage (NCBI taxonomy): Eukaryota > Metazoa > Arthropoda > Insecta > Coleoptera > Geotrupidae > Geotrupes > Geotrupes spiniger. The sequence goes on from OY390737.1 coordinate 36,726,066, forward strand.
ACCCGGCACAACTCCACTCGGTAGCAAGAACATTAATAACAAGATCGGAAAGGATAGCAGATGACAGAAGCAAGAAGAAAGAAATGGACACCATACACAAAGCACTGGCGCAGAATGGATTCTCAAAACGCGAAATTCTCAGAGCATCCAGACCCCCCAGACAAACCCACGAGGAAGAAAGGGAAGAAGAAAAACCGGCAGCCATAGCTTTTTTACCGTACGTCAGAGGGACCACGGACAAGATAAGCAGGATCCTTAGTACACAAAACATCGATACAACGTTCAAACCATATAGGAAGATAGAAACGATGCTAAGGAATCCAAAAGCGAAAATTCCATTAGAAACGCAGGGAGTATACGAAATACCGTGTGGAAACTGCGAGAAGACCTACATCGGACAATCCAATAGGCGGATCGAAGTCCGCAAACAAGAACACATTCGCGCTGTAAAACAAAGAGATTCGTCGTCGTCATTGGCTAGCCATTTCTTAGACACGGGACACAGCATCGACTTCGACAATACAAGGACAATAGCTAGCATCGAACAGTTCACCAGCAGGATAATACGGGAAGCAATAGAAATAGAGAAACGGAAAGAAATCCTCAACACACGAGGTGATGCCCAAAGATTGCCTGCAACATGGAGACCAGTATTTCAACAATACAGTACAACCAGTATTCAGAGGACAGCGCCACAGGAACCGCCACAGTTCATCGCACGCCCACCACACCAAGGTCCATTAACCAGGAGCCGAAGTAAGAAGCAGTCGAGCGTAGTCAACCCCAACGACATACCGGTACATAAGGATCTACGAGTAACTCCGAACGTCAGTTCTTCTAAGTCAGCGAGACCTAGAAGAGCTTCCTGAAGATGGCAGATGGGACTCTGCCGAAACGTCGAAGCGACCCTTCGGGGAACATTTCCACAACGCGGTTCACAACCCGAGAACCAAGAAGCACACATATATATATATATATATATATATATATATATATATATATATTGTGATGTTATAAAATGATACCATTTATAAATAATTAAATAAATAAATTGACTCATAGATCACTCACATTTTGTCAGTGATATATAAACAATAAACACACGCCGCGTATGTAAACGCGATAGGTATCGGTAGATTGCTATGACCGATCCGGCGATGCAATTATAAAAACAACTGACTGGAGAGTACGCTTAGAACGCCATTACGAAACGATAACCGTGAAAACGTGTCCAGGTATTATTCGTTATTTCTACGGAAAAACAGTAATTATTTAAAAGAAAACCATTTATCATTGAATTAAAACATATAAGCGTACCTCCGAACGATAAAAATCCGAACGTTATCGATCATAAAATCCCGCCGGAAATTTCCCAATTTGGAACCCGCCGCTCCTGTTATCCTGTACCAGAGACGTCGAGGAACATCCTGATCCAGTTTCCCGCAGTCTATTCCATCTATTCCATCCCGAAAACTGATTAAAAATCCGAAGAAAAACCCACGCCGGAACCGCCATTTTGAATTTCGCACTTGGCCCAGATTTGTTTGCCTGTAATTAGAACCGGTTAAACAGGCTAGTCTTAGATTATATAAGTTACACATTTTACCCACCCCTACACTAATTAATTATAATCATACTTACACGAATAAACCAAAGCACATATCCCATAATTAAGAATTATCCTCGAGAGACACCTAGTCTGCATCGAAGGCCTCCCTTTCGTGCGTATTAAGCACTATCATTTCTCCCTTCGATAACGTCACGCATCACACATTTCTTACGCGTTATTAAGGTTGCATACCAGTTGTTATTATTTATGTTAAAACGTTTTCTTTTATACCAATTAATAAATATTGTTCCTGTTGAAAGTTGATCTTTTTGAGATACGTTTACCTAGAAAACATACTTATACCCACATTAAGCCCTGAGAGATAGATAAGAGTCCAAAATAATATTGAATCTTTAAATTAAAACACAATCAATTAAAAAACATTAAAATTCAAATTAGAACACATAGTAATCGTTATAAAATAACATTGATGTTATAAAATGATACCATTTATAAATAATTAAATAAATAAATTGACTCATAGATCACTCACATTTTGTCAGTGATATATAAACAATACCTAAATACCTTTTTATACATTTATTAACGTAAAAGAGACGAGAGGATCAATATAGACAGGTAACTATATTGATTGGGTGTAGAAAAATGTATTATTACTATTGTAAATAAATATTTAGAATTAAGTTAGATTATAATTTATATACCGAGTTACCGTTGCCAAGACGAAATTGAAGTAAACATACAGCGTATTTAGCTTGCCGTGACGGGCAACGCACCGAAATGATCCGAAATATAGTTTGCCATGGACGAACACACGCCGCGTATGTAAACGCGATAGGTATCGGTAGATTGCTATGACCGATCCGGCGATGCAATTATAAAAACAACTGACTGGAGAGTACGCTTAGAACGCCATTACGAAACGATAACCGTGAAAACGTGTCCAGGTATTATTCGTTATTTCTACGGAAAAACAGTAATTATTTAAAAGAAAACCATTTATCATTGAATTAAAATATATAAGCGTACCTCCGAAGGATAAAAATCCGAACGTTATCGATCATAAAATCCCGCCGGAAATTTCCCAATTTGGAACCCGCCGCTCCTGTTATCCTGTACCAGAGACGTCGAGGAACATCCTGATCCAGTTTCCCGCAGTCTATTCCATCCCGAAAACTGATTAAAAATCCGAAGAAAAACCCACGCCGGAACCGCCATTTTGAATTTCGCGCTTGGCCCAGATTTGTTTACCTGTAATTAGAACCGGTTAAACAGGTTAGTCTTAGATTATATAAGTTACACACTTTACCCACCCCTACACTAATTAATTATAATCATACTTACACGAATAAACCACAGCACATATCCCATAATTAAGAATTATCCTCGAGAGACACCTAGACTGCATCGAAGGCCGCCCTTTCGTGCGTATTAAGCACTATCATTTCTCCCTTCGATAACGTCACGCATCACACATTTCTTACGCGTTATTAAGGTTGCATACCAGTTGTTATTATTTATGTTAAAACGTTTTCTTTTATACCAATTAATAAATATTGTTCCTGTTGAAAGTTGATCTTTTTGAGATACGTTTACCTAGAAAACATACTTATACCCACATTACGCCCTGAGAGATAGATAAGAGTCCAAAATAATATTGAATCTTTAAATTAAAACACAATCAATTAAAAAACATTAAAATTCAAATTAGAACACATAGTAATCGTTATAAAAGAACATTACAAATTGACGCACAACGTGGCAGGCTCGATTGCTCGATTTCGAATTAGAGTACCGTTATACTAGTATAAAGAAAAAAATAGGTGAACGTAAACATTTAAAAAGGGTTATCAGTATGCCGAACACACGATCAAAATCGTCTGACAACAGGGGAGACGGGAGTGAAACCGTCGAAGAGACCCAACAAATACAACCTCCAATTATAGAAACAGCATCATGGGATAAATTAATGGCCATGATAACAAATATGAACGAACTAACTGAAGTAAATAGACAAAAGGATAAAGAAATATGGGAAGAAAATAGAAAAAAGGACAAGGACGAATTAATAACAACAATAAACAATAAAATGGAACAACAAACTCAAACTACAATCCAAGAAACAAAGGATTTATTAAATAACCACCGAGCCGAAATAAACCAAACTATTATAAATTTACAAGAAAACTTCCAAGCTCATATACAGCAACTAGAGAATCGATTAGATAGGAAAAATGAAGATATGCAAATCACGGTCCGAACTGAACTGGAAACGACTAAGGAAAAAATAAACAAGATACAAGAAGAAATCGTTACCCAAATTCACCATAATCAAAGTGAGGTGAATGATAAATTTGAAGGTATGACAGTAAATATGCAGGAATACAAATTTACACAAGATCGAACTACGATCGAAGTCAGAGAAATCGATAATAGAGTTACTAGCAATACAAATAAAATAGGACAGATGCAGGGCCAGAACATTACCTGGAACTCGAATATTTGGGAGGAATTGAAAAATATCAAAGAAAAGGGAACCCAAATTATCAGAGAAGGTAGTCAAAAGTATGATCCACTTAAAGCCTTTTGTCGTAACCCTAACATCAAATTCCGAGGAAACCGAGATAGAATACACCCTATGACGTACTTGAAATATATATTACAAGTAACTAAAGACCTTACCGATAATGTACAAACTATGCAAATTATACGTTTATCTCTCGAAGATAGAGCTCTCGAATGGTTCGAGATGGTTTCGGATAGTTGCACCACGATTCAAGAGTTCGAGGTAGCTTTTAAGAACCAAACTGGAACGAGGAGAAGCAGAACCGACTTAAAATTATGCTCCTGACTGGAAGATTTAAGGAAGGGCTTGCCAGTCGTGAAAATTATGCATGCGATCTGTTCAACCGATGCAAGTACATTCCGCAACTTACGGAATTAGACATTGCGAAATATTTAGCAAACCACTTCCTTATTACGGATGGACAAGCGATCTTAAGTAGAGATGTTACGAGTATGGCGAACCTGATGGAACTATTGAGAAGACTTGACGATTACGCAGACACACAAAAGACATATAGAATTACACAAGCATATCAAAACTATCAATCAAATAACAATTATACATCAAATAATCATAACCATACAAATAATCAACATTCGAGTCAACAAGCAAACCAACAAACATACAATTATCAGTCGAATAACAATCGCAATCAAAATTATAACACATCAAACAATTACCGGGGAAACCAAACGAATAATTACAGGGGTAATTATCAGAACCGAAACGGAAACTACAATAATAACAATAATGGTCACAATTATCGAATTTATAACCAAAATAATAATACACAATACAATAACTCGTACAATAATTACCGAGGAGGCTATCAAGGTAACAACAGAGGGAATTATAACCCCGGACAACGTAATGTAAACCATTATTACGCAAGACAAGAGGCATATAATCCGGACACCAATTATACAAATGAAGAAAATGAAAGACCGCAATTAAATCATGATGAAATCCACACTGAGAAGGAAGTCTCAGGCGAAAAAAAAACGCCGATGGGACAGCTGACCGAACAATCCCACCAATAAAATTACGACCGACAACCCATATAGGACACTATACTCGAATTGGACAAAATAAACCATTCTACGACAACCCCCACAATTTTATAACCATAACCGAAGAAACCAATACTAAAGAATGTTCAAATCAAATACCAATGGTCGAGCTAACCTTATACAATATAACAATCTCAGCAATTGTAGATACTGCCGCAGAAATATCATTAATAAAAAGATCTATAGTGGAACAGATCGAAAATTACGAAAGGCATCTAATGAATATTAAAAAAGTAGATATAATAGCAACTAATAAAAAGAAATTGGGCACAATAAATCAAAAATTAATCATTGAAACGAAATTTAATACTATTAATTATATCATGGAATTTTACATCTTTGAAAAAATGGGTTACGCCTGCATATTGGGGATAGACAATTTAAGGAAATATAATATGGTTGTAAACCTTGAAACAAACATTCTAATGATACAAAATAACATAATTAAATTAAATACAGATACACCAAACAATAAAATTAATCATATATACTATAAAATAAATACATATACAGCAGAAGGGAAAGATGGATACGAGAATTCAGTAGAAGGCGATTATGATGAAGAAGAAGGAGAATATACTTATATAAAAAAATAAATAATTATAATAACAATATAAATATAGATGAAATAATAGAAGGAATGAAGACTGAAGAGAAGAATAAATTAAAAATAAAGGAAATTCTGCTGAACCATACACAATTATATGATCAAAGTGTATCGTTTGCTAAAGGTTATGAACACCGAATTGAAATAGATAACGACCACCCGTTAAACTGTAAAAGCTATCCCATCCCACAAAAGTATCAAGAACAGGTTAACATAGAAATAAATAAACTCATAGAACAAAGAATAATATAACGATCTAACTCACATTTTATTAGCCCTATCGTTATTATCCATAAAACCGACTCAAGTCTTAGAATCTGCTTAGATGCCCGAATATTAAATAAAAGAGTAAAACCCGGATACGAACAGCCTTTAAACGTTAATGTTTTACTAACGAAATATTATGATTGCAAATTCTTTACAAAGCTCGATCTGAAACATGCCTTTTGGTTAATTAATTTACACCCAGAGTCTAGGAAGTATTGTGCATTTAATATAAATGGAAATGTTTACCAATTTAGAGTAACACCGTTTGGACTTATATCTAGTCCAAGTGCTCTAATTCGAGTCTTAAACATGATTTTAAACCCTTATGAGCAATTCTGTAGCCACTATTTTGACGATATTATCATATTTTCCAAAAATATAACAGAACATATTATACACCTAAATACTATAATTAACACATTAACAATAAATGGTATGAAAATAAACTTAAGTAAATGTCAATTTGTACAAACTACAGTAAATTATCTAGGTTTCATTATAAATCATAATAACATCACATTAAATCCTGAACGACTTGGAGAAATTAAAAACTATCCTACACCAAGAAATGTTAAGGACGTACGGTCATTTCTAGGTATCTTAAACTATTACCACCGATTCATACCTAATTACGCATCGAAATCAGTACCGCTACTTAAACTAATTAAGAAAAATACGAAATGGTCGTGGACATTAGATCAAGAAAACGCTTTCCATGACATGAAAAACGCCTTTGTAAATACATTAGAGCTATATCACCCGAACTTTCAACAAGAATTTATACTCCGCACCGATGCATCTCACTTCGCCATAGCTGCTGAACTAGTTCAATTCCAAGCAAATATAGAAGTTCCTATCCACTTCATATCGAGAACTTTAAAGGATTGTGAACTCCGATATTCCGTTTCTGAAAAGGAAATGCTCAGTATAATCTACAGTGTTAACAAACTCAGGTATTATTTATTAGGACGACCATTTAAAATTGAAACCGACCATATAGCATTGACAGCCTTAAATACCCAGAGTATCCATAATAGCCGAATTCATAGATGGAGTTTACTTTTGAACGAATATAATTATACAATACAATATAAACCCGGGAAACAGATGATAGTAGCCGATATACTTAGTCGAAAAAGTGAATTCAAAGCACAAACAGACATTTTAATATCAAATATCCAATTATTTAAACAAGGAATTTGCTCAATACAACAACTAAAATTAGCTCAACAGGCAGAGGACCTGATCAAAATTAAACAAAAATTACAAATTGGGGAAAAATATAAAACATACACCTTAGAAGATAACATGTTAATGAAAGTCATAGGAAAACAAAATGTATATGTAACCGCAGTAAGACATGCAGTCAAAATTATCATTTGGATACATGAAAAATTCGGACATATAGGCACTAGAAAAGTATGGCTCATTTTTAGAGAAGCATTTTATTGCAAAAACGACTATACGTTAACTAAAGACGTAATTCGCAGATGTCACGAATGTCAAATAAGCAAAGAGAAAAATTTTAAAAATTATCAAATCATGGGACATATACACTCAAAGGGAAAATTGGATATAATCGCTATAGACTATCTGACTAATTTACCCAGAACTTCGAAAGGTTTTAAACATATATTCGTCATCTATGACATCTTTATAAAATACGTTCATCTAACGGCAACGAAACATTGTGATACGGATACAACACTTCAAAAGTTGGAAAATTATTTCAACATATTTGGATACCCAAACATTATACTCTCAGACAATGCAACATATTTTACAAATCAGAGATACCAAGGACACCTTCAAAATTACAATATTAAAACTTATTATACTAGCATTAGACACCCTCAAGATAACCCTAGTGAGAGAATGATCAAAGAAATAATAAAATACTTACGTATACTCCTGAGTGATAACCACAATATCTGGGCAACAAGAATAGCCAAAATCGAACATATCTTAAACCATAGTCCAAACACTACGCATCAACTAGCTCCAGTATTTCTAATGACAGGTCAACCTCCCGATAGACCATGCTACGTATGAATTGATAGATCCCGATAATAAAACTATTAAAGGAAAATTTCATATCCAGTTTATATATAAATATTTTGATTAAAAAAAAAAAAAAAAAATAGCGAATGGATACTGAATATTTTAAAATTATACAAAAAAAAAATCTTTCAAACAAGTTGTAGAATTTTTTTTTTTAATCGGAAGAGAAGCATAAATGTGATGTTATAAAATGATACCATTTATAAATAATTAAATAAATAAATTGACTCATAGATCACTCACATTTTGTCAGTGATATATAAACAATACCTAAATACCTTTTTATACATTTATTAACGTAAAAGAGACGAGAGGATCAATATAGACAGGTAACTATATTGATTGGGTGTAGAAAAATGTATTATTACTATTGTAAATAAATATTTAGAATTAAGTTAGATTATAATTTATATACCGAGTTACCGTTGCCAAGACGAAATTGAAGTAAACATACAGGGTATTTAGCTTGCCGTGACGGGCAACGCACCGAAATGATCCGAAATATAGTTTGCCATGGACGAACACACGCCGCGTATGTAAACGCGATAGGTATCGGTAGATTGCTATGACCGATCCGGCGATGCAATTATAAAAACAACTGACTGGAGAGTACGCTTAGAACGCCATTACGAAACGATAACCGTGAAAACGTGTCCAGGTATTATTCGTTATTTCTGCGGAAAAACAGTAATTATTTAAAAGAAAACCATTTATCATTGAATTAAAACATATAAGCGTACCTCCGAACGATAAAAATCCGTTATCGATCATAAAATCCCGCCGGAAATTTCCCAATTTGGAACCCGCCGCTCCTGTTATCCTGTACCAGAGACGTCGAGGAACATCCTGATCCAGTTTCCCGCAGTCTATTCCATATATTCCATCCCGAAAACTGATTAAAAATCCGAAGAAAAACCCATGCCGGAACCGCCATTTTGAATTTCGCGCTTGGCCCAGATTTGTTTACCTGTAATTAGAACCGGTTAAACAGGTTAGTCTTAGATTATATAAGTTACACACTTTACCCACCCCTACACTAATTAATTATAATCATACTTACACGAATAAACCACAGCACATATCCCATAATTAAGAATTATCCTCGAGAGACACCTAGACTGCATCGAAGGCCGCCCTTTCGTGCGTATTAAGCACTATCATTTCTCCCTTCGATAACGTCACGCATCACACATTTCTTACGCGTTATTAAGGTTGCATGCCAGTTGTTATTATTTATGTTAAAACGTTTTCTTTTATACCAATTAATAAATATTGTTCCTGTTGAAAGTTGATCTTTTTGAGATACGTTTACCCAGAAAACATACTTATATCCACATTACGCCCTGAGAGATAGATAAGAGTCCAAAATAATATTGAATCTTTAAATTAAAACACAATCAATTAAAAAACATTAAAATTCAAATTAGAACACATAGTAATCGTTATAAAATAACATTACAATATATATATATATATATATATATATATATATATATATATATATATATATATATATATATATATAACAAATGGTGTCAATAAATTTTATTTGCACTTATAAGCAAATAACAAAAATATATGAACAAATTGTATCAATAAATTTTATTTGCACTTATTAGCAAGTAACAAAAATATATATAACAAATTGTGTCAATAAATTTTATTTGCACTTATAAGCAAATAACAAAATTATAAGAACAAATTGTATCAATAAATTTTATTTGCACTTATAAGCAAATAACAAAAATATAAGAACAAATTGTATCAATAAATTTTTTTGCATTTATTAGCAAATAACAAAATATATATATATATATATATATATATACATATAACAAATTGTGTCAATTAAATTGCAACTTATTGAGGAGCACAGAGAGAATTTTTCACAACAAATAATTTAAAAATTAGAATATGCATGAGAAATAAGACAAATATCGACGCGGGATTAGATTATGGTAAGGACGGACCGATCAACGCATCGGAGTCGCGCAGCATTTCTTGCTCATACCCGGCATGTGGAAATAATTTGCGTACACGGATTTTGTTTTTTTTTACAGGCACCGAGAACTTGTTGACGGTAAACATTTAAACGTATATATAAAGGAATTTATATAATATTGTATATTAATTTGGGACATTTAGAGAATTTGATTTTGGTAAATATATTATTTTAATTTAAAATATCGTCGTATTATTTAACCCGATCAAACCTGAACGAAAGGATAGCTTGAACAAAATTTTATATAGTGAGTTATTTCCTAAATAAAAATAAAATTCAAAGAGGCATAATTCATAGCATATAAATATGGCGCACGCAACGTGGGGCAACTGAAATAAATTTGCCCAACGTAATTAAGTATAAAGATAATAATTAATTAGTTAACGATTTAAAATGTATAAATAAATTAACAGTTAGTTAATACAGTTAGAATCCACTCATGAGAGAAAAATAATTTCAAATTTGTAAAAGCTATCAGAAATTTGAATAAACAGGTTTGCTAAGGTTGAATAATTCTCTAAATAAATAAGTATAAATAAGGTTTATAAACAAAAATAAAACCATGGCGGAACAAGCAAGGACAAGAGCGATATCTGAAGGCGCGAAGCCGAGAAAACGGAAACACAAATGGAAAAACAATCATTTGTAACAGTAGAGATGTTGGTACAATTATTAAAACAGCGAGATGAAAGAATCGAGAGAAATATAGAAAATTTAAATAAATCAAATAACGAACTAATGGAGAAGTTGATGGATAATGCGAAAATAAACAATGAAAAATTAATTCAACAAGTAAAAATCGAAAATGAACAACAAATTAGAGAATTTAAAAGAGAAACTGGTGAACGATTTACCGAATTGGAAAATCGCATGGAATTAATGAGAGAAGAAATAATGATGCAAAGCAATATTAGGTTACACAAGGTAGAAGGTAATATGCAGGAATTAGCGAACAAGCAAAGAGAGATAGAAGAGACACAACAGGGGCTAAAGGAAAATTTGCACCAGGAAAATCAAAACAAGAACAATTGTTATTAAATGCAAGAGAAAATAAACAACACATTTCACATATTTATAGAAAATTGGAATTCGCGGAACAAAATACACAACGATCTATAAATGACGTTGTAGATGCCATAGATACGCGGAGTGCAATTGCGGAAGAGAAAATAGATACAAGGTGTACACAATTAGAAAGGAGAATGCAAGATAGAGAAACAGTGATACCTGTCCTACAGAATTATGTACCATCGGTAGAAAATTTACCGAAATTTTACGGGGATGGACGGATGAATCCAATGATATTTTTAAAAACCATACAAAATGTTACCAATTTTATTTCCGATGAACAGAGGAAACTACAAATAGTTAGAAGTTGCCTCAGAGAAAACGCACAAACGTGGATGGATATGTGTGAAGAGGATATAACGAGTTTTATCGATTTTCAGGAGTTGTTTATAGAACAATATTGAGGACGAACACCTCAACAAAATGTTCGTAGAGACCTGATGTTCGGGAAATATCAGGCAGGATACCGCATGACTCGGGAAAATTATGTAATAAGAAAATATTCAATTTCAAAATATTTAACAACTAAATTGATGGAAGAAGATATTGTGGCACAGCTGACTGGACACTTTGACGCGAATGTGGAACAAGCTGTCGCTTTGCAAGGGATATCAACGATTAGGGGTTTAATAGATATAGTACGACGCCTCGACAATATTAATAACAGTGGGCAAACGAAATATTCTTCACCGCAACAGCATAATGCAAATAATAATTACAAAGATAATAAAAAATTTTATAACAGAGAACAAAGTGGAAATGAGCAAAGAAATGGCAACAGATATGAAAATAGAGGAAATTATCCGCATGGAAACAGAAAATGGGGATATCAAAATAATAGTAAGGAAGAGAAAATTGTAAATTCCATAGAAATGAGGAATAATACGCAGAGACAGGAAAATGATGGAGAAAGAATAAGGGTGGATATACATCAACCACCGAGGGAGGATTTTCAGTAGATTCAACCATTAAGAAGAAAGAAGAACTTTGTACCATATACAAAACGAATAATGAAACAATAATAAATAAAGGACTACCGCACATTATGGTACAATTTCAAGAAAAAAATACTCTTGCTTTAATTGATACAGAAGCAGAAGTGACTTTGTTAAGCAAACAGTTTTACGAGGAAATAAATAAAAGGCAACAAGGAAAATTGGTAGCTATAAGAAAAATGAATATAATTACTGCTACGAGAAAAGCTATGGCAACGGTGGAAAAAATATGGATAACAGAAATGAAATGTGGAAATAGAAGTTATGAATTGGAATTTATGGTTATTCCCGGTATGAAAAGAAATTGTATATTGGGTATGGATACGTTGGATAAATTAAATATGACAATAGATGTCGAAAAAGCAATGGTAAAAATCGGGGACGAAGAAATATCCTGGGAAGATGTAGAAGACGAACAAGATGAAGAGGAGGAAGAGGAAAAAATAATAAATAATAAATAATGAAATAAAACAAACAAGTAAAATAAATTGTGACCAAGAACATAAATAGATAATTGAGAAATTAATAGAAAATTTTCCACGATTAGTAAATGATGAGCCATGTGTTGCAGCTGGGTATGAACATCGATTGAAAGTAAATGAGTCTGAACCGATAAATATAAAAAATTATCCAATACCAAGAAAGTATCAAGAAAAGGTAAATGCGGAAATAACCAAAATGTTAGAACAAAATATAATAGAAAAATCCACAACAAATTTTATTAATCCAATAGTAGTAGTAAAGAAAAAGAATGAAGATATTCGACTATGCCTAGATGCCAGGAAATTAAACTCGAGAACAAAGCCACAATATGAAACTCACCAAACTATCGATACGTTACTAGTAAAATGTGGAAAAGCAAGAATATTTACAAAACTGGACTTAAAAAGTTCTTTTTGGTTGATTCCATTGAATAAAGACAGTAGAAAATATACAGGGTTCCTAATAAATGGATACGTATACCAATTTAAGGTAGTTCCATTTGGATTGGCAAGCTCATCCGCGGCGTTGGTGCGGGCGCAAATAATTTTAGGAAAATACGAAGAGTTTATAAATTTAACACCAAATACAGTAACCAAAATCTCCCCGATAGTTTTGATGCGAAAACAAACACCGAAACGGCCCTGGGATCCAGGGGGCAGAAATGTGGGTGACATAGAAGACCTGATTGTTCAATGTCGACAAAGATTGAAAAGGAAGGATGAAAGCATTTTTACAAAGGGAGACTTGGTAATAGCCAGAAGCTATAGGCTGGGAAGCTGAGAACAGGAAAATTTAAATTAGAAAATATGGAAGGGACTCATATAAAAGGAAGATATCATATTAGTATGCTGCAGGCATACAAGCAACCGTTAGAGTAAGATTGTTAATAAATATAGGAAACAAAGGAATTTAATACAAATATTTCAAGAAATATTTATATAAATATCCTTTGGGGATATGTGTTTTTTTATAAATAATTATAAGAATAATTTATTTGTAATTAGGAAATGTAAATTTAGTTAAAATAATGACGAGAAGGAATAGAGGTGGTAGGGAGATCACCTGGGTGATCACCTGGTAAAGTAAGAGCAGGGATGCAGACAAGTGTGGGAAAAGAAGGTAGGGACTGAGCTATAAAAGCAGACACACGGCAGAAGAAGAAGTTTTAACGCAGCGGTCAGCCCAAGGCAGAAGCAGGAGTTCAACACAGCGGCCAGCCCAAGGCAGAAGCAGAAGTTTTAACGCAGCGGCCAGCCCAAGGCAGAAGCAGGAGTTCAACACAGCGGCCAGCCCAAGGCAGAAGCAGAAGTTTAACGCAGCGGCCAGCCAAAGAAGGAAGAAGGAGTCGGGAGTCCGAGCCAGCGACCAGCCCGAAGCAGAGAGAGTTCGGTCCAGTGACCAGCCGGAAGCAGAAAATTTGGTAAGAATATTTAAACTTGCTAATATTTTATTGATGGTGCCTGAATACAGGGCAAACAAATGGCTAGATAAGCGGTAAATTGAATAATTTGCAACTTGTTTGGCAAAATATAAATTTAAAATGAATTATGTTAGTTCATAAGGTGTTAATGTATTTGCATTTGATAAGCAAATATAAAAGGAATAACAAATTGTGTCAATAAATTTTATTTGAACTTGTAAGCAAATAACAAAAATATATGAACAAATTGTATCAATAAATTTTATTTGCACTTATTAGCAAATAAGAAATATATATATATATATATATATATAGATATATAACAAATTGTGTCAATAAATTTTATTTGCACTTATAAGCAAATAACAAAAATATTTGAACAAATTGTATCAATAAATTTTATTTGCACTTATTAGCAAATAAGATATATATATATATATATATATATATATATATATATATATATATATATATATATATAACAAATGGTGTCAATAAATTTTATTTGCGACGGACCGATCAACGCATCGGAGTCGCGCACCATTTCTTGCTCATACCCGGCATGTGGAACTAATTTGCGTACACGAATTTTGTTTTTTTTTAACAGGCACCGAGAACTTGTTGACGGTAAACATTTAAACGTATATATAAAGGAATTTATATAATATTGTATATTAATTTGGGACATTTAGAGAATTTGATTTTGGTAAATATATTATTTTAATTTAAAATATCGTCGTATTATTTAACCCGATCAAACTTGAACAAAAGGATAGCTTGAACAAAATTTTATATAGTTGTGAGATATTTCCTAAATAAAAATAAAATTCAAAGAGGCATAATTCATAGCAATATGTATTACTCAAAAGCATTGTGATTACTTATTTAAATGAAATTTATTCGGTTTACTAACATGAAGCAAGAAGTCGCCTGTATTTCCACGTCACACTTTGCGATTAACAAAGCATTAATATTTTTTTTCAGATTACTTATACATTTTTAGAAATCTAGTCAAACATTTCTAATTAAAAATATCCATTGGACAAAGTTTCATTATTAAGAATTAAGTTTTGGACGAATACTGTAAAGTTCCCGTGTATATAAAAAATGCATCGTCATTGCATAAGTTGCAATAATTTTATTACTCATAATTAGGCCCGAAGTGAACAATATGTAAACTATATAAGATTTTATTCAATTTGTGTACGGTTTGTTATAAGTGTAGTTATATTGTATTACAATTAAGAATAACTGAATAAAATAATTAAACTTACTTGCGATATATGAAATTAGAAGAAATAAATAATTCAGAGAAATATTTAAAATAGACGAAAAATATACATATTTCTATATTTTGAATATCCAAATACGTTTTTTTTAATTGTTGGAATGACATCAGAAGAAGAAGTTAATAATTGGAAGAATAATATCGTATGTGACTCTCAACAGAATGTTAGCAGTTTTTTCAATCTCGCAATTTCTTATTTCATAACAAGTAACTGGCTTTTATATTTTGATCTAGGTAAGTTTGTATACTGATCAACCCGTATTTCCTACATTGTCGTTTAACGACAAGAAAAAACTATATTCAGTATCTATGTTATATACGAATGCAAAATGCATGTAGCAATTGAAGCAAGTGATGACATTATTCAATCAGAAAAACAAATATTAGGAGTACAAGATATATTTTAAATGCAAACTAATATGCAATTTACGTTCATATGTTTTACTTTGATGTGAATCACTGTATGCTTAAGAACAGCAACATTTTAAGCTATAGCTAATTATTACGATGATCGAAATACTTTTATCATTATTCACAAAAGGGCAAATTTATGGTTAGAAAAGTGTGCGAGATATATATTTTATATATTTCGATGGTGTGTAAATTCACAGAATTATCATATGTAATTATATTTGTATTTGCGTAATAGATGAAATGATTTCAGAAATAATAAATAAATCAAAGTAAACATGTTTAACTAACATGCTAACATATATTTACGGTTTTTCATTAAATGAATATCTAAATCATATTGTTAAAAGCAATAGCAACATGGGTAATACATATTTACATTTTATGACCGGTACCTGATTTTTAATGGGGAGAGTTCGAACTGTTCGCTTGTTTTAGTACAGAGACATTTTCTCTATTTGTAATTGTACATCGAAAAGCAAGCTTAGTTAATTTCATTTTGCTATTATTATTAATTTAAATTAATTAAATAAGTTTCAACGTAATAATACGTTTCGCTATTTAATTTTTCTAATCAATGTTACCGTAACTAATAATTATTTTGTGCATATCTGAACTATTTTGCGTCAGTGAATAATATATCAACATTCCACATTATACGTAAAAGCCAACTGCTTTGTTGTCGTGCTTTATTAGGCTATGCGTATTGTATACCTGATTATAATTAATCAGACGCCATATTGTTGTTTATGATGCAGAAGATGAAGGTAACATAATGTGACAAAATGTAACACACTACTATCGGTGCCAAAGTAATAGTCCCCTGTGTTTGAAGAAACCGCTTGGCGGATAAAAATTAAACATACATTGTCACAACCAGCAATCATTTCTACTTAACATACTGTAAGTTCATTTTTCTGCCCCTACGTTTAGAAGTAATCATTCGGGTGCAAAGTGCAAAGTGCAAAAAAGCATTCGATTTTTGCGATATCTAAAGGCGGCGACAGACCAAGCGCGCCGCGCCGTGCAAAACGTTCGCGAACTTTGCACGCGCATTCAATATAGGCGGATTGTTAAAATGCGAAGTGCAGAACGTTCACGAACGTTGCAGCGCGTCCGATTTGGCCGGCTACCACGCACAAACGCGCACGAACGAACGTCCGCAAACCTTATCCGCCCGTTGTCGGTACATCAAAGAAATTTGCTTGTTCGTGCGCGAATTATGTTTCGGCTTTTCCGAAACGTGTGTTTAAAAACTTTTGTTTTTAACTTTTTCTTTTTATTTCAAACTTTATTTCAATAAATGATTTAAAAATGATTACAATTGAAATAAAATAATTGATGATGATTACTTTTACAATTTTTGTTACTTATTCGACGGTTGATTTTACACAAAGAATCTGCGATAGAACTCGCGCTCGCTTTGGACGGAGTTTTAGCTTGTACCCCAATCTGTTTCATATTACTTGTTTGAAACTTTGTCCTATACCGATTATTGTTATGTCACGATTCTCATTAAGAATCTGTAGTGAATTTGTTTATAGCTCCAATTATGTTTGCCGCTCCTTTCAGCTGGGATTATTTCGTAAACAAATTCCAAATCCATTTAGTGCTGTCGGCGCCATGTACTTATTCATATATTTACCGTATGTAGCTATTTCGCGCGTCTCATCTTGTGACCGCGTGTCGTTCTTCGTCTCCTACTAGTTGGTAGGCGTTTTGTCTAATATTATTACCTACCTTTCAATTGAGGGTAGTTGCATTTTTATCATTTCTGCAGCGGACAGTCGATTTCGATCAGTTCTCGCAAGTGCAAGTGTTATTTTCTCATTTTAATATTTCCATTAGTTGTAATTTTATGTTTGTGTTGCAAATACAAATTATTTGAATTAGATTTTTCGTGCAAAGACAAAAATTCAAAAATGGAAGACGGCAATAATACTGAGTGGGACCATGAAAGGGTTTTGAACTTTATCAATTTATACTGGTGATGGGAATAATCGAGATGCGATACACGAATTAGTCGATTATTAAAATCTCTCGAGATAATCGACTATCCATTCTGAAAATTAGTATATACTAAATTAGTTATCGAACGGCGGGGCCGAGAAGCTCAGTATCTCGGAATCGACTGCACTCCGAAAATTAGTACAACTTAATTAGTTGTCGGACGTCGATCACGGAATATGTGCGTGCGGGACCGAGCGACCGAGCTCGATATCTCGATATATTTTAACCCCACTACTAAATATTAATAGTAGTTCCAGGTTCGAGATATTTTATTTTAACATGGGACTCATTCGATTATGACAACTAATTAGTCGTATCGCCACGCGAAGTCATTGTCGGATTGAAGAATAAAATAATTTAAATAAGTACAATCGTGTTGATGATATTGCGTTAGTAAATAAAACGCTTCACAATTTACAAAAATGTTTATAAACTGCCACAATAATATATAACAAATATGAGCAAATAACAACAACGGTATAATTCTCAATAAAAACAAAGGTACCTGTAATAATAATAATAAATTAATAACTCTATTTTAAACAATAATAATTAAAATTAATAAAACAAATTTATATTAATTTTTATAGAAGTAGGTACCAACAGTCAAAATAATTAACAGAACAAAATGCAAACTATTCATATCAACTCCAAAGTGGTATTAAGGAATATAATTTGATCTAAATTTTTAGACGATATTTTGTTTCGATGTAAATTTGTAAGTTGCACGGCTTTAGAAAACACACTATTAGTGGTATTAGAACGTTTATGTTGTACGTTGCATTAATTAGTATTAGTACTACTACTACTACTAATTTTAACTACTAATATTAGTCGATTATTAAATTATATCGATTAGTAATAATCGATTATTGAAATATCTCGATTATGCCCATCACTAATTTATACCAAGAGTGGCCAGAGCTGTGGAATCTCCGTAACAAAGATTATCACCTTCGCAACAAGAAACAGGATGCATGGGAAACAATAGCGGCGAAAATGAATTCACTGCTGTCGTCGATTCGCCGCGAAAAGGCAAAAATAACGAAATCAACGGGCACGGGCAAAGTTTGTATTTTTAACTATATAATATTGACTTTATTATGACATGTATATTGTTTGTTTCAATGTGATGTGCACAAATTTGACATATTCTTAAAATTGCAAGTAAAAATTAGGTATACTCTGAATTATGAGAAGGTGCGTGCACGTCATCGATGCTTGTTTTATAATGCCAACATGTAGAAATTATAAAATGCCATTTTCTTGTATTGGAATATGGAGTGAAACCAGACCTATTTACAAGGCGATGCGAAGCAATGTTATAGATATTATTATTATCACTTAGTTTTCTATATTTGTCATGAAAAAGACGAAATGAATTTGAATCTAGGGTATTTGATGTCGTAAAGATCGACGAACCGTTTCTGTATGTTCTAGTACGTTTACATACGTAGATCAATCGACGGGCGTAGTATCTGGTATATCTGGTTGCATACCACCACATACATATACATACACACGCTGTCTGTTTGGTTGCATACGATCTTGAAGAGTATCTTTTGTGTGAGAAACATGTAAACATATAAAATTTGACGTCATTAAAAATTGATGACGTGCACTCACCTTCTCGTAATTCCGACTATATCACTAATAACGTAGCAAACGTTATGAAATTTACAAAAATAAATAAATTTAAGTTTGCAAATATTCTAATAGCTATTTGTCATCGATGCAGATGTAGGCCGCGCCGGCCGAAGTATGAAATCCCGTATCATAAAACCCTAACGCCCACGAACAAGCAAATTTCTTTGATGTACCGACAATGTTTGCGGACGTTCGTTCGTGCGAACTTCGACTAGGCGTAATATGATATGTTGTGCACAGAGGGAAAATTAATTTTTTTCAACATTATAAATGCTTTGATCTCTGTTATCTCCGTTACAAGATATCGCACGAAAGCAGAATGTATTTCTGAGGAAACCTCAACTTGTGCCTATCTCGAAATACGTTTTGAAATGTATTTGTACCCGTTATTTAATATTTTTAAAGTGAAATGAAATTTGCGTAACTTTTGGCGATCGCGCATGTTCTTATCGCTTATTTACTGGCGGGATCGGACTCTACGCTTCGCGACCAACACTACGATATCCAACATTTGTATCAGAATTAAATTCAAAATTTCAAACAGTTCACTTATGAAATATATAAATATTAAAATGAAAATTATTAAATTTTTGAATAAGCGTGAAGGTATTATTGACATGTAAGAAAATCCACGGCTCTGTTAGTGCAATTATTAAAGTTTATTAGTTTTTTTTTGCCAAACCGATTCTTTGAATATAGACCTTCAAAAACGGTAGATTGTTATTTTTGCACCGATAGTAAACAAATGCGGTCAATTCAATCTGATCCGGCTGTTGATTGTAAACACTTTTAATAATATGATAACGAATGTAGTAAATAATGATAACAGATTCATATAAAAGCACGATATGTTATTTATTTGCTATTTACTCAATATCTTTGTTTATAATCAATGTACTATTATTTATGCAAAATTATTAATTAATTAATTATATTATTTATGCAAAAATGCCGAAGCATTGTACTATAGAAGTGAAACAAGTAATAATAAATTTAAGACATTTTTTTTTTCAAGAAGAAAAAGATAAGAATGGACCGACTGTTGATGTGAATAAGGTCGTGGACCAAACGGTTAAAGTTGTTGGAGTCTCAACAAGAACGTTAAGAGAGTAAGTAGTGAATTCGAAAGTGAAGATAGATTTCACAACAAAAACTGGTAGAATGTTTGCCAGGGGTAAGAAGGAGAAAGGTATTCAACTTTTATATGGAACGGAAATTTCCGACTGTAAATTAATTGTACTCTGAAATTACAACTGAAATTCCAGATGTACCCGAATTATCGCAGAGCACATTGTACCGATGGTTAAATAACATGAAATTTTCATTTAGAAAATTAATTCATAAACCAGTGTTAATGGAACACCCTCACTACTCAGAGAGCTAATTTCTTGACATCTCTTCAAGTAATAGTAATGATGACGAACAACGCCACGATGAAATTAATTGCTCCCTTTCCTCATTGCATCAAGGATGTAGTCGTACCGCTAACAGTTCAAAAGTTTACGCAAAATACTAATCTGACTAGGACCAGAACCAATCCAAACAACCACTTCGTTCACCGACTGTATACCGAAATAATACGACTCTTAATAACATTATGAATATGTCGATTTGTCAAGAATTCCTTCGTTCTTAAACTGCACCGAAGTCATGACACATTTCTATTGCACATCCACCTAGACGAAAATGAATATACATTGAGTTAAATAATGATAATAAATTCAGTGCAAGAAACATAAACAAGTGAGAATATTTGGCGAAAAGCATTCGCTTTTTATTATACGATCTTAATATATGAACATATCATTATTATTATTATTATCATTTTCATTCGTCAAGTGCAGGACACATAGAGCTGTTGTAGTATTTTTTTAATTATATATGTAACCGTCTATTATAACTATTTTCTACAATCAATATAACCTTACCATTATGACTAATTATTATTTACGCTGCTAAAAAATAAAATAACTGAGCTCTGAAAATAATTCAAAAAAGTTTGTAATACTGCCCTGGCAGATTTAACCAGCGCTAATCGAAACCGCTCCATTCGCGGGGAAAACTGCTCGAACTTTATTGGAATACATATCTCGCTCCCAATAATCGAATAATGGGTACAATTAAATCTGAATACATATTTCAAGACAGACACAAGTTGAGATTTCCTCAGAACTACATTCCGCTTTCGTGCAATATCTTGTAACGGATATAACAGAGATCACGAAAACTGCGATTTGCGGCCAAAATATGTATAATGTTTAAAAAAATTAATTTCGACTCTATGCACAACATATCAGATTACGTCCAGTCGAAATTTCAATTTTCCTTGTTGAACGAATAAGTAGGAAAAAAATGTAAATTCGGCTACCCGTTAGATATCGCAAAACCCGGATTTTTTCGCACGTCCCTTGAACTTACAATATGTTACGTAGAAATGATTGCCGGTTGTAACAATATATATTTCATTTTTGTCCGCCAAACGGTTTCTTTGATATAGGTCTTCAAACACAGAGGACTATTAGTTTGACACCGATAGTAGTGCACTACATACTAAACGCCGAAGCTGCTTCGTTCAATGAACCTTGTTCAATGCACAATGTAATGCAAATGAATTTCCATTGTGCAAAAGTTTGTGCAGAGACACACCTAGATACAGTGAACAAACACATTTTTTCTGACCATGTCCTTAAGAAACCTGATATTTTCCACAGCATTATCACGGTGCCTTATGTGATGTATGTACAAGACCGACCATATGTGATAAACGTGGACGGAAGTTGCGTGTCCGCCTGGCAAAAGTCTGGCAACTCACGCTCGTTCGAACACAACTTATTTAAAATTGGATCCACACAATTGTTTTGGATAATTAAAACATAACCTTTCAATAACCACATCTCTGGAGAAAAAAGGGCTTGGAAAGGAAATCATAAGGATCTTACTAGCAAAGAATTTATTAACGAAGACTATGAAAGAATGTAAACCTTTCCACAGAAAATATCAAGTCGTCAAGCAGGATTGGTTTGGTTATATTAAATAGAAGCAAAATTTCTAAAAATTATGCTGCTAAAATACAAACGCTCATTGAGATTTAATACAAGCAGCCCGGTAAATCGGCTAGAAGAAAGAAAGTGAATCTAAAACCAAATCAAAATATAACTGCAAATAATATTTGGTGAAATATTCAACACAAAGTATGCCTTTAGAAAAATAGAAGTGTCTGAGGATACGAAACACCTGATGATCGATGGAGAAGAAACTAAAGAGGTATCAGTGACAATTGTTCGAATATTTAATACGACTATGTCAATGCTGTGACAAAATAGTCCTCCACAGAATAAAAAAGAGTATAATAAGCATCGGCATTATGAGGGGTCCCTTTGCTGTTAACGATAAATGATTCTTCAGCAGTAATAAATCTTTTGTGTTCCTTATCTTCAAACCTGATCATTATATCCTTGTTTGATTTGAAATATACAGCCGAGAACAATATGTTCGTTACTGTAAGTATATTTAGTGTCGAAATAACTCTCTACATGTCTATGTAATATGATTGGTTTAAATGTCATTGTCCCGACAATTCTCTTCTACAACATAAGCAGATCAGAAGTACCGTGGGCGTTTCCCCAATATACAATCATATATGGCAATATAGGGCCCACAAAGGCATGATGATCATTCATGAAAATATTCAATTTAACGTATTTCCTGAGTTGCCATATCACGTAGCAAATTTTAACAATTTTAGCTCGTAAATTGCCTATATTAGAGATTTCCAAAGTGGTCGATATCGCCTTGTGGTCGCAATCGGTTTCTCAGGGGGTCGACATAAACGAAAAATTTTGGGGGTCAACGAGGTCTAACAATCGACCCCTATTAATTAACACAAGTTCTTATTTGAAACTTTCAAGATACTGTATAATTTGTGTTACCTGTAGCAACTTGTTATCAGATGACTAATATTTTAATAGGAGGTATCATTGTTGTACTTTAAAAAACTCAACGAGTCAATAAGCGTGCACAAGTTCGTACAAGATGACGAGTTCGAGCGTACAAGTCTTTCAGGCACGTTTTGACTCTCTCTCTCTCTCTCTCTGCATTTGACGCATATACGCGATTTTACACGGACGAAATCATGATCAAGTTCAAGTCCAACATGCTCCTCATATTTTACTATATATCAAGCTTGCACTTAGGTTGAAAGTTCATTTGTGTTTAGAAATTCGTTGGAGCTTGAATGATAATACACTCATCTACTAATTTATTTCAAGAGATTACAAAGTGATTACATATTAAAATAAAGTGAATTAAAATACAGTGATTGAAAAAGAATTTACAACGTGCTTAGTTACCTACGCGCGTTAATAATGTAACCATACATTTCTGCAGTTTATGAAAAAGTAACCTAAAAACGTTTTAGTATTTTTTTGAAATTACTTTTAGTAGAATTATATATAGAATATTAGAAAAGTTGTTATTTAAAATTATAAATGTTCAGTTTTCTTTGTTTTCGTTTTTTGCACTGATTGGTACCTAATAAAATTTTCTATACAATGACCTATATAAATGTAATGATGGAGCCTGTTATAAGTTTGAATAATTTTAAATTGTTAAGAAATGTATCTTATAACAATCAGTTAGATTCTTGATTCTTGAAAGTATTTTTATTTTTAAGAACAGATTAAATTAATTATATAAATAATTAATTCAGATTATGGACAGATTCCGAGGTCACCACTTTATGAATTGCTATAAGATACAATTTTTAACTTGTAAGGTTCATATTTATTTACTATTTTATAACGTTAGTGTTGGTTGCTATTTTTATGTTTGTTTTGTTTATCGTAGATACCTATTATATATATTTTTCTGAAGATGACAAACTAGAGAAAAGGCCACCCATAAGATCGATGTTTGCGTCATCATCTTTGCAAGACGTTGATAGTTTACGAGCATCCAATAAATAATTAAATTAACAGTAAAAGCCTTAAATAAAATAACATGTTTGGCAGCAACGAAATACGACGTCGAGACGAGAGTAGAACTTTTAGATCCAACAGCGTAGAGGAATGACATCGTAATATTGCTACGAATAATAACTCCATGTAAATAATTGAACAAATAATGATGTTTGTCGTATAATTAAGTTAGATAATATAATACAAAATATGATAAATATTAGGAATAATATAATTATTAATTAGAACTCGATATAATACATTTATATAATTTAAAATCGTTACATATATTCAAACACACGATATAATCGCATGGTCCGAGACGTGACTCGTAGCACCTGGTCCGCACGTGGGCCATGTCGACTCGATATCGATATAAAAACGCGCGAAAATTCGCCTTGGCAACTGGGTTGCGTCCAATCCGCCGCGTAGAACCAGCATAGCATAGACGTTTCAAACAACCAATAGCTATTCGGTTTGTGACTTTCAGTAAAATGTAGATTAAAATTTAAAAATAATGTGGAATAGCATCGGGTATATAAGCAGACCGGTATCGGCACGCTAGAGCAATCAGTCCTCAACGTCGAGAACGAAAGCTTCGCTTGCGACAATAATATTCGAAACTCCAGAAGTACAAATCAGTTAGTGCTTTTAAATTTATTTGTTGTTAACAGTATACTACGAATTGTCTAATTTAATTTGTTTAATTGTATTGCCTTTGAGCTCACTGTTATTTTAGAACGATTTATTTGTATATCGCTGTGAATATTTTTTCCCTGAGTAAATAGTTGTATTCGTTATATCGAGTCTCAATTTGTATGGTGTAGTTTTGTAATGTTTAAACTGAGTTTTGTTTGTATTACTTGCATTCAGATCTAATAAATAAAGCTTTGAATTATTTTATTTGTGATTTCTTTTCACGACAGTGAAACTTTTGTATCTAGACACATTTGCGCTCTATTTTGAGAGTTGTGTATATTTTTCTGTGCTTTATTTAACGATTCAGTGTAATTAAAAATTAAATACCATTACAATATCTTTACTATTTATAGCGAAGTCGGGGAAAGCCCACACAATTGGAGAGCAGCTTGTTTTACCAGCCATTGCGGAGGTCTGCAACAATATATTGCACAAGCCCGCACATGTTATAAAGAGAATTCCTTTGAGCAATAACACAGTTCAGAGACAAATAGACGAGGTGGTTCGCGACGTTGAAAACATTTTATGTAATTTTTTACAGACAAAACAGATTCTCTCTCTAGTTGGACGAGTCTAGATTACCCGGCAATGAAGCTCTGTTGTTAGGATATATTAAATATGAACATATGTGCCGCTTTTTGCTACATATTTAGAGACTGATACCAGAGGAAAATCGATTTTTCAGGCCGTGGAACGTTTTTTACCGACAAAAGCTATTTCATATAAGAACATTGTTTTTGTTGCGACTGATGGTGCACCATAATTGGTTGGTCGTCGTCCGTGGTTTTATAGCTCACTTAAAGCGGCAACTGCCTGAGGCACCGGTCATTTACTGCGTTATTCACAGACAGCATTTAGTAGCAACAAATCTGAGTCCTAGATTGCACCATTTTACCACAATATGTTATAAATGTTGTCAACAAGATTCGAAGCAATTCTTTGAACTGTAAGTTATTTGCTCAGCTATGTGAGGAAAACGACGAAGTCTACTCGGTTACTTCCGCACACAGAAGTTCGCTGGCTATGAAGAGGCTCTAGCTTAACAAGATTTCTATTTTTTACAAGAAAAAGATCCGAATTTAAAAGAAAATCTGAACAATTGTAAAACAGATAATTATTACTTGACTGATATCTTTGGTATGTTTAACAAAGTTAATTTGCAGCTGCAGGGTGACGATTTCAACGTGATTAAAACAAAATCAATAATATCGGCCTTTGTGGGTAAACTTATCCTTTATAAACAAAATTTAAGCAGAAAAGAATATTCACAGTTTCCGCATTGGTCAAAATTACCAGAAATGCTTCAAGACGATTTTATTTTAACACATGTCACTCAATTGGACACATCACACAAGGATTTTACTAAGAGGTTTGTGGATCTCTTAAATTTACAAATTTCTCAATGGATAATAAATCCGTACAATATCACAATCATGGAAGAAGCCAATGTGATAATACAAGAAGAATTGATCACCATCAGCATAGATGAGGAGCTTAAGCAGATGTTCAACCAAGGCTATCAGAAGTTCTGGCTGCAGCACAACATTGAAACAGTATTCTGCATAGTGGAATATGCAGGGAAATACCATATCGCTTTTCCATCATCATACATAGTCGAAAAAGGCTTTAGTGTGGTTACAAACATTTTGACAAAACAAAGAAACCGTTTAAAAATCAACGAACGCAGAGATTTAAGGCTGCAACTCACCAATATTGAACCAGATTTAGCTAGATTGATAAAAAGCCTAAATTTTTATTTTTTGTATCTTTACTTTGCGATTTTAATTTAATTTTTTTTCAATAAATAATTACCTACTTAAGTATTTTTACGTAATTTGTATTAATAATTATTAATTACACTTAATATTTATTGAATTTTGTCCATTTATTTTATTAAATTTTGATTAGAAAATGATATCAAGTTTACTCACTTAACCAACGGCAAAGTTTTTAAATTGGTAAGTATTTTGCATCAATAGGAAAAAACAAAAGATGAGATTTTTAAAGTAATTTGGCTATGGGGGGTCTGAGAGAGGGGTTCATTTTGGAAAAGGGGTCTCTTGCCCAAAATAGTTTGGGAATCCCTGGCCTAGATGGACTTCCCAACGTAAGGGGCCATCCATATTTATTGCCACAAACTTTACGTAGTGGTCTTGCGCAATTTTCCCGGCCATTGCGACTAGCATCATCTTAGTTTTTTTACTATTTAAAATTACCAATTGATTTCACAAAATAATACACCTGCTTAGCAGAACAATTGGCTTTATTATTTAACTCTTTCACGATATCAGCATGGACACCTACATTGGTATCGTCTGCAATAAGCGTCACGAAGCCATCCTTGATATACATATGTTCCAATACCATCGATAAATAGAATAAATAATATTGGGCCCAGGGTACTACCTTGGGGGATTCCCGTGTTCACTGTATTAAAAGTCGACCAGTAGGAATTGTCGTCACGTTTCAAGTTTATAGCCTACGATCGCCATGAAACAAAAGATGAGATCGAACCAAGTGGCAAACCTCTAATTCCAATCATCTCCAGTTTATGGAGTAATAAGTCGTGGTTGATCGCTTCGAACGCACGCGTTAGATCAACAAATAAACATGTTTTGTTTTTTATCATATAGTTGTACAATGACATAATTGCATCTTGCGTTCCAATACCAGATCGAAAGCCAAGCTGGCATTCGGATATAATTTTATTGTTTAAAACATAAGCTCCTTCAAAATTTTTTGAAAATACAGGGAATGATGAAATTGGTCTGTAGTTTGACATATTTTCATTTGCTCCCTTTTTGTGGAAATTTACCTTCTCGAAATGAACGCTTTATCAGTTTTGTCAAAGGAACATTAATTTCTCCTAATACGCGCTAGTAGTGAACATGGTATACCGCCAAAGCCTTTAGATGATTTTTTAGGTACCGTCTTTATAATGCCATTGGTTGGACTAATATTAATTGATTAACTTTTGATGTTTCATAAGACCATCAACAAATCAAACAATAGCGTTCAAAACTAACAACTCTATCCAAAAGCACATAAAAAACAATAAGCATAAAACGGACAAAAAGTTGAACTCGGGTGTATATAAGTTAATATGTTAAGATTGTAGTAAAGGGTACGTAGGCCAAACTGGGAGGTGTTTGATGCCAGAATAAAAGAATATGGGAGAAGCTACAACTTAAAGAAAACACTCGACCTTCGCGAAACATTGTTTAGATAATAATCATAAATTTAACAACAAATTTGAAATTCTGCACATTGAAGAAAAACGTAAAAAACTAAATTCACTCGAAAGCGAAATTTAACAGATTAGTTATCATTTTGAATGATCAAGTAGACAATTCCCCCCTATTAAATCTAAAACTGTAATTACACCCTCTCCTTTAAACCAGATATTAGTATATAAGTAATATTTTCTCTATGAATACTTTGTATTTCGTCACCTGATGTAGTGTCATAAATAAATTTTGAAACTTACAACATTTGGTGTTTGAGTCTTATTATATTCTTTTCGTGTGACTTTTTTTTGTACCGCGCATATGAAGATTCAAGGGAACCAAAAAACATTTCCTGAACTTTATATTTTGCTTTCTCAATAATACCAGGATCGGTCACAGTCCATATACGAATGTTCCGGTTCAAAAAAAGTTCAATTTGGATTTTTTTTATTTTGTCCTACGAGCACCATCTTTTAGTAAATCAGCAGAAGATTGTATGTACTTTTATACCATTGCGCAGCCAAACAGAAACTACTTCTTATTTATATAATTTTTACACCTGTCGATAGATGGCTCTAAATTCACTTGTGTCGCTGTGCTCTTAAATAAAGGTTGATTTTAATATTAAGGATACGCACATAGTCGTTTTCGCAAAAAATGTAATTTTACGCTTTTGTTTCTAAACTCAAAAGTTAAATTTACAGATTTAAATCAGCTGAATTGTAGTTTAGGCGAAATGCACTTACAACATACTCCTACCATATTTTTAGCGACGATAGCAAATTATTAGTTGTTTTATTTTCCGTGATGATGAGCACTTAATTTTTATTATCGACGACGCGTTTCGACTATCGTTATTTACAAGTGAATTATATCTAATTGTGAGCCGGTATATGTTTTTTGTTTTGTATTCGAGAAGAAATAGTGAAGAGAAAATGGTGTCTGATGTATGTATATTGTTTACATTCGTGTTCCATTCATGTTTAGTTTTTTCTGCTTCTCGCTACATTTTTACTACTTTCATTATATTTTCTATAGTTTTCTATAGTTCATGCTTCGACGTGGTTTTCTAACAAATATGTTGCGTGGTTAGAACCACTATTCATGTTTTTAATAGATACTAAGATTATATTGTTTCCGGTGTATTGATTAGTGATGGAAATAATAGACATGCGATACAAGAATTAGTCGATTATTAAAATATCTCCAGATAATCGACTATACACTCCGAAGATTAGTACTACTAAATTTGTAGTCGAACGTCGGTCATGGAATGTGTGCGAGCGGGACCGAGAAGCTCGATATCTCGAGATATTTTAACATGTTGCATCTCGCGTATTCCCACCACTAAATATTAGTAATAATTCAAGGTTCGAAATATTTTATTTTAACACTGGACTAATTCGATTATGGCAACTAATTTAAATAAGTACAATCACGTTGATGATATTGCGTTAGTAAACAAAACGCTTGAAAATTTACAATAATATTTATAAACTGCCACAATAATATATGAGCAAATAACAACAGAACTATAATTCTCAGTAAAAACCATGGTACCTATATAATAACTTTGGATTAAACAATAATAATAAAAATTAATAAAAATAAATTTATAAGAAGTAGGTACTAACTTATTAGCTGGAATTGAGAAATATTTAAATTGCAATTTATACCGTTCCTGCCAATTATTGCTGTGATGTTTGCAATGTTCCAGAGGATTTTCTTATCTGTCAAGATAAGGCATTTCCATATATTTGTTTAAAAGTATGTGGTTAAGGGTGGCATTTTTCATTTTTGCAACTGCTTCGTCAAATAGGGCCCATAATGATGTCCTCAGTTGATTTGACTCTTTGTCAGAGTGCGTGTCTGCAGTTGTAGCTGAAGCTTCTGGTGTTTCTATACTTTGTTGTGAATCACTTATAATTGTTCTTAATTCTTCACTAACAAGACTTTGGGCGTTTTCTGCTTTCCATATGAGAAATTAACCAGACTGTGGGGTAAGTTCAAAATAGTAGGTCGTCTCGCAAGGAATATTTGAAAATTCAATCGGCATAAACTCTATCTCGATAACAATTTTACTTCCGTCCCCAATATGGTTTACCTCCATAACCTATTACATCACTAGGAACAGTGAGAAGAAGAGAATTCCTAACTGCAAGCTTCCCACAGAACAGTAACTAAAAAGAAACCCGGGAGTAAATCCTTTGAATTTATAGGAAACGTTGCTGGTGTTAAGGTTGCTTGTTTAACTTGGAAAGAGTATTAAAAGTGTGAATTTAATGTCTCCATTTTCGGGATAGCAACCAGAAACCACCGCTAGTTGACTCGATAGAAAACATAAGGAATAGAAAGAAGAGCCATATCGGACGCCACAAAATTAGGCTAAAATTTAAAAAGCGGTACTTCAGAATATGTTACCATGTAATTGATCCAGCATTAGTGAATGCATGGCTTCAGTGCAAAAAGGGTCTATTCGGCGAAAAATATAGTCGTTAAACCAAAAAAAAATTAGAATTGAAGTTGCCCAAACCCTCTGTAACATTGGGAAAAACCATCTAAAAGAGGCCGACCATGAAGCACTAGATTACAAGATGCGTTAGAAGTGAGAAAACGAAGAGATCCCGCCGCTGTAGTATCACCAGTTCATGTCAGAAAAAACTCAATTGAACATCAGTCTGAGTGGAAGGCTAACGGGGGAGGTGTAAAAATCCTACATACAAGAACTACACTGTTCAAAATGTATATTGTGTTTTAATCAAAAACCGAATTGTTTCCCCATCTTTCAAGAGAAATGAAAATAGATTTTTTTTAAGGTTTACATGTATGAAACATGCAAAAAAAATGTAAACTAATATTCTATTATTCCAGTATAAAAATATATATAAGATGTGTTCTTTTATACGAGATATGTTCCTTTTTAAATCAAACTTATCCAACATATAATTGATTATCAGAAATAACAATCTATTTTTTAGCTGCTCAGAAAATACAAACTTATAGATTTTTGAAAACGTTGACAACGAAGACCAGGACAATTCCGTTCTGGATTTTTTAACTAACCACGATCATTTTTTATGTATACGAACCAAAATGGCATATTTTCAGCTACATCTTAATAAAAATTTACACAGTGTTTTTTTTGTAAAACAGCACTTACCTGAATGTAACAAAACAATTAATCAAAACCAGTACGTAAGATTTGTAACAGAAATATGCAGTTGGGAATGTTGTTAAATGTAAAGGAGTTGACCGTGTTCATATTTTCGGTTAACGAATTTATCAAATCGAAGAAATAGTCGTCCGAAAATTGAGCAGCAACCTTGCTAGCAAGAGAGGAGCATCGAGCAGCAGCTAATTTATTAAAGTTACTTTTGCAATTAGTCTGGTCGTTTACTATTTACCAGGATGCTATAGATTTATTAGTAGAATTAGCAAACATAATATCCCAAAAAGCTTCAATCGGGGCGGGCCAGGTTAAGATTTTCTAGCCAGTTTTGAGTTTGTCTAAGGTCTAAGAAGAACATAATACCATACCTAGCATGTTGTTCTACAATACAATTTACCAATTTCGTAATACAATGATCGATATACCTCGGGCTATCCAGCCGTTCACCTTTTATTCGACACATATAAGGCCTAGATACCACTTGTGGAAATGGTATATCGGATTCTGGCTGTTGGTTAGCTATAAATTTTTGTGCTTTTCTTCCTTTTCTGTATATAATATAATATAATATATATATAATATATATAATAATAATAATAATATATATAATATAATAGGGTGCCAGTTTTCTTACTGAAGTATCAAGTGTGTTTTTTGCTCATCTTGCCAATGTCTTGGGTCTTGCTCTGGTAAATATACATTGTTTTTAAAGGTTCATATAAGGAATACCCTATTGACATAAACGACTTAAAAAACTAAGCTATCAAGGTGTCAACCAACATTTTTGTTTCCAGAGCAACTTGGTACTTTGTTTTTATTACCTCATTTATGGCTCCTGAAATGTGTGTTGGGTTTGTTACCAGAGACTCCAATCTTCTAGAAACAATCTCTAGTAACGATTGTTTTAACTTCTTTTCACATTCAGTTTTTGGACGTGTATTCTTTAAAGCTAGCTGGAGTCCCTTTATTAATGAAATTATCATAGACATGGTGGGATATTTCTCCCCTGATAATTCAATTGTCATGCTTTCAATAAGCCTTAAAATAGGAATAACTATCCAAAAATTCTGGTGCAGTTGGTAATGATGTTACTAAGGCAGATAAAGGCCTTCATACTCTCTAATCTTTCAAGCGTAATCAAAGTCTTGTTTTTACTTCTTGTTTCACCTTAACTTGCCGTAAACCCATTTGAATCTGCATTTGTCTTAATTTTCACTGGCCCTGACGCTGTGCTTGAAGTGCCCAACCAAAGCTCTACATGTTGGCAATTACGTTCAAAGTATAAGCTACGCAACGATTATGTGTTTTTCCAAGATAATTTTAATTTGGAAAAAATTGAGGCATATGTGTACTCAGCACCTTTCGACTTGGAAGCTTGTACAGTGGAATATGCGTTGAATGTTCAATAAAACCTCTATTTTCAACCAGTGAAAGAGGCTGATAATCTAAATAATAATCTTGTTTTTCTACGTCCGTCAGTTCATTTGTTCTACCAGCAAATAACCGGATTTGCCATTGATTTCGAACCTGAAGGAGTTGTTGTTTCTGGGGTCTCCGGGGGTGCTGCTGGTGTATTACTCTTGGAAAACTGACCTACTATAACTGTTGTGTCACTTTGTGACGATGTCGACGGTAAAACTGAATTTAAGGTGTATTTTGAATAGATGTTTCTGATTGATGCCGTGTTACGTCTGAAAGAACGTCTTCGATTTGGGCTTCATCATCATTCTAGCAAACTTGAAACACTGTGAAATTCCCCAGGATATTGACATGTCACCGACTTCGAATCCGTGCTTTTCTTAACGAATTCCCACACAATTCTCCGACGGGCATTGGTTCTTCGCAACATTTTAAAAAATAAGAGCGATTATTGCGTTCACGTTGAGAGCAGAACAAGTACTAAATTTTAAATTAAAAAAAAACAAATTTAAAAAGGGACGAAAGAAGAAAAAAGAAGGGTGTTTTATTATCATTTATTGCTGTTCTTACGGTGTGCTAAATAATTGCTGCAATAAAATGTGAGCTCATCGGTTACCCTTTCTAGACAAAAATACACCCATCAACAAAAAATGAAAATAAACGAAGTCGAAAACTATATGAGAGGCTGAGACCCAGCTACGATATGTCACCTGTATCGATAAAAATAGTTTCTAGTTTGTTATTAACTTTTTGTGATTGTTATGTTTAAGTATGAAATAGTTTTGATTTAATATTGTTTTTATTATTTTTGCAATTCCGCCACTGTTACATAAATTATATTTGCAGAACGAAACCAAATTACAAAACAAACTAACGGGTATTTTTGTAAAATACCCGCTGACGCTATCAACATTCGCTCTCGAAAATACGACAGGCCCTGATAATCAATCAATGGCTAGCCAATCTACATTTATATAAGGACTTCGGAATAAACAATTAAAGAAATATAAATAGAATCAACTTCCGTTCCCATCCACGTAGCATAAACAAAGAAAAAAATAAACAGATCATAGCGAAAATAAACATAAGCCACTTGAATGGACCGAAAAAGTAGGTCGTCGTCGGTACGTTCATTTTCTTGATAAGTTGAAATTAACGGAAAACTGATATTTTTCTTTTCATATTCCCTATTGGTTTACAGTTAAAATTTTCTAATAAAGATGATTTTAAGTTTAAGCAAGAGAAATTTCGATTTCGATTTGTAGCCTTTATTTAATTTTTTAACATTTTATATAACTATGTTTAATGCAACTGAAAAAGTATAATTTTATAATAAACCGACATTAAGCCTTGAAATTAAAAACACCGTTCACAATGTTGTGGCATTATTGTAATGTAACATTTAATTTTCATCTTTTTTAACAAACCTACAAATATTACAAGTTGGAAACTACTTTGACGAACTACACGTTTGCTTCGAACTGGTGGCAGTTTAATATATGAATATTGTTCGAATTAAGACGCTGAGAGTTTTGAGTGATTATTCGCGATTATCGGGAAAGATCGGAAGAATAAGGCAACATAACTACCAAAAATCTATTAATGGACTATGCTACCCCACTGAATAAAAAGCGAATATACAAACTGAAATAGAGACAAACGGCAGGAAATTCAGACAGATCAAAAAAAAACATTAAATCATTTCAAACCATGAAAAATGTCAACTACGAAATAAATTTAATAGAAATCCACCACGAAACAGAAACATGAAAGTAATAAAAATACAAGCAAAACGCTCAAAACTAAATATAAATGAAAACACGGAAATATATAAAGAAAAATATAAAAACGATACCATAACGTACAAACAAATAGCACATCAGACACCGTTTTCGCCCCACTGCTCTAAAAGAAAATAAAAAGCATATCACACTCAACCAGAAATCATTGACTTGAAAATGACCAAATTCGGAACACGACGTGGATTATCAAAATTAAATGTCCATCATTATGAAAAATGAAAGATATAAGACAGATCAAAACAAATCAAACAATTTAGTATATAGTGTTGCAATATCACATTTCAATTAAAAATTCAAGTGGCGCAATTTGACAAATATACAGTTCGCTTGCGGAAAAAAGTATTATGTCAACACCGAGAAGCTTCCACGCATGCATAATTTTGGCTGTAAATTGTAAGCTAAACTATTCAAAAATATTCACCTGCCCCCACCAATAGATTATAATTCATAATTGGTCGCAAGTAGTAGGAGGGTCACTTCAGGACAAAACTTAAAAGTCACAGAAATTTGAACATAAAGCATCAATATCATTGAAATATTGAGATAAAATCATCAATAATCAACCATGTTTAAAAATTATCCCAATATTTCCTTTTGTTCCCCTTCAAATGTTTTAAATATTGAGATAAATCATCAATAACCGACCATTTTTAAAATTATCCCATATTTAGATTATTTGAAGGGGAACAAAAAGAAATAAACAGTTTTTATCAATAATCGACCAATTATTCCAATATTTAAGTGGCTTTAAAATCATTAAAAGTAATAAAATATATTAAAAACATGTTATTCCCCAAGTACCGCCGTTGGGGCAAAATTAAAAATCTAAAGAAGAGGGTCACTTCAGGACAAAATTAAAAAAATCTAAAGGAGAGGGTCACTTCAGGACAAAACTTAAAAGTCATTAAAATATTGAAATAAAGCATCAATATCATTGAAATATTGAGATAAAATCATCAATAATCGACCATGTTTAAAAGTTATCCTAGTATTATCTTTTTGTCCCCCTTTTTCAAAAATTATTGATATAGCGAATTGTTTTATAGTTATTTCTATCTACACCATTTTTTATAAATTTTTTTCTCTAATAAATGGAAGATGAAATATATTGTCATATATGTAAAATAAAATTAATTGAATATAAAAATAATTGTGATACTTGTTCAATTAAATATAAGGATGCTTTTAAATTTGGTAAATACATTACTCAAAATTATGCTAACATTATTAATGATGATTTATCATATTGTATTAATATAATTTTAATGATTAATAAGAATAACTATAAAAATGACTATTATATTGATTTTATTAATTACTTTACTAATTATGTTTTTAATACTGATATTATTAGTAGAATGGACAATAATACTATTGAATTTGGTATGCATAAAAATATGAAATATATTGATATATATAATAATAATAAAGGTTATTGTGATTACATAATTAATTTAAACCCAACTTCTAATAATGTAAAACTATTTAAGATATATGTTCAATATAAAAATATTTTAGAAACTGTTAAATAATTAATGATTTATTATTAATCTAACAGCATCAACGTTATATGATATCAATTATTTATTTGATGACAATCGTCTAATGTAGATATTAACTACATTAATATTGACACTATTATAAATAATAAATATATCATAGAAAAATATAAAAATGAACTACAAAAGGGTCAATTGATGAGACATCAGATTATTTAATAAAATTTTCAATTGTTCCAAAATGCCTAAATTAGGACAATGAATATTGAAAATATTAAAGTCAAATGGACCAGCTTTTATTAGCATATTTGAAAATTCATCATATTCGTACAAAACAGTATTGCTGTCATTCTTTCTTAAAAAATACAATATTCCATTTCTGTATCTAAATACTGAATTTACATCTGATGAAACACCTGGAAATAATTCATTAATAATCCCATGTCGTTTTGGTTTCATAGTACACTCATTCAATTCAATATAATAATAGTTATCATAAAAGATATATGTACGTCCTGTGTACGTATTAAAAATTGTTTGAATTTTTTTATTACTAGGTACTCCTAAATCATGAATATCCCCAGTCTGTCTTATTTCAAAAGTAGGAAAGTCAATGAAATAACATTTATCTTCATCTATAATTACAACTTCTCCAGAAGGTTTTTGATAGATATGAGAGATTTGCTTTACAAATGGTAAGTATTCAGATATTAATTTTGGATCTCTATATCTCTTATCGTTTATATTCATAATCCAAACCCATTTCTTGTAAAATATATATAAATGGTGATTTGAAGTTATTAATAGATTGTCTGGATAATTTATTGAACATAAATCGGGTAGATTCTCTGTAATAAGCGACTTTACAGTTGTTGGAGGTGGAATGAATTCATAGCGTCCGTATAAATACTGAATTGCATATATATCATCTTGCGTTAATTTAGAGATGTTTTCTTTGTAATAAGCATACATAATAGAATTATTTTGAGCAGAATGCATTATACCTAATGTATGACCAATCTCATGTAATAATACTGCATAAAAATTAGTTTGCTCACTAGGAGTGGTTCCCGGCATGCCAAAATACCAATGTTCAGATTTATCAAAATGTATTCCTTGACATTCAATGTTATTTGGGAAAAAAGCATGTGCTAAAACATTACCTTGCCCATCAAAATTGCTACTACATAGTCCTTTTTTACAGCGACTATTATGATAATGTTGAAACGGAGTAGTAGAAAATGAAATAAGTATATCTGGTTTATTGATATCATATTCAAACTTCAATTTGGAAACAGATTGCCATTCATCAAAAGCTTTTTGTGCTATTTCTTTCATTTGATTTGATGCTAATGAAAAATACCATTTAAGAGTTGTTTTATTCCATTTATTCTCATGAACTCTGTACGCGGTTGGTCGATCTTTAACACCACATCGAGGGCTACTAATCAAATCAAGTGTTTCCTTATTTAGCATTCCGTCAGCAGGTAAATTATAGAATTCTTGAAATGTAATTAAAGCATCTTTTGTGTCTATTAATAATGATTCATTACTGTCTAAATACCCAAATTGTTCTAAGTAATTCTGAATTAAGGTTTTAGGGCTTGTTGAATTGTGGACTTCGTCTTCCCCATAGGATAAATAGAGAGTGAAAAATAATAAAAATAGTCTAGTACACATCATTTATAAGATGAAGAATTAGTTACCATTTAAATGAACTTTTTGTAAATATTTTTCTCTAGGGAAATAGTTAAAATTGCTAATAAACTCTTCTTCGCGTAAATTTACATCTTTTTCACTTAATTTATCAGCTTTGTATAAATGCAATAACTGTCTATAAAATTTATACATTAACTTGTATTCTTCGATTCTTTCTGATATTTTTAATCTCTTATCCAATATTTCTACTATTCCCGCACCAAGAGATAAACAAACCAGTGGTGGTAAAACAATAGATGATAATCCTGATGCACTAAATGCTAATTTACTTATAGATAAACAAGTTCCGATATTATGAAAATACTTATAACTTTTTCTGTATACGTACATTTGTTTTTCTAAGTATTCAGTTATTTTCATTTATATCTTACAAATTTTTCATTTGATTTGCAAGGTTGCTGTTTAAAATGATATAATATATCATAAAAATCCTTACCTTTGTTTACATTAGTGATCACGTACATACAATAATCACCACATAAAACAGAAGAATTCATTTGTATTTGAGTACTATTCCATGCAATATTTTTACCACTACTCAATAAATATAGTTTAATTTTTTCAGGCGGAGGAAGTCCAAAACTATCAAAATATAAAATATTCTTTAAATATGGTTTATTTATGTAACACACCCAGTGAGAGCCATAAGAACTAGATGGTTGAAAATTAATTACACCTGATTCATCTTTTCTTACTTTTTTTGGTAACATATCAATTGCAAAAACACCTCGAAATGACGCTTCATTTCTCATTAGATCAGATATTTCTACGTTAGTTAACCCCTTTTTCCTATTAATTTTATCCCTCGTCCATGTTTTTTTTTTACACCATCTCCAAAAGTTTTTTGAGCTAATTTCGTACCTAAATATCCAGCCGCACCTAATCCCAATGCTTTTCCTATAGCTATAGTAACAGGAAGTAATGCAGGCAAAAATCCACCTATCTGTGTGTGTGAAAATTTGATATCACAATATCTTTTCTTTTCGGTTTTACATTTATTTATTTCATCAATCTGTTTTTCTCTTAATTTAATAGTATTATTTGGTTTTTCTGTTAAATCGAGTCTTATATTACAATCTATTCTTTTTTCTTTACAATTGCAGAGTTTTTTTATTTGATTATCCGATAAATATACTTTAGTTTCAGTAGTCATTTATTATCTAAAAAATCACATCTTCTTTTTGGTGGTTATTTAATTTCTAAGTAAATCTTTTCATCTATTACATTCATATTAGCAACTCTTTGTGATTCTACTACAGCATATACATAATAATTAATATTTTGATAATCTCTTAAAGTCCAATTAACTTCCAATTCAGCGGCTCTTGCTTTATCAAATAAACTCTCATCATTTTCTTTAGTCACATCAAAACAAATAATTGGATACAATTTGCCATAATCTTTATAACTAACACATGTTCCTTCATCTAGATTTTTTTTGTAACTACACGAAAGAAATGACGTATATAAACGTTGATAATCTACATTTTCTGGTGAAAAGTGTGACTGGAATTCATATTTAGGAATTTGCTCACCATTAATTTTAATATTTATTCTCTCCAAATTCATATTATCGAAAATCATCATAGACTTGGTAAAATTATCATTTCGTTCAGTACGAGAAAATACTATATAAACCCTAGAAATCTTATTTTGATTATTTACTACTCGCCAGTTTCCACTTCCAGAAGACCATAAATTACTACGATAACAGTTAATAGCATTCCAACCACAAAGAAAGTTGGATTTGTTAACTAATAATGAAGATAATATTTTTTCAGTAGACATTGTGGGTTTTGCTATCGGAAGCCATAAACTAATATCAGATATTTCATAATCATAATTATCATCAGCATTTTGAGCATGCAATATATTTCTTATGCGATTTTTACGTAACTCAATACGAATTTTTCCATTTAATACTTTGTTACAATCACGCACAAATCGAAAAATGTTAGCCAACGGAATAAATTTCGTAATAGTTTTTCCATCTTTTGTTAGTTCCCATCTTTCTAAAAAGCCTTTATTAAATGTGGAATTATTTTTAATTTTTGAAACAACCGTTTTTATATCGACGTCTAAATCTTTAAATTTAGCAGCTTTATTTTGTTGATCATATGTATATCTCTGTCTATCTGAGGAATCAGCCGTATCCGGATACCAACATAATTGTGACGCTGAAGTGTCTGACACATCACCTGAAAACTCAACCAAATTTGATATTAAACTAGCAATACCAACATAATTAGTTTCTTCTATTAATACCTCTTCATAAAACAATCTTACATAGTCAAAATCATTTATTCCATTATTTGATACTGTTGCATAATTGTATGGATTATTTTTAATTTTAGATTTAACAAAAATATAAGCACCTGATAAATGTTTCCACTCGCCGGTTTTAGTTTCGAGTGTATAATGTTCCAATTCTTTTACATTTGCATTACTTTCCCTTATTTCGTAGTAAACATAATGTTTTGTTGATTCATCAATTACAGGGGCCTCATCGATAAGCCACAGACTGTCTGTAACATTTTGGATCTCCATTTATTTAAGAAAAAAAAAGACTCAATTCATTAGACATCGCAGAATTTTTCTCGATTTTCTGTTTAGTCCATCACCTTTAAGATGCTCACCTAAGGATTTCTTTTTCATTTTATTTATGATAGGCTTCAGAATTTCCTCTTTGTATTCGGACATTGGAGGAGATTTTTCATGTTTAAAGACCAAATTTTTAACACCTGAAGATACGCCCTCGATGATATCATCTTTATTATTTTTCCAAAAAGGTTTTAATACATTACGATACAAATAACCTAACGCCGGTAGAGCAAAATTCTTTATGGATTTAAAAATATTTCCACCTCTAATATCTCTATGATATTTAAGACCAAAACCATATTGTTTTGGAAATAATTGTTTCCTGTGAACAATTACCATTTATTCTCTAAAAAAATCACATCTTCGATGTTCAAACCAAAGGTGATCCTTATTGTATTATATTGTATATTAATTACTGATAATAATTTAGTTAAAAAAATTTGGATATTATTGAATATCTAAAACAAAATTTAAACACTCTCCATTAAAGTTTATTAATTGATTTAGCTGATTTGTGACAGATATACGTATATTAAATATATAATCAGTACGATTAATTGGTAAATATTTCGGATGCGTCGGTTCAATATTAATTAATGATCTAGGAGAAATGTTTGGAGTAAATGCATATATAACATCACTTTTGAGATTATTTTGATAACTAGAAGAAACTAGAGAGCAGTGAATTAAAATTTGATCTATGCCTTTTGTAATGTTTCCTATTCTTGTTGCATAATTTATTCCCTCTTTATATATTTTTTGATCGAATCCCAATAGTTCGTGTATCATACCATGTGAAAAATCAATTTCATAATCTTTGTCATGTATAATCAACATAAAGCGATTAGTGGCGTAATTTACATCAAAATAAAATGGTGGTGTTTCAAAAGAGAAAAAGTACTCCTGGATGTAATTATTTAGTTCATTTTCATCGTACAATCCATTTGGTAATTTTAATATTTTCCAATCTTTATAGAAATACTTTATTTCGTTATTTTTATAGTCTTCAGTAATATTATCCCAACTATACCAGAGACTTGCTGTTTTTAGAGAAATTTCACCTTTCAAGCCTTTTAAATTAATAGGATTTTCAGAATAACTTATCTCAAAATCATTATCTGTAGACCTGATATGTATTAGAGACATTTATTAGGTTAAAATTACATTCATTATTTTTTTATGCTGTACCTTTTTTATTAATTTCATTTTCAATAATTTGTCAAGTATTTCTACGCATTCATTATAAACATTAATTGAATCATTTCCTGCTTTTCTTGACGCAAATAGTAATTCAAGACGTTCTACCATTTCATTAGGATTTGAAAAAATACTGTCGCCAGTTTGTGCATCCGATTCATAATAAGGTATTTCTTTTTGAATATGATTTAAGGCTTTTTTATATTTTTTTAACTGATCATAGATATTCTGTAAACTATCAATTTTTTCTTTTTCCTGTTTTCTCTTTGCATTTGTTATATATCCATTTAACGATTTCATTTCACTTGATACAGTGGCTATTGTCGTAACGATTTTTGCGTTTCGATCTGTAACAGACAATGATAACAAATGTGAGGGTCTGTCAAATTTGTATTTTTTTTCGATAATTTCAAAATTTAAATCCTTATCAGGATCCAACGTTATTGATGGTGATGATGATTGGTTCACCGACGAGTCCATAGAAGGTTCAATAGGCAAGATCGAGTTCTGGATTGCTGGAGTAAAAGCTTGTTGTGCACTAATTGTCTCAAGTGTATCCGTTATGGGTTTTTGTAATTTTTTTATTTCTTCGTCGGATAAATGTTCTTTTAATTTATTTAAACGTGTTCTGTTTTTCAATATGGCATAATTTTTTAAAATTGTATCAATTGCAAAGCACCGATCATCGATAGTATTCATTTATATACATAAGTATTTACGCTATTGATGCTCAGTGCTTTGCACGCCACGCTATTTTAATTTTTACGCTATTTCTATTATCACGCTATTTTCATTTTTACGCTATTTCTATTATCACGCTATTTTCATTTTTACGCTATTTCTATTATCACGCTATTTCTATTATCACGCTATTTTCATTTTTACGCTATTTCTATTATCACGCTATTTTCATTTTTACGCTATTTTCATTTTCATGCTATTTTCGATCGACTACAAAATTTTTGTTAAATAAATGGACTTCTATTATATCAAACCAGAAGAAAAAGTGTATTATAATATTAACGAATTAGCTCCAAAGTGGCCATTTATATTGATAGTAGTAGGACCTAGTGGTTCTGGCAAAACCAATTTCGTTATCAATCTTCTGAGGTATATATTATTTGAGAAAATTTACTTATATGCTAAAGATTTAGGAGAACCTTATTATCAATTATTACAAGAAGTCTGTAATGATGAGAAAATTAAAAATATTATCGAGTCTACATTTTCGTCAGATCCAGAAGCTATAATTGATGTAGACGATTTAGATAGAGATAAGCAAAATTTGATTATTGTCGACGATTTCGTAACCGAAAAAGACCAACAGAAACTTATTGATTTAGCTATACGTGGAAGAAAAATGAACGCTTCTATGATTTATATAACACAAGGATGGTATCCCGTACCAC
This sequence comes from Geotrupes spiniger, assembly GCA_959613385.1. Taxonomy (NCBI): domain Eukaryota; kingdom Metazoa; phylum Arthropoda; class Insecta; order Coleoptera; family Geotrupidae; genus Geotrupes; species Geotrupes spiniger. Next base: position 36,769,227 of record OY390737.1, read on the forward strand.
ACTTAATTCGATTACAATGCAATTATCTTTCAATATTTCCTTCGTGTGACGGTAATAATATAAGTCTAATATTTAGAGAAAAGGGATTAAATAAAAAAATTAGAGAATACTACAATAATAATATCAATGATCATAACTGTTTAACTATCGATTTTAAAAATTCCGAGACGAAATACAGAAGAAATTTTACCCCATTTACTCTAAAATAATATAATAATCACGAATTTCATTTTGAATATATTCATACTCTAATGCAATATTATCACTATATTTAATTTCTGTGTATTCAATATTATTTTTGTTTAAAAGTTTTATATAATTTTTCTTTTGTTGCCTAAATATTTCACTGGTTCCATTTGGAACCGCTGATCTTTTGTCATTTGGAACCGCTGATCTTTTGTCATTATTTTCATTGGAAAATCCAAGAAAATCAAGAATATTATTAGTAATTAAAATATCTAAAATTTCTTTTTATATTTGATATATTTTCAGGAGGTATGTCCATAGTGTACTGAAAGGTGAAATTTTACACCTATAAATGGCCGTATATATTCTCAGAAAAGATAGAAATAAAAGAGACAAATTATCAAGAGGACCACCAGGTATAGGATTTAATCTTACAAATGATGGGGACTATGATATCGGTGGACATAAGTTAGTTAATTTAAAATATCCAAAAGAATCTAATGATGCCGTTAATTTGCAATATATAACAAATGAATTAAAAACATTAAACAAAACCTATAGCGATCTGGTTAAATTAGTGAAAGACCCAAAATATATTTTAAATATGATAAAACCAGAACTGGAAAAAAGTTATCAAAAGAATGTTAATTTAGAGTCTACTGATAATATCGTCGATTTTAACAATAGAATATTGTCTCAAGTTGCAAATGGTGTTAGTGGTTATCATGCTGTAAACAAAGGACAACTTGATAGTATTTTACAAAATAATAATTATTCTATTTTACAATTTTCGGGAAGAATGGTTGACTCAACAAATGATGATTTGTTGTCATTTTCTTTTAATGGTACAGAAATGCTGATGTTTCCAATAAATGTGGAAGTCACAAAATTGTACGCAACGGCTAGACTGAAAGATTTGTATATTAGCAATACAAGAGGAAAAATAGATATTACAAAACCGTTCAGTATCAGTAAGCATGATGTTTTAAATTTTCAAATATATAAAGATAGAGTAAATGTTGGTCCTAAAAAAATATATGAAATGGATATACCTATATTCTTTTATTTGTTTGTTAAGTTCAAGATTTAATCACCTTCTTTTTGTACAATAAATATGACATGAATAGACGAGAAATTATTAATGAATTACATAAACCTGCTAGAGTAAATTATCCTCGAAGGAAAATGATTGTATATGGAATTTGTGATCTTTTGCAAGTTGATTTGGTAGAAATGGACTCTGGTAATCTTAAGGGAATTTCCAAAATTAATAAAGGATTCAAGTACATCTTGACAGTTATCGACGTGTTTTCAAAATATAGTTGGGTCGAACCTCTAAGAAATAAATCATCGTTAGCCTTAAAAAATGGCATGGAAGCGATATTAAATAATTTTTTTAGAATATATAAGTGTTTTCCTAAAAATATTCAATCAGATAGAGAAAAAGGATTATATAGTAAAGAAGTACAAGAATTCTTCAAAAGAAACAATATTAATCATTATTCGACATATACAGAAGTAAAAGCCAGTGTTGTTGAGAGATTTAATAGAACATTAAAAGAAAAAATGTGGAAAAAATTTACCGAACAAGGAAATTATAAATGGGTTGATATACTTCCCAAACTGATAAAAGAATACAATAATACAAAACATAGTGCTATAGGTATGAAACCTGTAGAAGTAAATAAACATAATGAAAAATTAATATTTGACAAAGTATTTAGGCCGATCAGTTCAGATGTGAAACTTAAATACAAAGTTGGTGATTTTGTACGAATTAGTAAACTAAAAGGATTATTTGCAAAAGGTTATACTGCTAATTATTCTACAGAGTTGTTCGTAATAGCAAAAGCTTTTAAAAATGATCCACCATATTATCACTTAAAAGATGTGAAAGGTGAAGAAATTAAGGGTACTTTTTATGAACAGGAATTGATGAAAACAAAATTTCCAGATCATTATTTGATAGAGAAAGTATTGAGAAAAAAAGCAAATAAGGTATTTGTTAAATGGTTAGGCTTTGATAATACATATAATCAATGGATAAATAAGAAAGATATTGTATAATGTTATGGTATTAATGATTATAATATGTTAGCAAGAGATGTTTCGGGTAGTATTGTTTTCCTATTAATTTTCCACACTTACATAATATTTTGTCACCTCTGTAATACAGATTATAACATATTTTGCAATAGGTTGAATAACCATCTTTACACTTTTTCTGTGTATAAAAATTCTCTATATGTTTCTCAATGTTACACCTTTTACAAACTTTTGTTGCCATTTATTAAGAAAAAAATTTTTCAAAAAAAAAATATATTGCTAAACTATAATTCAGTGTTGGATGCGTATCCCCTACTATTGTTAGTATTTTCGATATTTTAACAGGATGGCTAACTAGTAATCTAGAATATGAATTATTAATACGGTCAAAAAAGTTTTGCAAAAATATTTTGAAAAATTTTTTTTGTTATAAATGGTTCAGCTTCGAAAAATGACTCTTGAAGAAATTAGAAAACTTGCTAAAGGCGATTTGAAAAAAGCGGGTGATATAATTAATCAAATTAATGAAGATTGTCAACCGACATCATCTTCAGCACAAACACCTACCAATCGAGATCTTACCATTAAAGAATTAAGAAAGATTGCTAAAGAAAAAAATATCAAACGTTATTCAAAAATGAAAAAAGCAGAATTAATAGAAAATATTAAAACAACTCCATACTCACAAAATCGAGATCTTACCATTAAAGAATTAAGAAAGATTGCTAAAGAAAAAAATATCAAACGTTATTCACAAATGAAAAAAGCAGAATTAATCGAAATGCTTCATAAGTCTGAATTCCCCTTCGAAGATGATTATTTTACAGAGTTTTCGGATAAACCTAAATTTGAAATAATAAAAACAAAAACAAAATACATTAAAAAATATAATACACATGCTTTTTATTATAAAATGAAATTATTAAAGCATGCAGAAGAAGAAAACGATGTTTTTGATATAATTAAGAAAAAATTGAGCATTATTAGAGAAGGATTGAGAGAAATGATTGAAACGATAAAAGCAGCAACATCTTTTACACAAGACGACCGATTGAATATAGTTGTTGACCATCATGATTTATGGCATCCTATTTCCACAGGTTATTCAAAAAGTTCTGATATTGAAGATTTATTAAACAATATTCAATCTATTTTAACTTCTAATGAAGAATTAGATATAATGTCTTGTATATTTTCTTGCGAAGTAATAATCATGCCTAAAGGTGCTGGAAGGGTAAAAATATTAAATATAGTAGAGGATTCGAGAACAAAGAAAAGTATAACACGGATAAAAAATAACGATGGATTATGTTGTCCAAGAGCTGTTATTGTTGGATTAACTTATCATACAAATATAATACTCGGTAAGGAATATAGTGATAATGAAATAATATATATAAGGAAAGGAAGAAATTTACAAACAACTTTAGCTAAAGAGCTATGTAATCAGCTTGGAGAATATAACGAAGAATATTTTACTTTAGACGATATTGAAAATATAGAAAGAGTATTAAATATTCAAATAAAAATTGTGGATGCATCTCAATTCAATTCAGTAATTTATTCGGGGGTTGAAAAAAATATAGCAATATATTTATATAAAGACGGAAATCATTTTGATACAATCAGTAGTATGACAGGTTTTCTTGGATCTACTTACTATTGTGAAAAATGTGATAAATCATATCAAACACATCATAGATGTAAAAGCGAGGATAAAATATGTATAATGTGTTTTAAAGCTAAACACAGAAAAGATTCAAAAAATCGAATATATTGTGAAAAATGTAACCGGTATTGTTACAATACAGAATGTTTAGAAAATCATTCGATAGTATGTGAAAGAATTTATAAATGTTTAGGCTGTAATAAAATACTCAAAAAGGGTGATAAAGAGCTTGAAGATGGTTATAAAATGGTTGAAGAAGGAAAGAAGAAAATAACTGAAGAAGCTAATAAAATGGTTGAAGAAGAAAAGAAGAAAATAATGGAAAAAGGTAACAAAATAAATGAAGAAGTTAATAAAATGAGAGAAAAAGGTAACAAACTGATTGAAGAAGGTAATAAAATGATAGAAAAAAGAAATAATAAAATAATGGAAAAAGGTAATGAAATGATAGCGAAAGGTAACGAAATAAAAGAAGAAGTTAATAAAATGATAGAAAAAGGTAACGAAATGATTCAAAAAGGTAGTAAAAAGATAGAAAAAAGGAAGAAGCAAATAATTAAAGAAGGTAATCAAATGATAGAAAAAGGTAACAAAATGATAGAAGATAGCCGTAAAGAACACAGATGTGGTTGGGAAAAATGTAGAAATTGTTTTAAAGAAGTTGAAATAATTAATCACAAATGTTATATGCAGCGGCGTCCGCAAAAAGGTGGAATATGTGAAACAACAATGGAAGACGGTGATAAAAAATACAAAGTAAAAGGTTGTAAAAATTGTGATAGAAAAGGTTGCACAGTAACTTTTCCTGATAAAACAAACGAAAGAGTAAAATATCACATTTATCAATGTAAAGAATGTAAAAATTGTGTTAAAATACCAATAAATGACGAAAACGGCTATCAATGTCTTAATTGCGGATGTTTATTTAATACAACTAAATGCACTTACACACAAAAATATTTATTCTTCGATTATGAAGCAATGCAAGAAACAGACACTCATGTTCCTAATTTAGTTATTTCTCATGATTACGAAGGTAATATTTATTCTTTTAAAACTAACGAAGATTTCTGTAAATGGTTAATTTCTAAAAACCATCGAGGCTACACAGCTATTGCACATTATGCTAGAGGTTATGATTCTTATTTCATTTTAAAATATTGCGTTGAAAATGGTATCAAACCTTTCTGTATATACAACGGATCTAAAATAATGTTAATGACAATAAAATCAATTAATTTAAGAATTATTGATAGTAGTAATTTCGTTCAAGGACCTTTAAAAAACTTCCCTAAAACATTTGGTTTAAATGAACTTAAAAAAGGATATTTCCCGCACTTTTTCAATACAGCAGAAAATCAAAATTATGTCGGTCGAATACCTGCTACAAAATATTATAGTGCTAATGTAATGGGTTCAAAAGAAAGAGAAGAATTCTTAGAATGGTACAATGAAAAAAGAAGGGAAAAATATATATTTGATTTACAGAGAGAACTTTATGAATATTGTAATTCTGATGTAGATATATTAAGAAAAGGATGTCTTGAATTAAGAAAACAATTTCTAGAAATAGCCAATATTGACCCTTTTCGATATGTTACAATTGCTGGTGTAAGTATGGCTATATATAGATCAAAATATATAAAAAAATATTCTATTGCAGTTGTTGATAAAGAACAAAAAGATAGTTTTTCGAAGCAATCAATTACGTGGTTGAATAGTTTTCATAATTCTAATATAAAACATGCTTTAAAAGGTGGCGAAGTAATAATAAGGGGGTCAAAAGTTGATGGTTTTGATGAACAAACTAATACTGTTTATCAATATCACGGATGTTTTTGGCATGGTTGTACTAAGTGCTATAGTGAAGATTTTATTAATAATAAGAATAACGAAACTATGGAAGATCTTTATCATAAAACAGTACAAAGAAGCGAACAAATAAAAAAAGCTGGTTACAATTTAATAGAAATGTGGGAATGTATATGGACTAAAACTAATGAGTATAAAAAAGAAATCAAACTAATCGATGAAACATTTCCGGAAGAATTAAAGCCCAGAGATGCATTCTTTGGAGGAAGAACAAATGCAGCAAAATTGTTAGTAAAAGGAAAAAGATTAAAATATATTGATGTTTGCAGTTTATATCCAACAGTACAGTTTTATGATGATTATCCAGATGGTCATCCTGTTAAAATATCGAAACCTTCTGCATATGGTCCTGAATGGTACGGTTTAATAAAATGTGCACTTTTACCACCAAGAAAATTGTATCATCCTGTATTACCTGTAAGATATAACGACAAATTGTTATTTACATTATGTGGATTATGTTGCAAAACAAAACAGAAAACATGTGATCATACTGAATCTCAAAGAATTATCAGAGGAACTTGGTGTACAAACGAAGTGCAAAAAGCTATAGGAAAAGGTTATAAAATAATAACAGTTGATGAAGTCTGGCATTTTGCAAATAGATCAAATAATCTATTTAAAGGATATGTAAAAGATTTTATGAAAATAAAACTAGAAACTAGCGAATGGAAAAATGATTTTGAATCAGAAGAAGAATACAGAAAAAGCATAAAAGAAAATCTGGATATGGAATTGGGTAAAATAGAAAATAATCCTGGAAAGAGGGCCGTGGCCAAAATATGCCTAAATTCTTTATGGGGTAAGTTCGGGCAGAGACAAAATATGGGAGAAACAGAATATGTTACTACTGTGAAAAGGTTTTATGAAATCTTATTAGACGACAGACTTGATAAGATAGATATAAACGAGATAAATAATGATGTACTACAAATTAATTATAAATATAAAAATTACTATGTAGAAGATAGTAATAGTACTAACATATATGTAGCCGCTTTTACAACTGCAAACGCTAGATTAAGATTGTACGAAATGTTGGATATATTAGGAGAAAGTGTAGTTTATTATGACACCGATAGTATAGTATATATAGATGATGGTAAAAATACTGTCAAAACAGGATGTTTATTGGGTGAGTGGACCGATGAGTTAGGTAAGGATGTATGGATTATTGATTGGGTATCGACAGGGCCTAAAAGTTACAGTTATAAAACGAATACGGGTAAAGTTATTTGTAAAATAAAGGGGTTTACATTAAACTATGAAACGTCCAAAAAGATTAATTCAGATACTATAAGCAAAATTATAGAAAAGTCCAGCAGAGCTGGTCCAGAGTCAAAGACGAACAAAGATAAAAAAATCATAACACAATATCATAGAATTACCAGAGATACTAAAACTAAAGAACTTAAAAATAAAATAGAAACAAAAGAATTTGGTTTCGTTTATGATAAGCGAATCGTCTTGGAAAATTTTGATACTATACCTTTTGGATACTAACTAAGTTATCATGACTTATACAATACTCCAATATAATTTATTTTTATATTTTTCTATAAATGCTTCATCGTTAATAAGATTAGAATTCATTGATATAATACTCCAATATAATTTATTTTTATATTTTTTTATAAATGCTTCATCGTTAATAAAATCAGAATTCATTGATATAATCTGCCAATCTAGTTTATTTTTATATTTGTCTATAAATGCTTCATCGTTAATAAGATAAGAATATTCACTAATACAAGTCCAATTTAGTTTTTTTTTATATTTTTCTATAAATGCTTCATCGTTAATAAGATCAGAATGTATAGAAATAAAACGCCAATCTAGTTTATTTTTATATTTTTTTATAAATGCTTCATCGTTAATAAGATTAGAATTTATTGATATAATCCACCAATCTAGTTTATTTTTATATTTGTCTATAAATGCTTCATCGTTAATAAGATTAGAATTTATTGATATAATACTCCAATATAATTTATTTTTATATTTTTTTATAAATGCTTCATCGTTAATAAAATCAGAATTCATTGATATAATTTCCCAATCTAGTTTATTTTTATATTTTTTTATAAATGCTTCATCGTTATTAAGATTAGAATATTCGCTAATACAAGTCCAATCTATTTCATTTTTATATTTTTCTATAAATGCTTCATCGTTAATAAGATTAGAATATTCACTAATACATTCCCAATTTAGTTCATTTTTATATTTCTCTATAAATGCTTTATCGTCAATAAGATTAGAATATTCACTAATACAATCCCAATATAGTTCATTTTTATATTTTTCTATAAATGTTTCATCGTTAATAAGATCAGAATTCATTGATATAGTATGCCAATCTATTTCATTTTTATATTTTTCTATGATATATTTATTATTTATAATAGTGTCAATATTAATGGAGTTAATATCTACTTTAGACGTAAATAAATAGTGATGATAGTCATCAAATAAATAATTGATATCATATAGTGTTGATACTTGTTTATAAGCTAATTCACAAAGGGGCATCATTTATTAGAGAAAAAATTTATCAAAACTTTTATTAAATAAACTATCTTCGCTTTCATTTCCGAATTAACCTCACTATACCTTCTTTAGATTTTAAAACAATTAAAATTTTGTCCTACTACGGTTTTTTTAATTTTGTCCCTTGGGAAATAATAAGCAAACTAAATATGGGTCGATTATTGATGATTTATCTCAATATTTTAAAAAAGGGGAACAAAAAGATAATACTAGGATAACTTTTAAACATGGTCGATTATTGATGATTTTATCTCAATATTTCAATGATATTGATGCTTTATTTCAATATTTTAATGACTTTTAAGTTTTGTCCTGAAGTGACCCTCTCCTTTAGATTTTTTTAATTTTGTCCTGAAGTGACCCTCTTCTTTAGATTTTTAATTTTGCCCCCAACGGCGGTACTTGGGGAATAACATGTTTTTAATATATTTTATTACTTTTAATGATTTTAAAGCCACTTAAATATTGGAATAATTGGTCGATTATTGATAAAAACTGTTTATTTCTTTTTGTTCCCCTTCAAATAATCTAAATATGGGATAATTTTAAAAATGGTCGGTTATTGATGATTTATCTCAATATTTAAAACATTTGAAGGGGAACAAAAGGAAATATTGGGATAATTTTTAAACATGGTTGATTATTGATGATTTTATCTCAATATTTCAATGATATTGATGCTTTATGTTCAAATTTCTGTGACTTTTAAGTTTTGTCCTGAAGTGACCCTCCTACTACTGTCGCAAAACTTACAAAAAAACAAGTAAATAAATGAATACTTGTAACGTGAAGCTAAAGCTTGTAACTATGTATGGCAATTCACGCTAATGGTAGTTACACAGTAATTGAGGGCAAGCATTCGGTAAATGGTAAAAAGTGCTCAAATACTTCGCCGTTGCTTTATTATTCCTTCGCCGTTGCGAAGGAATAATAAAATGCTATTTTTGATTAAAAATAGTAACAGTCCCGTCAAATTTCTCCGTGTGGCAGAGACAAACATCGTTACAGAAAATTACGCTAATACGAATGCACTTCAACATCTACAATACACACAAAATACACAAAGCTAATCAATATCAAAATGTTCGTGGAAAAACTTATTGAAACATTATTCATTGAATCTCATCATGAACGATTATGACAACCCATTAAATTGAAATTGCGTTTCTGTTTTATTCAATTATTTTTCGAATTCGCACACAGTGTTTTGTAAATTTTAAATTATGTTTTGTTGCTAAATATATTGAACACTGAACGTAATATGTTTTGTTACACATGGAACATAACTGAAAATAGGATAGCCTACATTAAATTAAATTTTAATAAATTTCTCAAAGAAGAACTGGACAATGGAGATAGTGTTTTCGTGTATTTGATGCAAAATCATCAACGCAAATCTGTGGAGAGGAAAACAGAAAAAACAGGAAAACATACAATTAATAAGATAACAAATGATATGGAATGCGTGTATAGATGTTTGTCGTTTTTATTGTAAAGGAGATGATGAAATAACATAGATCTGGAAAGACAACAAGAATCCAACTAGAGCATGCTCATAAATATCAAATGATTCAAGGTTTATATATGCAAAGGATGTTAAAGCTTCAAAGGAATTACAACAATTTTACCCACCGCTATATATTGTATTGAAATAGCAGGAAATTATTTTAAACAGAATTTTTATCTAAATTTGTAAATAAAAATGACTAATTAATTATTCAAGTAGGTTTTATATTTTTATAAAAACTGTATTTTTTATATTTAATTATACGCTACCACTTTTCAAACAAAAGTTAAAATTTCAATAAGTTTTATAATAAGCATTTGTTCGATAACTCGTACCGTTTTCGAGATATGGAAAAGGGTGATGAGAGTATACCATCACTTCCGGTTGAAATAGAAGTTTTCTTCCTCGCCCTATACAAATCTTTGGGCGCTAGAACGCGCACAGACACAGAGCACACACAAAGGCACACAGACGTACACTCCCAGATGCACGTATATTTCCGTTAAAATCTCGAGTTCGAAAATTTTCATAAATACTATACTTCCTTATACATAAAGTATAAGGAAGTAAAAAACTAGTATAGTTTTCATCGCCCTTCGTATATACAACTTAAACCCCGTTTTCGCAATATCTTCGTAGTGACGTAAAATAACGAAAAATTTTTAAATATTATTAATACTATTTTGACGGGCCACACACATTTATTGACAAGGATTATACCAGCTATATATTGTTCTTCTTCAACGTGCATTTTATGCCGGCGAAAAGGTCAGAAGGCAAAAGATTGCTAGAGGCTTATTAAAGAAAGATCAAAGTATTCTAGACAGAAAATCGACACTTTTACAATGGTTTTAAGCTGTTCCCCTTTGCGCGCAAATGAGCCTCTTCCGCCAGTCCTTTTTTAGACCAGACCTAAAAACATCGCGTGAACTTGATTGTCTTTTGACGAAAACGCTGTATTTACAATTTCCTCACTGTGAATTTTTTCTCAATGTGATATAATTAGCACAAAATAAATTTCAAATATATTGAACTAACAAATATCCATGAAAGTAAGCGAAAAATAACTTCAAGTTAAGACCACTTGTTTACTACTCACAAAACTTTAATCAATCATTGTCCGACAGCACAAAGTGTGTACCATTAGATCAAGAATTACTACAATTGAAAAGTATTTGTTAGAAAATATATTTTTATTTGTGACACGTTTGATAGATTTATATGTTTTAGTTAAAATTACAAACTTTCTTACTTAAAACGGATAAATACATATTGTATAAAGTGCACAAGAAGTAAATTTATCGAGAACATACCGTGTCTGAATGTACGTATGTCTGAACGATTTATAATCACGATGAGTTTATAGTTATGATACTTAATGTATTTGCAATATCACATTCTGAAGTGTACGACTTTCAGCAATCAATAACATCAAGTAAGTCGCCACAATTGTGGAGAAGAATAGTTGGGTCGCATGTAAAATAAGACCTGAATCCACAATTGTGGAGAAAAAAAATTGGGTTGGATGATAGTGAGACCGGGATAAATAAAAATGTTACGATAAGTTGTGTATTGATATCATCCAATTGTAAGACGTAGAGCAAAATTAAAAAATCTACAGTGTTCCGCACTGAACTTCCCTATACTTTGATGCGTAACCGTGTCCTTAACGTTGATCGTGACCTACATTGTTCCAGGAGGAGGTTTATGAATTGACAAATCAAGGTCGAGGTCAAAGCAAGTGTAAGGTCGCGGTGAAAGACATTGTCGACGTTGAAACGTGACCTTCAGCGTTTTAGGAGGAGGTTGAGAAATTGGCATATGTAGAAAATGATCAGCCCCTCCACCTAAGAAATATCATTTATAAGCGTGCACGGTATAGCAGTGAAAAGTGTAGTTGCCTGACATAAAGTCGAAGTGGTAGTGGTCTTGGAGTAATAATTGCTTTTCGTTGAAGTATTACAAGTAAGTAGTAGACTATAGTACAATGGAATTAGTGCAAATTGTGATTATGTATATGTAGTGGCAACAGCAAAGCAGCAAAGTTCCATCCAAACCAACAACCTTCATCTGAAGAGAAGTCCCACAATTGATGGATACAGTCGTTCGAAAAAGATGAGAAAAATCGTGAAAGCACAAAACACCGTACCCATGTCGCAAGTAATTGAAGAAGACTCCACCTACGACGTTGATTTAAATAATTTTGTACCAGCATATGATTTCAACGAAGATGGTTCAGTAACGAGAAGAGACGTAAGTGAAAATCTTCCCGAAAATGTCCAACTAGGGAACAGAGGACCTTTGTATTCAGAGACAATTTATTTCATAAATAAGAATCGCACGAAGTGGGTTACCGTTGGATTATGTTCGGAAATGTTTTTCGAACACGTTGTGAGAATAATGGGGAAAGGTCAGTGTATTACTTTCAAAGAGCTGGATTGGCAAAATATGTTAAGCTATAAAACATCCATAACAAGCAGCTTTGGATCTCGTGCACCATCCCAATTAACGTTGTGTGGTATAAACATATCATGTGAGTGGATAGAAAATTCTCGAAAGATATTAAAAATGGAGAGAAACGCGGAATGCGTATATTTAGCATATTCGCTGCATGAATTGTGGAAACTAGGAGATGTTATAACTAGTCGATTGGAGATGTTAAAAGTTTGGAATACAGGAACTACTATGACGACGTGATTAGAGCTGTATGCTCAATGTCTGGCGAAATGAAGCAGAATGTGATAGCTGCCATGAACGGAACGAATAGTGAGCAAACGTGCATCACGAAAGAGCTCTTAATATATGGAACTGATAAAATATTGTGGGATATTGATCTGTATAATTTAATTAACAAGTAAATGAAGAGGGTAACATTTAATGTAGAAAAAACGTAACGCACATAATGTACACATGGGCGTACGCGTACAGGCAGTCCAGGTCGAATAAGTGGGAGGAGCAGTATTTCGACAATATGCGATTTAGGGATAGAATTAAGATGTTAGAATGTAAATTACATATACATACTTAACTATAGAAGTTAGGAAGAAATTATACGTGGAAAGATACGTACGTAAATGTAATATATAGAACAATTGTAAATGCGCAGTGCATGACAACGTAAATTTTTTGTTAAAGTATAAATATGTAAATAAATGTTCATACTGAGGGAGAAGCGTTTTATTTCACGTCCATCGTTAAGGTAGTAAATGTATGAAAGTGTGATAGCGCAACGAAATATAATGTCGAGGAAACCGAAAAGTGGAAACAGTCGACGACGAATTGTCGAAAGAAATGGTCGCGGTTTGATTAACAAATTGATAGACAAGTTACCTGTGGAATTACACATACCAGGATATCAGTTTTGTGGTCCCGGTACAAAGCTAGCGAAAAGATTAGCGCGAGGTGATCGAGGAGTGAATAAATTAGATGAAGCTTGTAAGAAACACGATATCGCATACGGCACGACGTCCGATTTGGTCAGTAGACACGCAACCGATAGGGAATTGTATAAGGCGGCAAAGGAGCGATTTCTAAGCAAAGACGCTGGCATAGGGGAAAGAGTAGCATCCGGCACCGTAGCCGCCGCTATGAAAACAAAAACCGCGCTCGGTATGGGGGTTGGTAAACGACGTGTGAAGTCAAAAACAAGAAGGATGTCTGCCAAAAAAGGGAGGAAGCGCGGGGGGCAGTTGTCTTTCCCAAAGGCAATGAAGATAGCGCGTCCAGCAATAACACGCAGTGGAACAAGAACTTTATTTCAACATGCTAAAATGGCTCACAAAGCGTTGAGAAAGGTGGGCAGAAAAATCCGCAAGCCGCGCGGAAGGGTCATAAAGATTCCCAAGACGGGTGGCTTACTACCATTGATTCCCTTATTCGCAGCATTGGGAGCCTTGGGATCCCTCGGCGGTGGCGCAGCTGCCATCGCGAAAGCGGTAACGGGTGCAAAAGCTGCAAGAGATCAACTGCAAGAAGCAGAACGACATAACCGCACAATGGAAGCAAAAGCTGTGGGGGGGGCGGTTTTTACATTAAACCGTATAAACAAGGGTGTGGGTTATATTTAAGTAATCAGACAAAAAACTGATGAATTTACCGCATCATCCATTAACGAATCTCTAATTGACAAAGTATGCACGAATGCTGAAAATACCGTACTTTCGTGGGATATATATGCGGAACAAACTACCAAAGAAGATAAGGAAACGAGAAAGCGGAATAATAAATTTGGATGATGCGGACGGACGGGGTACCCATTGGGTTGCATATAAGAAGCAAGGTAAACATATATCATATTTCGATAGTTACGGTGATTTGAGACCTCCAGTTGAAATGGAACGATATTTGTTATCGAATGATAGGACGGACATCATAGATTACAATTATCGCAGATATAAAAAGGAGACGGACGTCAATTGTGGACAATTGTGTGTGCAGTTTTTAGCTAATATAACGGGTGAAATTTAACGTACAGTCGTAGTACAACAGCAATGGATCGACAGGCTAGTGCATCCTATACGTTCACATTAACGGGTAAATCATCCGATTTATCCTGTGATTTTAATCCACCAATTCTTTTAAACGAATCACGTAATTACGAGTTGGCCCTCTTAAATTTCGACTATTTAATTCCATCGCAAACGTCGACGAAAGTAATAATTTATTATATTACTTAGCTTACGGAGTATTATTATCACCCATCGAGATACCAGTGGGAACGTACGACGTGGACGACATAGCAGCATACGTTACGAAAGAAGCGTCAAGAAGAGATAATGGTTTCGTCTTAAAAATACGCGGGAATCATAACACACATAAGACCACCGTAAGCAGTTCCCGACAGCTCGACTTCACTCTACCTCGCAGCGTCGGTTCTTTGTTAGGGTTTACGCGACGGAAGATTCAAGCAAACACAGAAGTGGAATCGGATAATATCGTGAACATAAACAAAGTAAACGCATTGCAAATATATTGCAATTTGATCAAAGGCTCTTACAACAACGGGCAACCGGACCACGTCTTGTATCAGTTTTTCCCTAACGTTCCAGCAGGATTCAAAATTATCGAGAGTCCGCCACAACCTATTTATTTACCTGTAACAGGTAATACCATCAGTACGCTCACAGTACGCCTCTTAGACCAAGACGGTAACTTGGTGAATTTCCGAGGAGAGGAAGTAACGATCAGACTGCATTTGCGATCAACAGAGTAAAACGATGGGAATAGTGTACGACGATCGAAAGATACGAACGAATGATCGCTGGAAGATGGGGCTAGTGTATGATGACGGAAAGCAAAGGTATAAAGGTAAACTGAAGCGGCGGGTAATCGACAGTGCGAAACGATCAATCGGACGGTTAACACGCGCGAATCGAAACTTCTTGAAAAATTTTGGTTATAAGGTGACGAAATAAATGGATATATTAAACGTAACAGACAAAATAAAGGTCGACAATTCGATAGTGAGCTATGAATTCCATTCACATCAACCATTCGGCTCCACAAGTTTCGACAACAACGATGAAATTAGAATATCCGTGCCGGAAATTGACAATTACACGTTACCCAGCGAAAGTTGTTTGTACGTAGAAGGTAGTGTACGCAAGATCGGGACGGACGGTAGTGTGAAAGATGTCAGCACAACTGCGCAGCTTATTAACAACCCGATCGCGTACATGTTCAGCGACATACGTTATCTAATAAACGGCGTGCAAGTAGATTCCGTACGAAACGTTGGAGTTACGTCATGCATGAAAGGTTATTTCTCATTCAGTTCAAGCGACATCTTGAAATTGGAGAACGCAGGCTGGAGTGTGGAAAGTGACGTGAGCGATCCGAATAAACGAGGAATCATAAAAGAAACCGCAAGTTGTCTTGACGGCAAGGGAAATTTTGGTGTGAGCGTTCCACTGAATACGTTGCTGGGTGTTGCGGAAGACTTTAAGAAGATTTTGATGAAGGTACGGCAAGAGCTGGTATTGATTCGCAATAACGATGATAGCGACGTAATCGTCAACAGCGCGGAGGAAAAATTGAAGTTAGTCATCGATAAAATACGACGTGACGTGTTGTACGACATGTACGCACGCTTCCAACACTCGTATTATTACAAGTCAAACGAACCGTTATTGTCACCCAGTCAATTTGCCGCAAAGGCACCATTGATCGGAATAGATTGTAGCTATCAAGCAGAAAGCCTTGCATAAAACTGGGGTGGAAATAACGATTGAATATAGTACAAAGGTACAAATACCGGACGGAACAACCGCCTATTGCTTGATATTACATGACAAGGCTTTCCAGTATTCCCCACTCACGAAGATCGTCAAACAGTTCACCTGAATATAAGGCGATACAGCGTTGGAATGTTACCAGTATCCGTACACGCAGCCGTCGAACGAATGTCACAATGGATCGTGCCATATGTAATTTTGGATGTCCAAGGCTTTATGGTTAACGATGAAGAATTCATGCCGAAGGAATTGGTGTCGTACGACAGCAACAACCGCATCAGTCACTACGTGTTCCAACCAAGTCACAGTTTTGCATTGCTGCCAAGGAAGCTTCGCAACACAGCGAATTGGGTCATGAACCATCACCACTGCATCGATTGGGATGATGGATCCGTACCGACGTCCCACTTCGACAACATCGTTCGATATCTAACGCGTAATGTCCAGAAGGTATACGTGAAAGGGCGCGAGAAGGTAAAATATATACAAAATATTGTTCCAACACGCATCATCGAAGTAGACGAACAGCTATCGACAGGATCCCCCATGTGTACATTTCACAGGGGTAGAGCAAGTATGTGCGCCCTCTCGAATGTGCACTATCTTAATACCATTGTGCGGAGAAGACTCACACCAGTGGAAGAAGAATTAGAGAGGGGAGATTTGGAGTAATAAAGAAGGAATCATCAATTCACTTGATCAGTTCCCGGCGGCGATGGAGCGAATTGTTCGTTTCTTAGACGTGTTCGGTTTTTCATCATTCATGTCACAAAAAAGTTATCAGATATGTCGAAGATATGAGGTAGACGGATCATTCGGAAATATTTCATCTACGGATTTAAAGTATATCCCGCTGACGTATTACATCGAACGGGTGAAGGCTCGAGAGCCTCATATCGAAAGAACGTCGAATTGCAGATGAACCTTCCGTGTTTCGAGCATTATAACGATGAAGTATGGGAAACGCACAACGACGGACCTGCACCTTCCAGAAATAAATGTATTGTATGTAAATATAAGGAGCGTTAATAAACTATTTTGTTAAATTTTTAATTTTTTTCGTTTTTGAGTTCCTTGAATTCGTAGAAGTCGATTTTTGAATTGACCTTGAATTTGACCTTCGCGATGGTGATTGCAGCAATGTGCTATGCTGACCTTGACCCTGGCCCTTGGCCAGTCATTCAGCCCGACTCATGGTCGTGACCATGACCGTGATCGATCAAGGTCAAGGACAGTATGTAGGTATTTAAGCGAGTTTTCTCCCACTTATGCGTCAGTTCTATTGCAACCTCGCCACCAAACGGACCATACACAAAGTTGACTAGGCTGTCGTTAGTTTTCGTGATTGTGTGTAGTGAATTACAAAGGTAAGTTTTCTAACACTGTTTAATTGTCTCACATGTCCCTCATCGGGAGTTGATCTTCAACGAGCTATAACGCAATTTTGTGTTACAGATTAAGTTTTAAAGTTCTGAAACCAATATATTATTTACTGAGTAAGTAATTTAATTCTCATTTGGATGTTATATATGTTAAGTTACGTGTTTTAGGGTAGAACTGTTTAAAGCACTACTAGACGCCCCTTCGCAGATCCCAGTTTGGTTTCAACGATCTCTATTATTAAGCAGTAAATTAGAACTTTTATATAATTACTAATTGTGATACTGTGATTAAGTGATTTAGGAAAATGAGTGGAACTGAGTGTGTCATTCTCTTAAAATGTAATGCTAACAGTCGTTGTTCGATTTACAGAGCTCTTCACATCGTATATTGTCATTCTTCGATATCCGGGTCGCAGCTACGAACAGTAAGTTTGACTTTGAGTAATCTTTCTAACTAATTATATTATGAATCTTAGCGATAAAGATGTCTCAGAAATCATCCTCAAGCTGGTCAGTGTTGAACCCCGCCGGGGGCGGCTTCGGTGAAATCGCGGAGATTCAACACATAACAACTGGACCAGCGTGGAACCCTGAGGAGGATGATTTCATGGAAGCCTTAGAGAACTTCGTGTTTGAGGAGATGCCCGCCAAAGATTGTACACAAACAAAAAATATTGAACAAAAGCGCGGACGTACAGTTGAAGCATCGCGGTCAACACCGTTATCTAGCGCGAACTCACCGGTTGATGTATGTGTTGGTCGTCGAAGCCCGACTATGCGTTCGCTATCCGGCTCGAGCCGAAAACGGACTTCTCAACAACGTGATGCAAAACGGGCGTCATCCGAATTACACGTTGTTGAGAAGTCGACACAGATAGTCAGCGTTTCCCAGGAGGTATTTATTGAACAACATTTCAGTTGCACAGCAAATTCCTCGCTGGAAATGATGACTGTTTCACAGCTGAATCAGACCCGTACTATCGTGGCGGGGAAGGATAAAGTTAAAATATTATCGAACGTTTGCATCAAACTCGCGAAACATAACGCTCCAACTCATTTCAAGGCTTTACTAACGGCGCCGGTAAATGAAACGCTTCGCAGACCCTATTCGATCCTTCCACAACACGTAACGTCTAGGATGCCACCAAAAATCGTGAAACTTGATGTTTGTGCTCCCTCGACGTCCAAGGGATACCAACCTTACAAGTCGAGGGTTCCAACCATTAACGTACACGTCGGTGCCCCCTCGACGTTACGGCTTATTAGACAGCCGAACAACGTCAACGTTGATGTACGAGCCCCCGCAGTGTCCAGTGTGGTCGGACCTTGCACTTCGGAGGTTCACTGCACAAACGTTGACGTTGACGTCAAGTCACATATAATTCAACCCTTAACGTCCAAGGTGTCGTCTGCCAATATGATTGCTGACACATCTTTAGCGTTGAGAGCTCGCCCACTCCCCTGCCGAACGAGAATTTTTTAATCAACATGGATACGAACAGTGAGACATACCTTTATGGTGTGGTTCATGATGTCAAAGAAATCATTAGTGATGCTAAGCAAACTTTTCGAACCATATTACATCAAAGATTAGAATGTTTACAAAATTTTTTGAAGCAGTATCAAGAATTTAAACAATTCTGCGGCTCGGTGGAAAGCACTAACGCGGTAGCTGCAATAACCGCTTCGATCGCTGAGGTGGAGGCGCTTCTCTTACACTTCTCTTAGTTTTTTTGTTTTCTTGCAAACATTTGTAAATTTTTCCTTTGTTGCCACGTTTTACACTTTTTCGTTGTTTTTTGTTACAGTGGAAAATCCGAAGAATCTGTCGCTAAGAGTAGTTAGTTCCACCATCGCGAATAATTGTATTAAATTTAGTATGAGTCATCCCGATCGCGCTGGTACTAAATTTCATAAATCGGTGGACTCACGATTGTTGGAGGCAGATTAAGTGCGGACGTCCAATTATTCGGGATGTTTCACAATCCATGCGTGTGGAAGATGTTCTCCCTCCCGTGAAACTTTTCGGGAAGCAAATGTCATATCAAACCATTTCAAAAATTTTCAATAGCAAACCGCATGATTGGACGTTCCAGACACGTGTTCCTAATGGTAGATGCTATCTTGTAAGTATCTTTTGTACTATGAGAGTACATTGGGTAAAATATGTCGTAGATGTAATCGACACCTACATCTGGTACTGAGTTTTTGTCTTTAAGTTTAAGGTGTAGGTAACATAATAGTCAATTTTTTGATGTCGATATGTACTGTATTATACATACATATAATAAACAAGTAATACGTTATTCCTCAGTTGTTTTTCATCTACCTTATTGACAATATCTATCTTTAGTTAACGGAATGGAAGATCTCACAATTATCACACAGCCCATATCCTTACAAATTCAACACGTTGCGTACGGTACGTATGATACATCTTTCAAAAGACATAGTGCATTATTCGGAGGGAATTCTAAGCGTTGTTTGATAGTAGGTGGGTCTGGGTCAGGAAAAACCAATGTTATGTTATCACTATTAACTGCTTCTGCAGGCTTGCGTTACCTTAA